>CM021102.1:95245818-95845818 GCA_007115665.2 Sequoiadendron giganteum
TACTTGAAATCCTCAATTGTAATCAGATAATAAAGAGAATAACAAAAGATAAAGGTTTCAGAGATAATTCTAAGACTAATTCTCACCCTAAGACTGACAATGCCAAAAGATAAGATGCTCAAAATGGACCGATCTATCATAAACTACTTTTTGTTTGATCCAGATAAATCTGCAATCTCACAAGAATAGTACAATCTTCTGAGGTATTTAAAGATTTTCAAATAATAAACATTCATTCAAAACAATCCTATTACAACTGAAATGAACAAACATTCATAATTGAACTAAGCACAACTTTAAGTCCAGGCTAACTTTGCAAAGCAGCTAACAATCGGCTAACTGCAAAAAGTATGGACTACAAATTGCTACAAACATTCCAAACATGAAACCCTAAGCATCACCAAACTATCTAACAATGAACTTAAGCAATTTTAAAGATAGAATAACAAGAACCATGCAAGATAAAACTTAACACAAGAGAGATACCAAATCACAATATCCTTTCTTATATTAGTTCATCCAAAATGACAACAATTCCAGCCTTCTGTTACAATACTTGCTTGAAGATAAACCCTAGTTCGCTCAAATCTATATTCTATCACCTATCCATCTATCTAACTCTCTATATCCATCCCATACAAATGAGGCAACATGCCCAATTTATAGATAATCCCCAAGATAGGTCGGCCCAAAATATGATTTTTACAATAAAAATTCCACACAAGAGATTGGCCTCAAAAGATATTTGAACATAACATGAAATATGTAATTTTCACCAATTTCATCCAAGTCAGCCCAATGCATGTGGATAATGGGAAGCACAAACTTTGATGTAGCCCTATATAACTACTTCTCATCCTTTTCTTTAGCTCGATCCAATTCACCAGGCACTGCTAGCAACACTCTGTCCAATTCAGCAATAGGTGGTATAGGCAAAACCCTAACTCTTCTTTCAAGAGACTTAATGTCATCTATCTCCTTCCTTACTGTGCCATCCCAATCAGCCCTATTTGTTAAATACTTGTCAATAACTGCAATGTAGGTTGCAGCATCATCTAGTTGATGTTCAGTGATAGGACAATCATTGACTGGAGAATAGACATCTCTCCACCATTTCCTAAGTTGTTCCAAATTGAAATGCTTTGGAGTGAACTTCTTCCTCACTATCATAATTTCAAAGAATGAGATGCACTTATCATAAATTCTAGTCAAAGTGTCCTCAATTTGCCTCCCTTATTTTTGAATCTTCTTCAAGGCCCTTTGCCTCATCTACAAGATCTCGAACCATTCCCAAGGCTCAGAAACCCTTGGAAAAGGAAGAATCCCACTCTTCACTAGTTTATCATAAGTGTACTCAATGATTGTTCTCGTTTTCTACAATAGGAGATCAATGTCCTCCTTGTCTTGGGCTAACACAGTCTTCAACCAATCCACCAACCTCATGGAATCCCCTGCAGTCGTCAAGATATCCTTGATAGCACCATCTCCTTTGGTTTGGAATCCCTGCAACCAACCAATTGTGACATGTAGAGTGCCTTTCATTATTTCAAGTTCAGAGATTGTTTCCCAGGGCAAGAAACCTGCAGTAGAGGAGGAAGAGCTAATAGACTGCAAGGGTTTCATCAACTCTTGCAAGTACCTCTTCATTTTCTCATTCTCCCTTTCCAAAGCTTGCTTGGTTTGCACCTCCTTCTTCAAGTTGCCCACAAAGACAGCACTAGAGCCTCCATACTCCTCAATATCTTGTTCCATAGAAGTATGCCCTAAGTCAATGGTCTACACATGATATTCCTTTGCAGTCACATTATCTCTATCTTTGTCTAGAGTAGGGGTAGCAATATGAGCCACCCGATTGCTTGATCCATCCCTCTCAATCCTAGCTACAACCCTAGCCTTCTTCTTGGTTTTCCTCTTTTCATTGTTGGCCATTAGGTCATCCCAATTAGGAGGAGTGTCTTCCACTATTACCAATTTATTCTTTAACTCTCTATCTAGCCAGCCTAGAATAGTGGATTCGGTAGGCACTTTATCCTGTTTATCTTACTCCTGATGGACATTAGGTGCATCCTTCTCACTACTAGGCACATTAGGGATCTCCTCAGTTGGATCCTCCTTCTCCAAAGAGTGCTCCTTTACACCTGTATCGGTGAAGGGATCCTAGGTGGTATCTCCTCCTGTTGAGAGGATTTGTTCAATTTCTCTTCTACAGGTGAATCCATATATACTACCAAGGGAGACTAGATTACTCTATCAACTTTTGCCTTAGCATTGTAGAGATCTCCTTCTTAGAATTCTTCTTCACCCAAGTCCTTAGGATCTTCATCCTTCCTTGGCTCTTCTTGCACACTACCAATATCTTGAGGAGGGGGAGTGTTCTCCTATTCAATGATAGGATCAGTCACTGGAACATCCTCCTTTGTTGCAGCATCCTTTGGGAAAGGAGTACTTGACCTCCTCATATATACCTATGTTCTTTCCCCTGAAATTCCTATCTCCACCACAAGTGTCCCAACCTCCCTTTCTGATTTGGAAGGTTCTTTTTCCTTTTGTGACATTCTCACATGTCTTCTTCTTTTGAGCAAAGGAACAACAACATCTTCCTTCTCCTCCTTATCTTCTTTATCCTTTTCAGCCTCTTTCCTTGAAACATGCCTTCTCTCTTTGGAAATAGGTGTCATAACCCCTATTAAAAGATTTATATAAATTATCTACTTTTGATATTTCTAAACCAATACATAATTAAATAACATGAATTATTTATCCATGTATTTTACATAAACTATTTACTTTGTATTTATAAATCAAATATCTAATTTATTATAAATAAATGCATAGTTGATTTACATAAAATTATTATTATTTACTTTATATTAATCAACTTTAATCTATTAAAAATAAATACATATTTAAATTAATAAAACTATTTTTTTCAAATCTAATATAAAATCAATTCAATTATAAAACAATACGTATTTAACTCTTTACTTAAGGAGAGATAAAATAACATTATAATGAAAGAATAAAACAATAGGAAAAATAAAAGATGAGACAAACAAAAGATACATACCTTTGAACCAAAAGCCTCGGAAGAGTGGCGTCGCGTGCATTCAAGGGATGCGCCATGTGAGTTGGTTCGCTGCCCTTGGGAGGAGATAATAAGGGACTCAATGGACCCAGCTGAGGAGAAGGGAAGAAACAAGAGCAGTGACCTGGGAGCATGGTGCAGATCGCGATTTCGGTGAGTTCTCTCACTTACTTTGTATCTCGTTTATTTGATCAAACATAATCCTAGGCATCGTCCCTTATACTTGATATTTGACATAGGCAAGGCATTTCTCTACCGAAACAAATGGAAATAGAAATGACTCATGGAAATACGTTATTCCCACAGAATGATAACTGGCTGAATGTTAAATTTGAATGCATGTATGGGTCTTTGTGTACATTTAAATCTAGACTGAAAGATAATTTAGGCGCTAATAAATTGCATTTAGAAAACCCTTGGCTTCTCTTAGCATTTGAACTCTTTGATTTTAGGGAATTCATAATAGCCTCTATATAATCTAGTAGGAATAATAGCATCAGAAATTATTACCAGTAATTATATAAAATTCTTATACATGAACAAAATGCAGGATCATATTTTTCTTTCTAACCTTCCTTGAAAGTACATCATTGAATATATATCTTGTTATGCATTTCAATTAGTATATGAAATATCTCTTTCCTAAATATCAGAAATAGATTAAGAATAAAATTTGTTTATGCACTTCATCTAGTATATGAAACACTTCTTTTCTAAATATCAAGAACTAGATTAAGAAATAAATATATGTGTTCCTTCTTTGAAAAGATTCTCTTCTCCGTGATTGGTACCCTCTTAGGCAAGTGAAGTAGAGTCCAAGTGGAGAGCCTAAAAACCCCCCTCTCATGTTTGTAGGCCAAGGAACGGGTTAGACATAGAGAGGTGGGGGTCCCATCATAGGAAACTACACCATTATAGGGGTGGTAGGTTGTAGGCCCTTGGATCGTAGGACTTCACCTTGTCCTAATAGGGAAATTGTCTTTGAGGTACTCTCTTGTATCGGGATAGGTAGGGACTAAGCCGTTGGGAAAGGAGGATTGTGAGAGGCAACCTATCGTGCCTAACATAAAGGCTTCAGGGCAAGATCCATACAAAGCACTCCTTGTTTTGCTGATTTCCTTTTGTAATTATGAATGATGTTTGATTTTATTACTAGGTATTAAAGCTAACACATGGATCTATGGTGTACATATGCTTAGTGTGATGATTGTTGGATTTTATTCAAATAGACCTAGCAGGAAGCCTTTGGGAAAGAAGGTCTAGACTCTTGGTTATCATAACCATAGGGCCTGATAGGTAAGGGACATTAGAATAGGCTTTCTTTTTTTACCCACATCTGCTACTTCTTTAGTTTGAACATCCCTAACTTTAATCTTGAATGGAGAGTCCACCTTGGCCTTACCCTTAGGATCTTGTTCATGTGATTCCTCGGAAGCAAAATGAGACTCCAAGTCTCCCATCAAGTCATAGGTGCATTGGACACCTTCACTTTCTAGCTCTAATATCTTGTTCTTTAGCTACATTTTAGTATACTTAATCACCGGAGTCATAATTTGCTCCAATTTTGTCTTCTCCTCTTCCAACCAGTCAATCTCTCCAACTAGTTTGTCTTTCACAACCTCAAAGATATGACCCTGAATCAGATTTCCATCTTCTTCCACCTGGTTAGAAATGGCCTTTATGTTGTAAAACCTTACTAAATCTACTGGCAGCCTGGATAATTTCTTCTTCCTTACATCAAATTCATCACCAAGGTTAGCCCAATAGTCTTCAATGTTATCTTAGTGGCTATACTCCCTGCTATCCTTCTTTTGTGCCTCACCAGTAATATCAAACCTTGCCCTCTTAGAATGGAAAGAGAGACCAAAATTACTCATCTCCTCTTCAGAAGCATGAGCAGATTCGTTGGAAGGGAAAACTTTATTTGTTCCTATCTTCAAGGGGAAATCATTCTCAAACCCTATTTTATGTTTATCCCCCTTCACAATCACATCAAAGTCACAAATCTGCCTAGCGACCTCCAATGGTATAATGTGATCAATTGGGTATCTTTGGAGTCTGTAGGGATCCCTTTGATAGCCATCAATCCTATGTAGGAGAAAGTGGGGAACTATATGAACCATGCCCAATACCTCCTTATCAACTATTTGGCTTTGTCTGAAATTATCACATGCTCTGCACCCTGCAACAACCTAGTAATATACATTGTAAAAGCATCATTTTCTCTTCTGTAGCTACCTCCTACCAAGTGCAGTTGTGGATACACCTCATAGATTGCATCCTATCTGAATACACCTCTAGTGCTCAACCCCTTGTATGGGTGGAATCTTGCCAATGCATACACCAGGTAAGAAGTCATTGTGAAGGTCTTGGTCTGCAAGACATTGCACATCTTCTCATGTATTACTGCACTTATGGCACCTATCCAATGGTAATCTACACCCTGCTCCATATGAGAAATGACATTAAACATCCAACTCTCAAAAACTCCTGCACTCTTCAGCCCTACCAACCTACTGAGGAGAGTGATGACATTGTAGTATTCCCTCTTGAATTTAAGTCTAAATAGTTGTTTTGGCAATTTGGAGAAGTGGGACTTGGGCTTCTCCAACCAAGAATTGATCACCTGATGGGAATTAACCATGTTCTCCTCATAATATTTCTTTGTTGTATCCATATCAAAGGCCACCACATGTGACCTATCAGGTATATCAAAATTCATAGCAATGGACATAGGATCAAAGCTTGCCACAATCCTTCCCTGAGGGCCAGCTATCCTTTGTCTTCCCCTGTCATAGTTTCTGGCACATTCAAGCACCAACTCATAGCATTGTACTGTGGAGGGGAAACCAGCTACATGGGCCAACCCAGATTCCAAAGTTCTTCTGGCCATCAAAGGGAGGTTATGTGTTGCCATCTCAGCCTTGAACTCCTCATAGTCCCACATACCCACATTGGTATAAGTGATCCCTGACCAGATGGAAGTCAATCTTCTCTTAGGAATCCTACTCTTTATGTGTATTTTCACCTTTTTTGCATTAGAGATAGCAGAACTTTCAACACTTGGATCGGTTGCCTTTCCCTTGCCATGGCCAACAACATCTTGCCTTGATCCTACCTGCAAACAATTAAAACAACCATAATGAGATCCAAAACAAATAACAAGTTTCAACATCAATTATTTTAAAGTCTGGTTTTTAACCTCCTCCGCAGAATCCAGACTAGAGAGGAATTTTGGGGAAATCTAGACCAGGCGGAATTCAGGGAAACAAACATACAAACCCCATAATATCATTTTAATCAATCAATATAATAAAGGAATAACTTAAAACTACTTAGCATAAGTTCATTCGATCATCTAAATGCATTATCAATAAGCAAATTCTCATGTAAACATCAGATTCTTAATTCCCACAAAACTTTATGAAAATCTGCCAGTGATGGAAATCCTCAAAAACAACAACAATTTCAGTAACCCGAGAAAATGAAGGGAGCCCTGAACATCCGGGAAAATCCCAATGGTGCGGATTTCAGGAAGGCAATGAAAACTCAAACGCGTATATTTTCCTTGTCCTCACCTAAAATAGATCAAACGACACAGACCAAGAGTTTGCAGTCCGATAATGACTTGATCTACACCTTCAATGGATGAACCATGAATTTAGAACTCTCCTCTCAACAATTTGAAAGGGATTAGCTATGCCCTAGGTCAAGAACCCCAAAAAAATCCACCAAGAAAGCATGGAAAAGGAAAGGAAGTTGGTGGCGAATGCAAGCAATCCCCTAAAACAACAATGAAAGACCAACCCAAAATAAATATTCAAGACAATCACCCAAATGAACTGGTAAGACATGAAAACCCCAAACACCCAGACATGGTGCACACACTTAAGCAAGAATGAAGCAATGAATGACATGAAAGAGCATACAGCAAGGCATCAAAATTAAAAAGAGGAAGAGGGCATATCCACATACCATGAGAGTAGAAGGAACTAAAACCTGGGATGCCAACAAACAACCCTCAAATGTAAAATCTAGCAATGCACCTCAAGCTCCAGCACTCCAAACTCAAATGACAAGTAAATAATCAAACTCAAATGGAAAATTGCTTCCCAAAATTCAATATAACATTGCCCCAAAAGTTTTGCAATCACCATTAATGCAACCGACAAGATGATCGAGACAAAAATCTTGAAATCTGATAGAGCAACGGACTTCGGCGAAATTCGGGCATGACAGATTTCCCCAGACTTGAGTAGAAAGGCAGCCATTTCTGAATGCCAAAGGGAAACCAAGAAAATCTGACCAGGATGGATTTTCCCGAATGCAATGAAAAACCTGAACTGCACCCAGAACCTACAGTTGACAATATAAATTATAAATGGGCCACTCTGACCAGCAGGGTGAACATCAAAGTGCATGCCCAAGCAAGAAAAACTCCAAAATAGAAAGGCCAACTTTCAATGGGGTCCCAACTTTCAATGGGGTGTGTGCAAAAACTGCACAACAAATGGTGACTCCACTGGGGAAATGCTCCAGAGCATTTCAAAAACAAACTAGAATCAAGAACCCAAAATCTTTGGTTTCAATCCTTACATCGGGACACCTATGAACAAATTCTCAGAAACCACGAGCAAGAAGACTTTTTCCTATACTAGGGTTCAAGTGTGTGTATTTTTCATTTATTTCCTATTCCTTAGGTGCAATGGGAACTAGAGAAAATCTGACAAGGCTACATAAAAGTTTTAACTTCAAAAGCAACCTAGATAGAGCCTCGCTACCAGTCAGGTGTCAATAGCCCTGATGAGGTTATCGTTGTGATCCTCCCAAGCATAGCTCTACTACCAACCAGGCATCTATAGCCCCGATAGAGATACTAGGATACCCCTGATAAGGTGAAAGTTTATTTTTTGATTTTCAATATTTCCCTTTTCTCTCTTATTTTCTAAACATTTTATAGAACCTTCCTTTCACCTTGTAAGTAACAAACTCACACTCAGGGATGAGGCACACAGTGGCACTGAAGCAGAATATAAGATTTTTCACCAAGCCAAATTACATAGGAACCCTATGCAACTCCAGAATCTTTATTTTTGTGTGAAGTTGTAAGACCCAAATATATTCCAAAGTTTATCCAAAACAAGTGACTCTAATTCTAAGTACAAGGGACATCAGATAAAGGAACTCCACCACTTGACTCTAAAAAACTGATTAGAGTTTGTGAAATAAATTTCTAGAACAATCCTAGGAAAATAGCCCGTTATACAGATGCAACAACCCCAAGAAAGCTAGAAACCAAAACCAAAATGGAAAGAAAAACGAACCAAAGCAAACCTACACTAACCAAAGTAAACCTACACTAACCAAATCAAACAAGCAAAGAAATCAGAAAGAAAACCTACTCTAACTATGTACAGGATGAGCTGCAAACAACTCAAGGTTGAAAATAATGCTTCAGATATTGCCCATTGACGGGCAACGGGATATCCTCATTATCTCCCAGAATTTCTAAAATCTGGTAAGGACCAAGCCAGATTTTATCAAATTTACCATGCTCTCCCTTATGGTCATGGGCTTTATCCTAGTAGAGAACCAAGTCAGATATTCTAAAGGCTTTCACCTTAGCTCTCCTATCAAACCATCTTTTCACTACACCTTGATATTTAGCAAAGTTTTCTACGGCTTCATCTCTTTTCTCTGCAAGGTGTAACAGCTCAGCCAAATAGGCTTCATGTTTATCCTCCTCATTTTAGTATTCATTAATAAATTACAGGGTAAGAATCTTCAATTGGATAGGAAACACAGGTTCCAAACCATACACTAGGTTATAAGGAGAAGTCCCTATGGATGCCTTTTGTCTAGTACGGTCTGCCCAGAGAAAGAATCAAAGTTGGGTGTGCCCGTAGACACGTAAAATATACATGCACCTGATTCTGATCCTACTAACATCATTTCAACTTGAATCATACTCTCATCTTATCAACACCTTTCATCCCTTAATTAAATAAATCATTATTTAATTAGGTCTTCCTCCTCCAGTGATTAAATTAATCAATTTAATTTAATTAATCATCTTTCTCTGTTCATTTAAATAATTAATTTTATTTAAATTAAATCTCTAAAGTCTTCTTATTAAATTGAATAAATTAAAATATTATTTAATTTAATCTAACATATTCCTCCTTAGTTAAATAAATCAAAATCATTTATTTAATTAATCATTTCCTCTCAATTTGATTTAAATCAATTCATAAATTTAAGTCTAAATTGTCACATCTCCTAATTCCTCATTAAATTAATCAAATCCTTGATTAAGTTAATCCCTATCACTAAAATCCTCTAGAGAATGCAACTTGCACAATAAATCAATTACTTTGATTTATTAAATTACCTATTTTCTCTCAACATGGCATCAAAAGGGAATATTCCCTCAATTTGAACTCAAAATTCAAATGGGCTTGGTCCTTCCAACAAAGCATTGAAGGCCTCTTGCATGTCCTTGTGCATTGAGCCAAGTGACATTAACTTCACTCTTATCTCCCCCCAACTTTCAAATTCAAATTTCAAACCTCCCCCTCTTTGGCACATTGACCAAAATGTGTTCATTCCTCAACCATTCACATCTTGACAAGTGGCACTTGGCCATTGGGTGTTGAATGATCCCACATTGCTCAATTTCATTCATTCTTCCAATTTGAAATCTATAAATGAGAGACTCTTCCTCTCATTCTATCATCCACAACTTGAGTAAACTTACTCTACTCAACTTTATCCTCAATGCAAGATCTTAGCTAGTTTATTGCAAGTTTTTTTCAAGAACTCATATTGTTCTTCATCATCAAGTGGATCAATCATCAACAATCACACAAAGGAGTTGGGAAAGGGCCAATTGCAACACTTCATTGGCACCAACTCCCCCATGGGATCAAGAGTTTGCTTAGTTTAGATAGATTTAATTTGGTTTAATGCATTGTTCTTCGTTTTTCATTTCTATCTTAATTTTGTAAATGGATTTCATGGGGAATCTTGATTCTCACTTGCATTTGATCTAACATTATGCTTGTTTGCTATGTTTGTGCATTTGCAAAATTAGGGTTCACATTTTGACGCTAGAAGGAGGGCTTGTCTCAAGAAATGAATCACGTTTTTGTCAAAATTTCATGGTTTTTAATGTTTTTGGCTTGTACACAGGAAATTGTGACACTAACAGTTCATGTGGCACTGTATTGCACCACTTACAGAGGTGCGGCACTATATTGCACCGCCTAAAACTCAAACTGAGCCGCTTGCAAAACTCTGTCGCACTTGCACTTACTGTTTCTACAGAACGCCACACCCAGAGAACCATGTGGCACTATATAGTGCCACACCTATTCCAAAGAGCACCGTGCAGCGCTATAGAGCACCGTACTTGCAAACAGCACCGCTCCCAAAGGGCGCCGCATATGATTTTTTCTTTTTTCACCCAATTTTTAAATGACCATATCTTGGTCATTTTTTAGTCTTTTTCGAAGCTTTTTTTTTTTAAATGGGGTAGAATTTCATAAGTTGTCCAATGGTGTATGTTTTTATCAACTTTTATAGAGTTAATATTTTCAAACTTTCACCTAATGTCAAAACACCATGAAACTTGGTCTAAATTTTAGGGTTTATATGCTTAATCTTTTATCTAACCCTCATACCTTCTTATTTATTGATTTCATATAACATTTGGAGCTTGTATTTCAGGTTTTACAAGATCATGGAGCATGGAAATGAAAGAATAAAAAATTATCACATGATTGTAACAAGTGTTTTTTAACACTTTGAGAGAAATTATAATCCCTTTCCAAAGATTTGTTTACTTTCATGCTCTTAGGACACTAAAATTTCTTTTGGGATTTAAAAAGAACAATACAAATGTTGCTTTCAAATTTTGCAAACAAAAGGCTTAAAAAGAACTTTAGACAAACACACTAGATTTTGTTTAAAGGATAAACAATTGAATAAGGCAAACTCGCACTTCATTTGGTGCATAAAAAGAAGTCATCATTGCTTTGAGGTTTAAAATGAACAAATGTTTTCCATGTTTTGCAATCTTTTTTACAAGTTAATATCATTCAAAATGTGTATGCGTTTATCTCGCGCTTCAGTGTGATTTTGAGAATCAAAAACATTTTTGGTGATATTAGGTTGTTAAAAAGATTGCCTCCACATTTCAATTTGGGCACTTAAAAATGAACAAAACATGCGAGTGTGAATAGACTTATTGCGAGTGTTCTCCTTTTGTTTTTAAACAAAGGTTGATCGAACTACGAATAATGTTTGTTCGCTATTGTTTATCTTAGAGGGTCTGCCTTGTGGGAAAAAGTACTCACCCAAGGGAACGACCCAACCGGGAACACGCTAAAGCCAAGCGACTTCCAACCGGTATATAAGTGTGGGTTCCTGAGGAAATTTCAAGAATCATGAGGATTATTCCAACAAGATGGACATAAATGGACTCTCGCCGATGTTGGATAATCCCCCATGAATGGAATGCCTGAATTAGAACCCCTTATCTAGAAAAAGGCCAAAACCTTGTCTATCTTGTTGGTGCAAAAGGTCATTCCTTTGAAGCCGCCCCACTTTATACATGTGGTCTTGTTGTGGAAATGGAAAGTATGCCATGGGAGATTCATGGGTACTAATGCTTGGCTGACCCGAATAAGTGAGTGTTGTGGAGGGGAGCCAGTGTGGTCAAGCATTTAGCCATTCGCACAAGATATGCACAACTAGATTTATCCAAGTGGGAACCCAACAAGATATTGCCTCATCAACCTAGGATCATAAAAGTGCTTGAAAGAAAGGAACACATTGCTTGGTTCTCAAAAACATTCGAAAATAAACATACACAAATTTCAAACCCCTTGTGAGAAACAAATACTCTTGACGAATTTGGGCACTCTTGCTTTCCCTAGGGATCATATTCCTAGAGGTTTCTAAGTGCACAAATTCTACCGTCATTTTTTTTCAACAAGGTTAAACATAAGGAACTTTTGCCCTATTTTCCTTGATTTCCACACAATGGACCTTATGGGATGAGAACAAAAGTGGTACATTAGACACATAGTTTGAAACATAAGCAAGCAAGTGTCTTTGGTAAAAATAATTCATTAAGCCAAGATAAAAGACAAATTGAACCACACATGTTCTTGTTCTCTTTTGGGTCATATGGTTTTTATGCAAACATTGGTCTTTTGGTTTGAATTACTACTAGGGAAAAGCATGTTCTTCATCGCCTTGGTCTTGTAAGTAAGTCCTCATAGGGTCATCTAGGATCAAAATCATCACTTCACCCGTTTCAAACATCAATCAAATTTCCATCTCACCAACAAATTTTGGAGCTTTGAAAACATCATTCATGCTAGACTTTTGGAAAATCAGCATCACCTTGTTTGACTTAACGCACCTAGTCAAATTATCAATCTTCTTGAACAAATTTGCCTCTAGGATAACACAACTTCCTAAGGTCTACTATTTCATGATCACTTTCATTGGCTTAACACACTTAGCCAAATCATTCTCTTATGTGAGTTTTCCCTAGGATAACACAACTTCCTAGGGTTTACAAGTTTACCATCATCTTGTTTGGCTTAACACACCTAGTCAAACTATCAATCAAACCAAATCCTAAAGTCTAGCATTGATCCAAAGTTCCAAAAAGTTCAAACACCCATATCATTCACCAGTTTCATCCTCCATCTCATCATTGGTCCTAAACACCTTAGAGGTTCACTCTCGAAACAAGGTCAAAACACAAGAGGAACATGGAATATAAACTTGATCCATCTATCATGAGTAATCCAAGTCAATCAAACTATCAAAGTCTCACAATTCCAATTGATTATCAAAACTCACATTTATACATGGCATCATTATCTCCTCCCAACTTCAATGATACGAATGTGAGTATGCCCAATCTAAAGTTTGGAACACCTTTCCCAATGGTAGATTTAAATCCAAGTCCAAATTTGCAAATCTATCAACGAAACACTCAATGCATGAGTTTTCCAAACAACATTATCCCACCAAATCCGTACCTTCCAAGAACAACTTTACCAAACATGACCATTTCAAATCCACACTTGGTAAAATTTGGGGTCGACATGTTTGCAAATTCCATTAATGTTGTTCAAAATCCAAGCAATATGTTGACGACTCTAGGTATTGATCCAAGTGAAGGTAACACCATGCAAAATCAAAGTTACCTAAATCAAGGCAATATGATTCCCAACCACAAAAATGTTCAATTTCAATATATCATGCCAAATCAAAACATCATACCAAATCCTCTCATTTTGCCAACAATATCGCAACAACAAATGGCAACCATCCAAGCAACCCCAATGGTTAACACATCTACCATTTCTCAAGTGTCTCAAGGACCACGAATCTCAATCACACCATTCACCACTCAAACCTTGGCAATCAATGAGACCATTCCGCTCACCCCAACAATCAACATCATCTCCAAACTGCCACCACCAAAACACAACATGACAAATTCGTTCTCCATCATGTTGCAAGCCGCACAACAAGCTGCCCGCCAAAAGACACTCCAAGCCCAACAAGCTGCACAAGTTGCGCAAGCAGCTCAAGTAGCCCAAAAATCACAAGCTTAAGCTCAAGCCCAGCACCAGGCTCAACATGATCAAACACAATTCAGGGCATTATTGCAAGCAATCCATCAACAAGAAGCTCAACAACAAGCCAAACAAAAAACATTGTTGGCACAACAACACGACCAACAACAAGTGTTGTTGGCTCAACAGCAAATGCAAGGATTACTCACTCAACAAAGCTTGCAACAAGTTCCCACCAAAATTGTTGAAAACAATGATCAAGATCTATCCATCAATGAACACCTTGAAAAATTTTCCACCTCATCTGATGATCAAATCAACATACATCAAGAGCCATTTTTTAGTCATGATCAAGACCCCTCCTATAAGGATCTATTTCAAGGAGTGTTGATGTTGTTTGATCCTATTGACATAAACCAAGATCCTTCGACCAATGATCATATTGAAAATGTGTCTACATCGCCTTATGAGTTAGAGGACATATCTCAAGAACTTTCCCCAAAGCATGATCGACATCTTTCAACAAAGTCTAGCAATGGACCTTTCCAAGATAGATTGACATCTTGTGACCTCATGGTTACAGATATTGAAGAAATCCTCAAGTCACCATTCGATCCAAGTCCACTCAAAGATCAAGAGGATATTGAGCCACTTCCAATGCATTATGACAATGTCCAAGAACCTTTTGAAAGTAATCCATCCTTTGAAATTGACCCATGTCAAGAACTTGATCCAAAGCATGTTGAAAGAAATTTTGACATGAATCAAGATCAAGAATTTTTATATGCGAGATACTACAATGAGGTAATGGCCACTCTCCTACAAGATGTCACACATAATGATCATATCCATATAGCACATACCCTTCCATCTACCCATAAGATGCTTTCTTTGGATGGACACACAGATGATCATCATTCAAAACAAGAGGCTCATACTCTTGATATCATTACCAAGGAACAAGAGTCTCCTACTCTTAACATTTATACACATGATCAAGATATAGAGAAATCCAGAGACATATCAGAAACAAATCATAAAGAGGGCTCCTACAGAAGTCATGAATTAGAAACATCAGAAACATCTTGTGAAATGAATCATGAGGAAGACTTTTACAAGGACAGTGAAGCATCAACACCTCTTGAAGAAGAACTACAATCTGATATCTCACAAGATCAAACCAAAAATATCAATCAAAAAATCATCCCACATATGGAGGATCCTCTCACTTATAAACTTGGATCACTCACATTTGTAAGGGAAAACCATCTTATCAATGAAAGAGCTATGACATTTGAAGATCCACCACAGAGCAGAGAAGGATTAGCTTCTTGTTTCCAAGGTAAATCATATCCTATTGCAAATAATTTTTTTCAACAGATGAATTATCAAGGCAAAGGATTAGGCCTACATGAACAGGGTATCTTGGAACCAGTGCAGATTATTGGAAATCCTAAGCGTCAAGGCCTTGGTTATTCAACAATCAAGGGATCTCAACATATCAGTAATACTATCACCATACTGGGGGCAACTTTGTCACAAGAAAACATCAACATAGGGAGCACGAAGAATCCTTATGATGAAACCAATGCTAATACTACAACCCACCATGTCATGAATATTCATCCACCCATCACCCCATCCACGAATTGGGACCAACATCAAAATAAAGACTTGAATCGAAGCATGAAGAACGTTATCAAAGAAAAAGAAGCTAAGAACCATATTGGACAAATCAAGTACATATGGATACCAAAAAATACAAAGAAATATTATCCCTATCAAACTCCATCAATCAAAGAAACTATGGGGTAAAATAAAAATGGGGCAAGTATCCATCAAATATTTCCACAAAGGAAAAACCAGGCTTCTCAAGTGACATACAAAGTGTATCAAGCAGTTGGTCCTAATTCCATGTACACTTCTGTATCCACCCATTATTGCTCATCTTCCCAAGTTTAGAGAGTCAAAGGTTCCAAATTGTCAACCAATCCATCTTTTATCCCTAAACACACTTCATCCACACCTCTATGCATGATATCCAAGTCTCACATTGACCATGTATTGGCAGCGACCCTTCATCATAAGGATTTAGAAGGCACTCTATCACAATGTGCGCATAAAGACAAAGTTAACTCCAATATCAGCAAAGCAGATCAAGGATCTCACAAGTTGCTTTCAAGTGCATGTGTCTTGACAAAGCAGCTTCTTCAAATAGGATATCAATGGCACATTATGAAAGAAGCATCTACATCAACACCACCAGGAGGTTCAACATCAGCTTAAAATCTCTCAGAAAATACAAAAAAATCAAAATCAAAAATAAAAATAAAATCAAAAATCCAAAAATCCAAAAAATCAGAAAAAGGATTGAAAACAGTAAAGAAAAAAATCGTCCTCTAGTGAAACCACTTCGGTGGTGCTTTGGACAAGTACCATGATGAAAACCTGGCAAACAGGCGTCATGAGTAGAATCGAGCATCTATGTACGTCAGTTCAGAAGAAAGCATCTTATTGCATCCATAATAAATCCAACATTCCCTCCATCTTACCCATGTAAATCCATTCATCCATGAACCGTTTATGCAATCCATTTTCATATATTTTCATCCATACTCTAAGGTATTTTAATCTTGATGAGAATTTGGTGCACACTTTACACTTGTTTGTGGTAAACATCTTGACATGGGTCATTTTCATTGATCCTATCCTACCCAACGCTATCTGAGCCTTGAAGCATTATCCAAATGAGCGTCTGTCTATTCAAACACCTTATCTTGTCACAAGATAATCCTTGGCATCCTTTGCATGCTTACCGTATCTATCTATACGTCTATCCAAGAATCCACCCATGGCCGTTCAAACATTGCTAGGCACTGGGGGCAGATATTTGCATCTTCCTTCAAGAAAAAAATCTTGATCTATATCTTCACACTTATGTGGTGATCTGAGCATTGGAAAATGTGAAATCAAATTGGTTAAAGCATTTATGATCCAAAATCCAAATCAATAGCCCATGGCATATTTTGACAGCAAGACGATGTTCCTTATCATGATTTATCTTTTGTCGAACATCAATCCAACAATCCATATCAATTGCATCTAATGTGCGTCAGCATTACATCAAATCATCAAAACAACTTTGTTCCAAATCAAGCTTCATCAATCTTGATCAATCGAATCCAATCAATCATCACTTTGTTTGACTTAACACACTTAGTCAAACTATCATCCTGTGCACGAGTTTACTCTAGGATAACACAACTTCCTTGGGTTTACAAATTCATTATCATCTTTGTTTGGCTTAACACACTTAGCCAAATTATTAAATCCATAATCGCCTCATTTGACTTAACACACTTAGTCAAACCATCCACTTTTGTACAAGTTTACTCTAGGATAACACAACTTCCTAGATTTTACAAGTGCATTACCATCTTTGTTTGACTTAACACACCTAGTCAAACTATCAATCCATATCTCCGATTGATCAACATTAAGCTTGGTTTTCAACAAAATCCCAAAACAAACCACTGATATCATCACATATCTATATCCAAATTGTCGAAATCATGCGAAAAACCAAAAACATTCAAAAATTCATCAAAAATCCAAAAACATCCAAATCATTCAAAAATCTAAAACATGTGGAAATATCAGAAAATCTTCAAAAAAATTCATCATTAAGTCTTGTCAATCTTTCACCTTGTCGAACTACGTCATCTTTGAGCTTAAACGTAGGCAAGGTTGATCTTTGATCATCCCCTGAGACAATTAGGGTCAATCCTTAGGCATCCGTCGCATTGGCAATCTGTTTGCCCATCTAGTCTGCATCTTAAGCCAATCCTTTAAGCAATAAAATGGCAATCCGTTTTCCCATCTTATCATCAATTCAGTCCATCGTCAATCCGAACTACGTCGTCTCCAAGCTTAAACATAGGCAAGGCCATCCTTGATTGTCCCCTAAGACACAAAATCCAAAAACATTTGCAAAACATCTCAAAAATACCAAAAACAGCCTCAAAACATTTGAAAAAAACCAAAATGGTGCATCCATTTCATGTCTCTTTCACCCGTGATTGTCATCACTCAAAATAAATTCAATCATCGCTTTCACTCTTTGGTGAGTCAGTCAAAAGCAAGTCTAGCAGGTTCCAAAGTGAACACCTAATTTTTAGAGTCTTAAGCCTAAGTCAGTAAGCAAGCATGTTGGTCAACTCGAAATATCAATAGCTTATCACCCAAATCAGTCCCATCAAAACCCTGATCACTACATGTCCTAAGATGAAGCTTTCCCACGATGGACATAAACATCAGGTACCCCACAGTAGTTTAGCCTTGGCTAGTGGTATGAAGAACATTAGCTTGTTTGTTTACTTTATCTTGGCCTTTTTGACTTATCTTATTTTGCACTCATTCCAAGGACCTTTCGATGATGCCTAAACAAAACAGGTTTAGAGAGAAAGGAATGGGGCAATGATCATTATCTTTTTTATTTGCTGTGCTTGTTGGATACTCTTGTAAAATAACTTAGTGAATAATTTCTTTGTTAGGTCCGTCCTAGCAAGGTTTCTATATGTCAAGTGTGAACAAGAATACTCCTATCTGATTGATGAGTCAAAGTCCATCACACTAGGTACAACACCATCCTGGTCCTTTATACCTTGATGCATCATACCTATGTGTGTTATCAAACATAAAGTAATTGGCCCTTTGAAAATCCCAACTCCCGACAAGCAATACATCATCATCGGTAATAATGTGAACTTGTGTGTATCCTCCTTCCATCCATCTTATTCTTCTTATTCTTCTTATTCTTCTATCTTTACTAACATTTCTATCTAAAATCGGTGTGTTGTATCAAAATATACATGAGGCTACCCATGGCCGATGACTGTATACACATCATCAGAATTGTCTACATCAAAGAAATTATCGTTCATCCTCTGATCAATAGAACCACTCCTTTCGCATTTTATCGCGATCTCGACCGAAAAATCATACATCTCCACTCGATCTCTCGAGGGGGCAGTATACCAACATAATCCTTCTTGCTAGGGCAACAGTGGGGCATCTGAAAAAAGAAAAAAAATTGAACTTTGATCACATCGTATTATTCTTTGAATCAATGCAACAAGTAAATTCCTTCAAAGAGGGGTAAAATGTAGACACGTAAAATATACATGCACCTGATTCTAATCCTACTAACATCATTTTGTCTTGAATCATACTCTCATCTTATCAACACCTTTCATCCCTTAATTAAATAAATCATTATTTAATTAGGTCTTCCTCCTCCAGTGATTAAATTAATCAATTTAATTTAATTAATCATCTTTCTCTGTTCATTTAAATAATTAATTTTATTTAAACTAAATCTCTAAAGTCTTCTTATTAAATTGAATAAATTAAAATATTATTTAATTTAATCTAACATATTCCTCCTTAGTTAAATAAATCAAAATCATTTATTTAATTAATCATTTCCTCTCAATTTGATTTAAATCAATTCATAAATTTAAGTCTAAATTGTCACATCTCCTAATTCCTCATTAAATTAATCAAATCCTTGATTAAGTTAATCCCTATCACTAAAATCCTCTAGAGAATGCAACTTGCACAATAAATCAATTACTTTGATTTATTAAATTACCTATTTTCTCTCAACATGGCATCAAAAGGGAATATTCCCTCAATTTGAACTCAAAATTCAAATGGGCTTGGTCCTTCCAACAAAGCATTGAAGGCCTCTTGCATGTCCTTGTGCATTGAGCCAAGTGACATTAACTTCACTCTTATCTCCCCCCAACTTTCAAATTCAAATTTCAAACCTCCCCCTCTTTGGCACATTGACCAAAATGTGTTCATTCCTCAACCATTCACATCTTGACAAGTGGCACTTGGCCATTGGGTGTTGAATGATCCCACATTGCTCAATTTCATTCATTCTTCCAATTTGAAATCTATAAATGAGAGACTCTTCCTCTCATTCTATCATCAATGCAAGATCTTAGCTAGGTTATTGTAGGTTTTCTCAAGAACTCACATTGTTCTTCATCATCAAGTGGATCAATCATCAACAATCACACAAAGGAGTTGGGAAAGGGCCAATTGCAACACTTCGTTGGCACCAACTCCCAAATGGGATCAAGAGTTTGCTTAGTTTAGATAGATTTAATTTGGTTTAATGCATTGTTCTTCATTTTTTATTTCTATCTTAATTTTGTAAATGGATTTCATGGGGAATCTTGATTCTCACTTGCATTTGATCTAACATTATGCTTGTTTACTATGTTTGTGCATTTGCAAGATTAGGGTTCACAGTGCCAATCCTTAGGATTTTGTTCTAACAACTTACGGATAACTGTTAATAGGTTCTTATTGGAAGACTCAGCTAGACAATTACTCTGAGGGTAGTAATTGGATGAAAATTTTATAATGATCCCATGATCAAATGCCCAATTAGAAAAATTCAGTGATGCAAATGCAGGACCATTATCACTAACTAAAGATAATGGACAACCAAAATGATTGATGATACCTAACTCAAGAAAATTGATTACCACATCTAAAGTACATTGTTTAAAAGCAAGAGTCTTTGTCCATCTAGTAAAATAATCAGTTATAGTAAGAATATACCTATGGCTCGTAGAAGATGGAGGATTAATTGGACCTATGAAGTCCATTCCCCAATAGGTGAATGGTTTTACCTCTATGAACGACTGAAGTGGAAGAGTTGCATATTTTTCCTTACTTATTGTAGTTTAACATGTGTGACAAGTCCTCACATGTTGATGTGCATCCTTGAATAAAGTAGGCCAATAATAGCCTGCCCTCAAGATTTGATTTGTAGTGGATGATGCAAAACCATGGCATGAACCATATTTCTCATGAAACTCAATCATCACTCTGGTAGATTCTTCCTTTCCCAAACATCTCAGGTATACACCCTCATGATTTTTCTTATACAGGATAGCTCCTTTCATCATAAAACTTCCACTCTTTAGGCGCAAATCTCGCCTCTCAATTGTATTAAGGTGATCAAGACATTGTTGATTCAGTAAATAAAAAATGGTTTCATCATACCAATCTCCTGGAGATACCTCCTAAAGATAATAGTGTTGAGTTGTGAGATTAGGACCTATCTTAGCCATTGTCTTTGTGAGTCCCTGTCCTCTTACTAATTTCATGGGTTGAATCTCCATGTCATATTCCTGCAACATAGTCACCCATTTGGATCTACATTCACCTAACTCATTCTACATTAACAATAACTTTACTGCAGGATCAGGCACTATGGCAAAAACCTTGTTCCTCAAAATATAGTGTATGAACTTTTTCACTGCTCTGGCCAAAGCATAGGCCTTCTTTTCAACATTGTGATACCTTAATTCTGCATCTTTTAAAGGATTACTCATGAAGGCTATAGGATTCTCATCACCTTGATTAGACTTTTAGGTGAGCATTCTAGCACAGGAGTGATCAGAAGCGAATGAATATATGTAAAAAGGTTTAGCATAATCTGGACTCACCAATACTGGAGCCTCTACAATAGATTTCTTGATTTCTGTAAATGCCTCCTTAGCTTCTACATTGCACTCTACTTTCACTTCTTGTTTCAACATAGCATTCAATGGCTTCACTATCTATACAAATCTAGTGATAAATTTTCTAACAAATTTAATCTTACCGAAGAATGACTTCATCTCTTTCTTGCTTGCAGGAGGTTGTATCTTCAAGATAGCCTGTATTCGTTCAGGGTCAATAGCAATACCCTGTTCTGATATGATATGTCCCAAAAATTTTCCCTATGTGACTCCAAATATGCACTTCCTTGGATTAAGTGAAATCCCAAACTCTCTGCACCTTTGGAATACTTTGCATAAATCTGTTATATGATCACCTCGTTTCTTAGAAAAAACTATAAAGTCATCCATATAAATAATGATGCACTTACCAATTATGTCTTTAAAGGCAATATCCATAGCTCTCTAGAATGTAGCTTCAGCATTGATCAACCCAAATGGCATCCTTCTATAAGAAAAAGTTCCCCATTTTGTAGTGAAGGCAGTCTTGTGCCTATCCTCATATTGCACCATAACTTGGTTGTATCCAAAATAGCCATCCAAGAAAGACATCATTTGGGATCCATTAATGATCTGAAGTACCTCATCTTGTGAAGGAACTGGGTAGTTATCCTTTTCTGATGCTCTATTCAGATTCCTAAAATCCACACACAGTTTGATTTCTCCATTCTTTTTCCTTACTAGAACCAAATTTGCAACCCAAGTTGAATGTCTTACTAGAAATATAATTTGTGCTGAAATTAACTTCTGCACTTCCTTCTGAATAATGGGTTCTAACAGAGCATTGATTGGCCTTTGTCTCTATCTAAATGGTTTGACATTTGTCTTCAAAGGGATAATGTGTGTAATGATTGAAGTATTGTATGTTTTTAAATCTTCATAACTCTAGGCTATCACATAATGATATGTTTGCAAGGCATCAATAATACCTTTCCTTTCCTTAGGGGTATACACCTTACCAATAAAAACATTATTTATGTCATCTGGTGTCCCCATATTATATGTTTCACACTGGATACTGAGAGATTCCCTTTTAACTTGTTGTTCTTGATCTCTTATCGTATCCAAATCAAAGATACATTCAAGTTGCACCATACCTCTTGGAATAGTGTTGGTCTTCAAGTTAATGATTCCTCCCAAGTCTATTTATGCTTCTTGAGGCTCCATCTCATCAATGACTTGAGAATAAAATTCATCACAACTTGTAATAAAATCCAAAATATGCTTATCATCCTCAAATACCTAGAAATTAGTGACATTGTCAGGCACTAAAGGTATTGGAGTGAGCTCAACTATAAATTTCTTCAATCCTGAAAGTGATAAAGGTTGCAAGGTGCTTGCAGCTTGTGCTAGAGATTCAGAAACCTGATTCCTACTACGAGGGATCAATTGGATATTGAAAGCATCAAATTCTTCGATGAGATCCCATACTCTATGCCTATAATTGATCATTCTCCTATCACGGCATGAATACTGTTTCCTTACTTGTTTGACCACTAATTCAGAGTCCCCAAAGACCTGTAATATCTTAACTTTCTTCCTTGATGCCATTAACAAGCCATGGATCAAAGTGTCATATTCAGAAACATTATTAGTGCATTGGAATTGGAGTTTGTGAGCAGCAAAATAATTCTTACCTTTAGGGCTGATCAACTCAAATCCTACTCCATCACCCTGCTTAGATTTAGATCCATCAAATCTTAATGTCCAACAGCCATCAGGCTCTAGTGGTATTAATTTATCTTTCACCTTGCTACAATTAGAGGGCTTCTTGGGAATCATTGGGCTTGCACCCTTATCATTATCTAACTCCCCCTGTACATTAAATCCAACAATTGGGATTGGATTAATGCATTTATGTATCTCCTGCATAGCAGTTTCACACAAGTCACATTCCAACTTGGAGTGAAGAGCATCATGGACTTTGCACCAATTGGGAAGCAATAGTTCTTAAAAATTCATTCTTCCTCCTAGTTCTATCTGATTTTCCACACACCTCTAGATGAAGTCCTGAAAGTTATCCAACAAACTAAGTTGTTCATCTTCTTGATCATCATTTTCACCTGTTTGTTCAATCAGTGGTCTAGAATCGTTGGCCTCTGATACAAATTCTCCAAGGGGTCCTGTAACATAAAGACCTCTTCATCTTCTGAAGCTGATGCAGCCAATACATAATTTCCCATGCTAACCTCAGACACCAACACCTCATTCGAATTATTCTGGTATTTAGTGATTAAATACTTCATTCAGGGTTCTCTTTCAATTCTAATCTGATTTGGAACTCCTTTCCATGGTATCCACATGTGTGAATGTTTTGTAGATATATATCCATTTAATGCCTTGGTGAAATCCTAGCCTAAAATCAATTCATAAGTATCAGGAATGTCAACAACCTGAATGTTGATCACTTGTTGTACCCTAGGATCTGATGCCAACTGTGTGGGGATCATGTTCAATTCTCCCACTACACTTACCTTTGTTTTGTCTAGTTGAGTAACCTTATTTTGAGAAGCTATAGGGGTAATACACAATGCCTTGCAAACAACAAAAGGCATAAAATTTGTAGATGCTCCTGAATCTAGAAGATAATTATGCAGATTCTTTTCAAATATACGAACAAAAATTAGGAAAGGAGGGGTTTCCATCTTGCCTTGAAACAAAGAACTCAATTGGGTGTCAGCTTGTGCAACTCGAACCTTATCTTTATCTCTATCTTTATCTATAGGTGGAACTTGGCCTCTAGGTGTCTATGAATTAGAAGACCTGGTAACAGCCTCATTGGCAATCATGCCCTGTGGTACTATATTTGGACTGAATGACCCTAAAAGTGCATTCCTAATAGCAGGAACTCTTAAAAATTCAAAATTAGAAAGACTTACCTTTACTTTCTTGAATTCTTCAATCACATACTCACCCAATTGCTCCACATTCAGATCAAAATGAGTTTCCTTGTAGCCACTAGCCTACCTATCTTTCAAAACTTCAGCATTGTTTCCCTTTGATAAGTACTCTGTTGGTACATGAGGATAAGGTGGATTATTACTAGCTTGTGGATCCAGTGGAGTATTAAAATTTTTAGGAGGGATAGAAGTAGTGAAAGGACCTCCAGCCTGTGGACTCCTATTAGGTTTATTTCTCAAATCATATTTCCTTACTGGTTGTTGAAACATCTAAACTTCTTCAACACTAACTTCCTCCTCATCCAAAGGGCCATTATCATTCTCATTTTCTTCATTAAACAACTGGGAGATCTCATCTTCATTTAACACCTCCTCTACCTCATTCTCTTGATCACTAGATTCTTCTTCTGGTTCATTTTCCTCACCTTTTGGAAATGGTGCATGATTGAGTACTAGCAGTGGAGAATCATAGGGATTTGAGGGGACAATTTCTTGACTACTAGAATTATTCTCAACTTCATACTAAAAAATGGAAGCAACAGTCTGAAACTCAGTGCAATCCAACTCAGAATGATGACTTGTCTTATGGAGTCTGCACCAACTAGACAAGGCTGCCTTTGCCAAGTATACACCATTTGGAGGCTTTTCCTAAGTAGAGGGTTGATCCAATGGAGTAGGAATCCCTCCATTATTAGGTCTAGTATTTCATGATCTATTCTACCTAGGTGGTTTCCCTCTATCAAATCCTTGTCCACCTTGTTGATTTCTATCAAAATTTTGGCCAGATCCTTGTCGTCTATCGAAATTCTGACCAGAGCCTTGTCCTCTATCATAATTTTTATTTCTATCAAAATGCTGCCCTCTTTCAAAGTTCTTGTTCTCCCTACCATACTTAGATTGCATGTTCTTTTGAGCAGCCTGAAGTTGGCTATTCTAATTTCTCAAATAAGTCACCTCCATATTCAGTTTTTTCACCTGTTCAGATAACTCATCCAACCACTCCTTATCTAGACCATTAGATGGTGTTGAATTCACATTACGAGGAGGGTATCCAGGTATTCCTCCAGAACCAATAGCCTGATTCAAAACTTCTGAATTCTATAAATATGTAGAAAAACCAACCTATTGTTGATGAAGGAGTTGATTAGCCCTTTGTTGAGGATAATATTTCATAGGTTGAGCCTGACTTAATGGAGGACCTAGATGAGGGACCAAAGGCAATGAGGGCATTGGATTCATCAGGGGAGCATGATTGGTCAAAGCCTGATTGAGGGCTTGAACTTGTCTAGAGTGAGTAGCAGGTCCTAAAGATGGCAGAGGTCCTGATAAGTGTTGCCTCAAATCCATGTTGACCTTCACATCTTTTGCATATGCAATGAGCAAAGTAGCTGGGGGGGTAGTCCTCTATTTAAGGAAATTGGTTGTAAGGCTATCCAAGGCTTCAAGGTAAACCAAAAGGGCAATGTCTTTGTTTTGAGCATAAGGTGCCTAGATTTTGGTATAAGCTCGATGAAACTTGTTATTGAATGACCTTATTGGCTCATTAATCTCCCTTTTCAACCTAGTAAATTGTAGGTATAGCTCATTAGCACTAATGGGAATCTTAAACTTTTGCAAAAATGCAGTATCTAGTTCAGTCCAATTATGGATGGAAGCAATAGGTAAGTGATTATACCAATAAAAGGCTTCTTCCCCAAGGGAATAAGGGAAAATTATGCATGCCACATCCTCATAGTTTATTCCTCTATCCCTCAGATAGGTCTAGAAAATCCTAATATGTTCTTTTGGTGTCTTATTGGGGTCATGGGTATGGAACTTAGAGCAAAAATGCTTAGGGTTCTTGGGCATGACATTGTAATTATTGAAGATCAATGGAGATGGTTTGTTGGCAAGGAAAGCCATTGGTGGGGGTGGGGGTGGTAATGGCTGATTTATGACCGGTTGTGGCTGTGGAATAGGAATTCCTTTGAAATCAGATGAAGATGAGGATAATGGAGATGATGGAAGTGGGTAAGAGGATGATGATTCTTCCCCTCTCCTGGCCCTTCTTGACCTAGTAGGGGTCTGTAATTCTTGAAATTCCTCTTCTCCTAGAGTATATCTAGTTCTTCTTCTAAGCCTTTTAGGAGAAATGGCGTTTAGAAAATGCTCCATCTTGATTCAAAGCCCTCCTTCTAGCGCCAATATATTGATGGTGTTTTCTATACAGTAACAACTCAGACAAAACATGATATCCTATCCCTCTTGAAAGGTTAATCTCTATGGATAAAGAGATAAACCCAAGGTCTTTAATGTCAGGTCTTGACAATGCAACAAAACAACCCAGAGATAAATGTGAAAATGCTAGTAATCACAAAGGGACCTTACTAAAAGAAAATACTGGACTTTGAATTTATCAGATCTAAACAATGAATTGATACTTGAAATCCTCAATTGTAATCATATAATAAAGAAAATAAAAAAATATAAAGGTTTCAGAGATAATTCTAAGACTAATTCTAACCCTAACACTGACAATGCCAAAAGATAAGATGCTCAAAATGGTCTAATCTCTCATAAACTACTTTTTGTTTGACCCAGATAAATCTACAATCTCATAGGAATAGTACAACCTTCTGAGGTATTTAAATATTTTCAAATTATAAACATTCATTCAAAACAATCTTGTTGCAACTGAAATGAAGAAACATTCATAGTTGAACTAAGCACAACTTTAAGTTTGGGCTAACTTTGCAAAGCAGCTAACAATCAGCTAACTGCAAAAAGTATGGACTAGAGATCGTTGCAAACATTCCAAACATGAAACCCTAAGCATCACCAAACTATCTAAAAATGAACTTACGGAATTTTAAAGATAGAATAACAACAACCATGCAAGATAAAACTTAACACAAGAGATATACCAAATCACAATATCGTTTCTTATATTAGGTCATCCAAAATGACAACAATTCCAGCCTTCTATTACAATGCTTGCTTGAAGATAAACCCTAGTTCGCTCAAATCTATATTTTATCACTTATCCATCTATCTATCTCTATATATCGATAGCATACAAATGAGACAACATGCCCAATTTATAGAGAATCCCCAAGATAGGTCGGCCCAAAATAAGAGTTTTACAATAAAAATTCCACACAAGAGGTCGGCCTCAAAAGATATTCCAACATAACATGAAATGTGCAATTTGCACCAATTTCATCCAAGTCGACCTAGGGTCTCAAAAAGTTGGCCCAATGCATGTGGATAATGGGAAGCACAAACTTTGATGTAGCCCTATATAATTACTTCCCATTCTTGTCTTTAGCTCGATCCAATTCACCATGCACTTCCAGCAACACTCTATCCAATTCAGCAATAGGTGGCACAGGCAAAACCCTAACTCTTCTTTCAAGAGACTTAATGTCATCTCTCGCCTACTTTACTGTGCCATCCCAATTAGCCCTATTTGTTAAATACCTATCAATAACTGCAATGTAGGTTATAGCATCATCTAGCTGATATTTAGTGACAGGACCATCACTGACTGGAGAATAGACATCTCTCCACCATTTCCTAAGTTGTTCCAAATTGAAATGCTTTGGAGTGAACTTCTTCCTCCCTGTCATAATTTCAAAGAATGAGATGCACTTATCATGAATGCCAGTCAAAGTGTCCTCAATCTGCCTCCCTTATTTGTGAATCTTCTTCAAGGCCCTTTGCCTCATCTGAAAGATCTCAAACCATTCCCAAGGCTTAGAAACCCTTGGAAAAGGAAGAATCCCACTCTTCACTAGTTTATCCTCAGTGTACTCCATGATTGTTCTTGTTTTCTACAACAGGAGATCAAAGTCCTCCTTGTCTTGGGCTAACACAGTCTTTAGCCAATCCACCAACCTAATGGCGTCCCCTGCAGCCATCAAGATATCCTTGATAGCACCATCTCCTTTGGTCTGGACTCCCTACAACCAACCAACTGTGGCATGTGTAATGCCTTTCATTCTTTCAAGTTCGGAGATTGTTTCCTGGGGAAAGAAACCTATAGCAGAGGAGGAAGAGCTAATAGACTGCAAGGGTTTCATCAACTCCTACAAGTACCTCTTCAATTTCTCATTCTCCCTTTCCAACTCTTGCCTGGTTTGCACCTCCTTCTTCAATCTACCCACAATTACAGTACTGGAGCCTTCATACTCCTCAATATCTTGCTCCATGGAAGCATGCCCTAATTCAATGGTTTGCACATGATAGTCCTTTGCACTCACATTATCTATATCTTTGTCTATAGCAGGGGTAGCAATATGAGCCACCCGGTTGTCTGACCCATCCCTCTCAATCCTGGATACAACCCTAACCTTCTTCTTGTTTTTCCTCTTTTTAATGTTGGCCATTAGGTCATCCCAATTGGGAGGAGTGTCTTCCACTATTACCAATTTATTCTTTAACTCTCTATCCAGCCAACCTGGAACAGTGGATTTAGTTGGCACTTTATCCTATTTATCCTGCTCCTGATGGACATTAGGTGCATACTTCTCACTACTAGGCACATTAGGGATCTCCTTAGTTGCATCCTCCTTCTCCAAAGAGTGCTCCTTTACAACCTGTACCAGTGAAGGGATCCTAGCTGGTATCTCCTCCTGTTGAGGGGATTTTTTCAATTGCTCTTCTGCAGGTGAATCCACATAGGCTACCAAGGGAGACTGGATTACTCTATCAACTTCTGCCTCGGCATTGTACAAATCTCCTTCCTAGAATTCTTCTTCACCCAAGTCCTTAGGATCTTCATCCTTCCTTGACTCTTCTTGCATGCTACCAGTATCTTGAGGAGGGAGAGTGTTCTCCTATTTAATGATAGGAGCAGTCACTGGAACATCCTCCTTCATTGCAGCATCCTTTGGGGAAGGAGTCCTTGACCTCCTCATATATACCTATGTTCTTTCCCCTGAACTTTCTATCTCCACCACAGGTGTCTCAACCTCCCTTTCTGATTTGGAAGTTTCCTTTTCCTTTTGTGACATTCTCACAAGTCTTCTTCTTTTGAGCAAAGGAGTAGTAGCATCTTCCTTCTCTTGCTTAACTTCTTTATCCTTTTCAGCCTCTTTCATTGAAACATGCCTTCTCTTTTTGGCAATAGGATTTCTTTGTTTACCCACATCTACTACTTCTTTTGTTTGAACATCCCTAACTTTAATCTTGAAGGGAGATTCCACCTTGGCCTTACCCTTAGGATCGTGTTCATGTGATTCCTTAGAAGCAGAATGAGACTCCAAGTCTCCCATCAAGTCATAAGTGCATTGGACACCTTCACTTTCTAGCTCTAATATCTTGTTCTTTAGCCACATTTTAGTATACTTAATCACCGAAGTCATAATTTGCTCCAATTTTGTCTTCTCCTCTTCCAACCAATCAATCTCTCCAACCGGTTTGTCTTTCACAACCTCGAAAATATGACCCTGAATCAAATTTCCATCTTCTTCCACCTGGTCAAGAATGGCCTTTATGTTTTACAACCTTACTAAATCTACTAGCAGCTTGGAGAATTTCTTCTTCCTTACATCAAATGCATCACCAAGGTTAGCCCAATAGTCTTCAATGTTATCTTTGTGGCTATACTCCTTGCTAGCCTTATTTTGTGCCTCACCAGTAATATCAAACCTTACCCTCTTAGAATGGAAAGAGAAACCGAAAGTACTCATCTCCTCTTCAGAAGCATGAGCAAACTGGATGGAAGGGAAAACTTCATTTTTTCCTATCTTCAAGGGGAAATCATTCCCAAACCCTATTTTATGTTTATCCCCCTTCACAATCACATCAAAGTCACAAATCTGCCTAGTGACCTCCAATAGTATAATGTGATCAGTTGGGTATCTTTGGAGTTTATAGGGAGCCCTTTGACAGCCATCAATCCTAAAGTAGGAGAAAGTGGGGAATTGGATGAACCATGCCCCATACCTCCTTATCAATTCTTTTGCTTTGTCTAAAATTCACACATGCTTTGCACCTTACAACAACCTAGTAATATACATTGTAAAAGCATCATTTTCTCTTCTGTAGCTACCTCCTGCCAAGTGCGGTTGTGGATACACCTCATAGATTGAATCCTATATGAATACACCTCTAGTGCTCAACCTCTTGTATGGGTGGAATCTTTCCAATGCATACACCAGGTAAGAAGTCATTGTGAAGGTCTTGGTCTGCAAGACATTGCACATTTGCTCATGTATTACTGCACTTATGGCACCTGCCCAATGGTAATCTATACCCTACTCCATCCGAGTAATGACATTAAACATCCAACTCTAACTCTTGCACTCTTCAGCCCTACAAACCTACTGAGGAGAGTGATGACATTATAGTATTCCCGCTTGAATTTAAGTCCAAATAGTTGTTTCAAAAACTTGGATAAGTGGGACTTGGGCTTCTCCAACCAAGAATTGATCACCTGTTGGGACTTAACCATGTTCTCCTCATAATATTTCTTTGTTGTATCCATATCAAAGGCCATGACATGTGACCTAGCGGGTATATCAAAATTCCTAGCTATGGAAATAGGATCAAAGCTCACCATAATCCTTCCCTGAGGGCCAACTATCCTTTGTGTTCCCCTATCATAGTTTCTGGCACATTCAAGCACCAACTCATAGCATTGTACTGTGGAGGGGAAACCAGCTACATGGGCCAACCTAGATTCCAAAGTTCTTTTGGCCATCAAAGGGAGTTTTTGTGTTGCCATCTCAGCCTTGAACTCCTCATAGTCCCACATACCCACATTGGTATCAGTGATCCCTGACCAGATGGAAGTCAATCTTCTCTTAGTAATCCTACTCTTTATGTCTATTTTCACCTTTTCTGCATCAGAGATAGCATAACTTTCAGCACTTGGATCGGTTGCCTTTCCCTTGTCATGGCCAACAACATCTTGCCCTGATCCTACCTGTAAACAAGTAAAACAAACACAATGAGATCCAAAACAAACAACAAGTGTCAACAATAATTATTTCAAATTCTGGGGTTTAGCCTCCTTCGCGGAATCTAAACTGGAGAGGAATTTGAAGGAAATCCGGACCAAGCGGAATTCAAGGAAACAAACATACAAACCCCACAATATCATTTTAATCAATCAATATAATAAAGGAATAACTTGAAACTACTTAGCATAAGTTCATTTGATCATCTAGATGCATTATCAATAAGAAAATTCTCATGTAATCATCAGATTCTTCTTTCCCACAAAACTTCAGGAAAATCTGCCAGTGATGGAAATCCCCGAAAACAGCAACAGTTTCAGTAACCCAGGAAAATGAAGGGAGCCCTGAACATCCGGGAAAATCCCAACAATGCGGATTTCAGCGGAAGTAAGAAAAATTCACCGTGGAAGCATGATCTCGACAGAACGGCCAGGCAACGGACACTGGGAAAAACTGGAGGAATTGGAATTTTGTGAGGCAAACAAAAGTTTGGATTAATAGAAAATTATGAAAAATGAAGGAAAAATAGGAAGACTCGAGGAAATCCAGCAAGGACAGAATTCTACGAAGGCAGTGAAAACCCGAACACCTATATTTTCCTCATCCTCACCTAAAATAGATCAAACAGCACAGACCAAGAGTTTGCAGCCCGATAATGACTTGACCTACACCTCCAATGGATGAACCATGAATTTAAAACTCTGCTCTCAACAATTTGAAAGGGATTAGCTACACCCTAGGTCAAGAACCCCAAAAAACTCTGCTAAGAAGGCATGGAAAAGCTAAGGCGCAACTTGCTTGCAAAATAGGAAAGGAAGTTGGTGGTGAATTCAAGCAAGCCCCTAAAATAGCAATGAAAGGCCAGCCCAAAACAAATATTCAAGACAATCACCCAGACGGACTGGTAAGACATGAAAACCCCAAACACCCAGACATGGTGAACACACTTAAGCAAAAATGAAGCAATGAATGACATGAAAGCGCATACAACAAGGCACCAAAACCAAAAAGAGGAAGAGGGCATATCCACATACCATGAGAGTAGAAGGAACTGAAGCTTGGGATGCCAACAAACAACCTTCAAATGCAAAATATAGCAATGCACCTCAAGCTCCAGCACTCCAAACTCAAATGACAATTAAATAATCAAACTCAAATGGAAAATCGCTCCCAAAATTCAATATAACATTGCCCGAAAAGTTGTGCAATCACCATTAATGCAACCAACAAGACGACCAAGACAAAAATCCAAAAATCCGACAGAGCAACGAACTTCGAAAAAATTTGGGCATGATGGATTTCCTTGGACTTGAGCAGAAAGGCAACCATTTTTGAATGCCAAAGGGAAACCGGAAAAATCTGACCAGGTCAGATTTTCCCAAACACGGTGAAAAACCTAAACTGCACCCAAAACCTAAGGTTGACAATATAAATCATAAATGGGCCACTCTAAACAGCAGGGTGAACATCAAAGTGCATGCCCAAGCAAGCAAAACTCCAAAATAGAAAGGCCAAGACACCAAAAGTTAAAAAACAAGGGTCCCGACTTTCAGTGGGGCATGTGTGCAAAAACTACACAACACGTATGAAGTAAATTCAATTAGAAGTAATTTTTTGGGCCAACTAGTTGTGTGCTTCACGTTTCTTCTACATGTTTCCTTGATGTCGACTTAGATTGATGTGCACCAAAGTGTGAATTATTTTGGATCATATTGAAAGATATAATAAGTTTTTTTTTAGTCCTTTCTATAATTGGGATAGGACTGCATTATGCTTTGGTGGCCGAATTTTTGAATTCATTGTTTATCTTCTTCATTGTTGACCTAATTGAATTTTTTGAAATGTCGCGGTGGATATAAATGAAAGATCATTTCAAATGCAAATGGATGGAGAAGTGTACAAGTGTGAAAAAGTGTGAATGTGGAATACATTAAATATCCAACATAGTTAGTGCTAGATTATGAAGAAAAAAGATCAGATGTGCCTTAATGCCTTAGTCAATAGAGTGAATTATTAACAAATATTGTAATTCTCTCATAAAAAATTTGTATCCTACTCTGAGATAGTGAATCTCATTAGGTCCTTGTATCTTGCACCTAGATTTGTGTTTTCTTCAGTCTTTACTGTCCTTTTTATCTTGCACTAAGGTAGTGAGCCTTGGTTTGTAAATCCTTTTTGGCAATAAGCCTTTATATTATGAGTTAACTCTCATCGTGTTTTTTCCCTCATTGGGTTTTCCACATAAACCTAGTGTTCTCGTATGCATGTGTGTTCTTTTCTTCATCTTTCTTTGTTGTTGATTTGGTTAGAAGTATAATTGATATATATTTCATTGTTGAGGTTTGTTGAAGTTTGTGAAGATTCAAATTGCTATATCCTTCTCTATTACTATTAAATTTAAAGGTTTTGATTTGATAAAGAAGGTTTTATTATGTTGAAAGAGTTTCTAAGTTCTAGAGGGTTTTTGATAAAACTGATTCACCCCCCTCTCAGTATCTGGGTGTGTTTAACAATTGGTATTAGATACAAGTGCCTTGAGAAGCTAAACAACTAAGGTTGATCTTGCTCTTGAACACATGGTGTCTATAGCAATGATCAATGATATTTTCATTCCAAAATCTGATTTAGATTCAATGGAACTTGAGGGTTGGGACATCAATCTGGATGATTGTGAAGTTGATTTTGAAGAACTTCGGTCTACTCTTGAAGATGTGGATGAAGCAAGATTGTAAAATATCAAATATGAGTGCATGTTGGAAAAGTCAAAATAATTGACAAATTGAAGGCAAAAGCTAAAGAAACAAAAGAATAAATTGGAAAAATAAAAGCTCAAATAGAAGGAGAAAGTGGATATGAAATGAAAGCCAAGGAAGCTTAAGATTTGATCTCAAATTTAAAATTCAAAGTTGAAGAAGAGAATAGGATTGAGGATTGAGGATTTCCTAAATACCAAGCTCAATGACAAAACTGTCAAATGTTTAAAGCTTGAGGAAGAGATTATATCCTTGAGAAAAGAAATTGAAAAAGAAAAAGAGAAAACTGAAAAAGGTCTAAAATTGAGAGGAGGCTTTGAAGCTCTTGATGAGTTAATTAACTCTCAAAAACCCTCGAAAGAGAAATCTAGACTTGGTTTTGAAAAAGGGAAAAGTCCCATGATCAATGCATCTACAAACTTGTATGATAACTTCAAAGTTGTAGGGAAGTCTAAAACAAAGGAGGAGAAATCTTGCATTGAAAACCCTAAGGATACTTCCTCTGAAGATGCAAAGATAGATCATGACAATAAGAAATAAAGTGGATTCATTATTTTCTAGAACAAGAAGAAGAACTTTAGGGTGCCTAGTCCTAAACAAATTGCTCCTACCAAGTTCAATGGTAATTTTTATTCTTGTAATAAGTTTGGTCATAAAGTAGTTGAATGCAGAAGCAAGATGAGTCAGAACTCTTTCAGGTCTTCAAGTTACAATGCAAAGAACACTCAATCATTTCATGGTCAATGTTATGCTTGCAATAAATTTGGTCATAAGGCTAATGAATGTGGAAGTAAAATGATAAGGAATCTCATGACCTCTCAATCATTCTACGATTACTGCTACACATGTAATAAGTTTTGTCATAGGGTTGTTGATTGTATATCTAATGTAAGAAGAAGAAATTTTACTCTGCAAGTTAGTAGTATCTACTACAATTGTAATAAACTAGGACAAATTGCAATATTCTACAAGGGAAAGAGTGTAAGATCTTTTGCTCCTCAAAAGAAACATGTCATTAGTTAGTAAAAGAAGGAGATGAAAAAATTTTGGTAGAAGAAGGAAGAAAGTGAATTGAATAATGAATCTATACCTTAGCATGGTGCAGATGAGTCCTCTGGTAACTAAAGAGAGAGAATTGACTCAGGGGGAGTTGCAATTGCAGATCTTTTCAAACCCTTGAAATGCATGAGATGCTAAAGTCTTCAGCATATTGGTAAATTGTGATATGAATTTGGTTACTCAATTAGGAGCAAGGCATATAAATGCTACAACAAGAAATTGGGAAAGATGATTGAAAGTACAAATATCAAAGTAGATGAAGACCTATATCATATCTCACAAGAACTAGAGGTTTGTGGAACTGATATACCTCCCTAAATTGAAGAAGTAGTAGAATAGAAAGAGAAGGAATTGAAACCAGTGAAGACTCTCAAAACTCTAGTAAAGTATGAAGAATCATTCTACAAATCAAATCATTGGAGAAAAATATGGTGTGATGACTAGGAGAAAATTTGTAAGAACCACTAAGAAATTAAATTTGTGTTTGTTATTAAAATTGAGCCCAAGAACTTTGTTGATGCTAGAAAAGATGATAATTGGATAAATGGAAATAAAGAAGGTGGATCTCATTATGACCAAAAGCAAAAAGGATTTAGAAGTCCTCCATCTACAAGACAACATATGCCCCTACCAGGTTCAATCAATCCTTTCAAGGTTACTATTTTTGTTGCAATAAATTTGGGCATAAGATTGTTGATTGTAGAATTAGACAAAGAATGAATGATAACATGGGTAGAAGATCATTTATGCCTCAAAGAAACAATACTATCTTATTTCATGGATATTTCTATGCTTGCAACAAATATGGTCAATATTTTGATGAGTGCAAATCTAAAGTGAAGAGGAACAAATTTGTTCCAGAGCACACCATTGGGTGCTATAAATGTAATAAGATTGAATACAAGGCAAATTATTTCAGGAGTGGTTTTTTGAAGCCACCTATTCAAAATTGGAAAAGGGATGAAATACTCTATCAACAAAAGAAGGGAAATTATTTGGAAGATTATGAGAGGAAAGATGATTCCACTCTTGTGCACTCTACACAAGATTCCAAGACAAACTGAGATAGTGCATTATCTCAAGGGGAGATTTCACTTGCAAAAAAATTTAGCCCCCCTGAAAAGGAAAAGGTGTTAAAGTCTTCAGTTAGTGTGCAGATAAGTTATACATAAATGAACCTTTGTTGAATTTTTTGGTCGAAGTAGAAGGTATGTGGAGATTGGTATAGTTGTGGAATCTACACAAGATTCCAAGAAAATTGATATATTGCATTATCTCAAGGGGGATATTTCACTTGCAGAACCTTTTAGCCCCACCTAAAAAGGAAAAGGTGCTAAGTCTTCAGCATGAAAAAAAAAATGGATCAAATCAATTAGTGTGCAGATTTTTTGTCCATAAATGAACCTTTGTTGAATTTCTTGGTGGAAGTAGAAGGTGTGTGGAGATTAGTACACTTGTCCTGATTGATATCATTCCATTTTGGTGTACCGCACATAAAGATAAGTTTTAGAAAGGTAAGTTTCAAAAAAATTCCAAGATATTCACAGTGCATACTCTTTGGCAAAGTCATGGTATTTTGGTTTGCATCGCTTCGCAAAAAAAGGGTTTTGTCTTGCAGACTAAAAGATAAATTGGTCAAGATGTGAAGGTGTTCTATCCAAATTCTCAAGTCTTTACACCTTCTGGTATAACTGTTGTAATTAATAGAGTGTTTGTGCTCTAGAAGAGTAAAATAATGATAAAGGCGTGTTGGAATGCTCTGCTTTCCTCAGGAAAGAATGTCTTTTCCATACAGTCTTATGGATATGTTCATCTATGATAAATACTTGCTACTTTTTTCTATCAAATGTTTTTAGGGATCCACAAGTATAGTCTCATGTAGGAGTATTCTATAGATAGTTTTGGATACCTATCTATTCTTCAGAACATATGTTTGGGTACATGTGTCAATTGATGTATATAAAATTTCATTTATATGAGCCTATGTGAACTTTCTACATGTCTCAGTCAGTTTCAAGAATGATGTTTGGTTGCCAGATTTCAAGATAATCCTATGCAATCTCATGAAAGATTTGTGAAAATAATATTCAAATACTTGAAGAGACTCCATTTTATGGCATGTGATATAAAAAGGATCACAATTTTTCTCCGAGTGCCTATCCTAATGTTGTCTAGGTAGGTTGTGTGGATGAGTGGAAGCGCTTTCCTTTTGGGAGACGAATTGGTCTCATTGTTCAGCAAAAAGAAAGACTTAGCATCTTTATCCACAACATAAGTTGAATACATTGTCGTAGCATCTTGTTGCACTTAAAATATTTGGATGAAGTAGACTTTGAAGGATGTGAAAGTGGTTTATGATGAACCTATTCCTATTGTAGATATGGAAAATATACAATTCGATCTAACACACTGGATCCTGATTTACTAACACCATTTCATCTTGAATCATCTCCTTTGCTATTCATTTAATCGAATAATTTGTATTTGATTAAATTCATCACTCTTCATCTCTTAATTAAATAAATCAACTTTATTTAATTAATTTGTAATCCCCCTTTTAATTAAATAAATCATTTTATTTAATTAATCCCTAAAGTCATCTCATTTAAATTAAATAAATATTTATTTGGTTTAAATCCACCATCATCCTCGTTTAATTAAATAAATAAATCTTTATTTAATTAAATCTAAAATCATTATTCTCTCAACTTTGATTTATTTAAAATCTTAAAATCTAAGTCAAAATGGTCAAATCAGCTAATCCCCCTCTTAATAAATCAAATTTTGATTAATGCTAATCCTAATCACTCCATTCCTCTAGAGAATGCAACTTGCACAATAAATCAATTTATTTGATTTATTAAATCACCAATTTCCATTCAAAAAGGCATCTTTTGTGGAATATTCCTCCAATTCAAAAATCCCTCCAAAAGGGGATGGGTACTTCCAACAAGGCATTTAAGGCCTCTTACATGTCCTTGGCCTTGAGCCAAGTGACATTAACTCCATTTCCTTCTTCCTCCAACATGTCACATTCAAATTTCAAATTTGAATCTCATAGCATTTATCATGCACATTGACCAAAAATGTGCACAACCTTCAACCATTCACATCTTGACAAGTGGCACTTGGCCATTGGATGTTGAATGATCACACATTTCTCAAATCTTGTTCATTCCTCCAATTTGAAATCTATAAATGAGAGACTCTTCCTCTCATTCTATCATCCACAACTTGAGTAAACTTATTATACTCAACTTCATCCTCATCCACAATCTAGAGAAAAGTTACTCTCCTCACATTGAGAGATAATTTAATCCATTGCCATCACCATAGCTAGGTTATTGCAGGTATTTTCAAGAACTCATCTTGTTCTTCATCAACAAAGTGGATCAATCTCCAAATTATCACAAATCTTACAATAGAGTTGGGAAAGGGCCAATTTCGACACACCAATTGGCACCAATTCCCCCATGGGATCAAGAGTTTGCATGCTTAATTAGGATTTCTTTAGCTTTTCATATTTTGTTCTTGTTTTTCCTATTTTGAGTATAGTAAATGAATTTCATGGGGAATCCTTGTTTTATCTTGCATATGAACCTAACTATGTGTTTGTTTGTTGTGTTTGTGTAGGAATAGGATTGGGGTTCACACCTATATTGTGTGACAATACCAATACAATCAATATTTCCAAGAATATGGTAATGCATTCAAGGAATAAACACATCTCTATTCAGTATCACTTTCTAAGAGAGAAGGTTGTAGAGCATGAAGCCAGAATGGAGTATGTGCCTAACAAGGATCAGATTGTAGATATCTTCACAAAGGAACTTTCAAAGGATACTTTTGAGTACCTCTAGTAGAAGTTAGGGGTTATTGTTCCTCCTTGTTCTAACTAGATGCATAATATGGTGCATATTTCTAGGGATATAAATTCATGTCATATAATTTCTCTTGGATTGATGTATGCTACCACTCAAGGGGGAGTTGGTAGTAATGGGGAGCTTGATGTTGTTGTGCAGAAGTGTTATTGGTCAAAGGAGGAGAATGTGCTACTGATTCATTTGAAGATCTTTTTCCCTTTGTCCCTAGAGTCGAAGAATGTCCTACTGTCTTGTGTAGGAGTGTGTGGCCCTTTTTCCTTGATGTTAAAGTGGGAGAGTGAGCAGTGTGTGTTGCCATCAATGACAAAGGGGGAGATTTTTGGTAATTTTTGTCATTGATGTCAACATTAATTGTTGGTTATCATTGATGTCACTACTTGATGAAGATAGTTGTATGTTTGGTTGTGGTTGCCATTGATGATATTTATCGATTCATATGCCTAAGGATATTTTTGTGATGTCTGCACTTGGTGCTAGTGCATATTCTTGGGAGATTTTTGGCATTAGTTGATACTAATGTGCTTATTGTAGTACTTGTTGTTTGTAATTGGTTGTCATTGTTGACAACATTCAATTTGGTCCAACATTGATGTATGGAATAATTGTTGAATTTAATGATTGGATGCAATGCCTTATCTAAGAAGAGTTGTTGAAGTTCATGATTATATGTCATTTCCAATTCTATGTCAAGAAAATTTGTATAGTACTTTATTCTATCAACAAAGATTGATTTCATAATGATATACTAATATAAGGATTAGAAGCATTAAGATGGGGATTAGAAGCATTAGAAGTATTTTTTATTGTGGAGAGATGTTTTTCAAGGTCTACGATATGTCTTATGCTCTCTCATGATGTTCATGATGAAGCGTGTATTTTTTAAAGAAAAATATGGCCTCTGCAAGTTGCGTAAGTGTTTCTAGTCCAGGAAGTTGCATTAAATATTGCTTGGGAGAATGCTTTGCATTCCTTTGATGTTGAAGATATGGTCTTGCAGTTTTGGATTCAAAGTTTTGTTTTGTGGATGTTGCACTCCTATCGTTTTAGGTTACCAGTGTTGTCAAGGATATTTTTGTGAATTACAGAAGGTTGGCAGTGTTGGTTGTTTAGACTGGTCAAGGAAATTCTCTACATTTCTCTGCATTGATGTCTCTGCTTCTACAGCTTGGTGAATGTGTTTTCAATGTTTGTGCAATGTCCCAATTCCAATTTCATTTAATGAAGTGGTCTGCAAGTTCATATTTTAATGTTACATCTTCTAATCATGGGTTATATGCTTCTTGGGTGAAGTGTATTCCTCCAATTGTTTTCTAGGGGATAAGGGAAAATATGAAATCTAGCAAGATCAAATTGCCTAATCATAGTTGTGCATTGTGGGGGAGGATTTTGGTAGTGTTGGTGTTGGTAGAGTAGGTTATTATTTCCCATGTATTGATGGCCTTGTGGGGGTATATATTGTTGATAAGGAGGTGGCTGAATATTTCAGTGTTGTGGTGGAGCATTTGTATTTCTATTATGATTCCTTGGCGGATTTCGGTGGACTGGTGGGGAATTTGACGGCTTCCTATTGTTGTTCTTATGAGGAGGGGTATATTTGGGTGAATTAGCCATTGGTGTTCTGATCTGAGCTTTGTGTAACTTCATCCTTCTTAAATCTTCTATTGCTTGAAGTTCTTGCTCATACTCTACCCTTAATCTTTCTGCATTTAGCTCCCTTTGTTCCAACCGCGTATCTTCTTCATCTCGTGCCGTGAATTCATGATTTTCTTCGAATGTCTGATCATACTCAACACCTCCTTCATAGAGTGTTGTTCTCTGCTCAAATTCAAACTCTTTTCTTTTTCTAGCTTCAAACTTGGCCATATGCTCATCATCTTTCTCAAGGTTTACCCCGTGGGAAGGATTTCTCCTCTCCTCAGGAGTGTGAAGCTCCTTAGATGGACTTTCTTCATTCACAAGTGTATCATATGAATTGTATGTTTCCAATGATTTTGAAACTTTGCTTTTTGTTGTTGTGTCCAATTCATTGAATGCTTTCTTGCTCTAATTATTTTTGGGATTTGACTTTCCTTTATTATCAGGACCATCACCCTCCTTGTACAAAGATCTCCTTCCTTGCATATTATGAGAGACTGTGATGGTCTGAACTCTAGGTTGATTCCTTTCTAATTTGTATCTTATTGTGTCAGTCTCAATATGTTTATTCATTCAGAGTCGCCACCCACTTTTTCTAAAAGTGAGAAAAGATTTGTGGTTATCTTACCCAGGGGAGTCAATTTCTTTCAAATTTCAGTTATATTTTTCTATAATGACTTTATATGGAAAGGTTGTCTATTACTAGACAATTCTTCTAGTTTTTTCCCCAGCAGAGTCGCCAATTTGTTGGGTCTCAAAAACGCTAGTTTCAATGAACCATGAGAGGTTGCCAAACTCTCAATACGTTTTTCATCAACTAACAAGGCCAACCTGTATGGTTGAACCCTCTACTCTTAAGGCTCTGCTAGACCTAGGCGGGTGCACCTACATGAGTGACACAGATTTTGAATTTTATTTTTTCTACTTGATCTAACTATCCACAAATTGCAATTTGATAGTGGAAAGAATATGATCCTAATTTGGTATGAATTGTATAAGTATGAATTAATATGTTTAATTTAAAGATGTCAAATGAGATGGATAGAACTAATGTAATCTAAATAAAGGAGACCAGTGCCTTGTTGGGTAAAACGGAGTCAAATGAAAATTTTAAACGAATGGTTTCTATCTGGCAGGGATTCTAATTATTTGGCATATGATACTTAGTCTTGTATAAACATGCAAGGATGTAATTATCAAACTCTTCTTAATGATCCAAATGATAATTTATAGATTACTGTGAATGACTTGAAGGAGTTAATCTTTGCTTGAAAGAACCAACCAATCATATCACACAAATACAACAAATGTGTATTGATAAACTAAGAATATACTTGATATGTTAATTTAAATAACAAAGAAACATCAACCTTGGAGACAACTTGATAATATTCTAATTAATTTCAACAAATAATTGATACCAAAATAGTGCCACAATATTAAATTTTATTCATCTGATCCTTCAAAATTTATACATGCATCATAGTCTCCTTGAATTTCATTCTGAAAATACTTACAGCAATTTTCCTTTTTTTTTTCTAAAAAATCTCTCTCTCCTATCCTTTAGAATTTTACAAATATTTATACATTACAGATCAAGGGTCACGACCCTTCATTTTTTGGTTAAACTGTTTGTATTTCTCTCGTAGAGATAAAAATATTCAATTAGTTGCCTAATCGGAAAATTAAATATTTTTCACATAGTCTTGCCTTTTAATATTTTATTTTTATCCTTTCCCGCCTGTATTTCTTATCTTATCGGCATTTTATACTTTTCATTGCCTTTATTTTTATTTTCCCATGGTTTCCATTGAGTTTACCGCTCTACCACAGGTTTGACTTTTCAACCCGCGGTTATGCGGTGCCTAGCCCTCACAGTCATCCCTCACTATTACCGCATTACCGCAGCTTGCTTGATGCCTCCTCATGGTACCGCGGTAGCTCATTTATTAACCACTATCATCTTCGTTGTCTACCGCTACGGTCATCTTCATTGTTTACCGCACTACCACGGTCACTGGCTTGACTGCCAGTGGTAGCGCGGTAAGCGCTAGCTATTATCTTTGTCGCTTCCTCCATTGTTGACTCACCGTATGACCACCAACTGCTTCACTGACTATTTGCCTTGTCAATTGTTATCCTCACCATCTACCATGTTACCGTGGTCTTCGTACTAACTGTGTGCGGTATAGCGGTAACCGCTAACCGCTATTTCCATTGCTTCCACCATTGTTACCGCATTACCGTGGTCTGTATTCGATGGTATCACGATATATATCTTCGCTGTCTGTTGACCGCTACCGCGGCCACCGTGGTCTATTCTTAGACCGTGTGCGGTAGCACAGTAAACCTTTGTTGCCTGTTCTTTAGCCACCATCGCCATACCGCAGTTTAATTTTGGGAGACCGCGGTAAGGCAGTAAAAGCTTATAGAGTGAAATTTAAAGGTGCAGTAAGGGTTATAAATTATTTTTCCCCCTTTTGAATGGTGGTAAAGCTAAATTTTCGATGAGAAGGTAGTGAAATATAAGAAAATAAATGGGGGCAAAGTATAGAAGGTGGTTAATTGACTTTAATGGGAAAGATAATGAAAATGCAAGGCATGAGTAAATAAAATATCCTAAGGTTTTGATGGATTTTTATGGAAAAAAAATAGGATAATCCTAGGAATTCTAGTGGAAAATTTCAGTTCTAACACTATGTTATTGTTTTTTTAAAAGGTTTTGATTTGATAAAGAAGGTTGTATTATGCTAAAAGAGTTTCTAAAAATTGGAGGGTTTTTATAAGACTAATTCACCCCCCCCCCCCTCTCTCATTCTTCAGGTGTGTTCAACAAATAGATGGAGTATGGATGTTTTTAGAGGATAGGTTTTTCCCTCTTGATGGTTTTTCTAGGGTATATCTTGTGTTATCATGTGTCTTACCTATTTTATCTATGCATTTGGTTTTTTTGTAAGCTTGAATATGTTTTTTTCTCTCATGAGGTTATGTAGGAAATGGATGAAATGAATTGGGTATTGATGTATTATTTCCTAACAAGTGGTATCACAACTTTCATGGTTATAGGAGGTGTAGGCTCCCAGGTTTTGTTATAACCCTTATTTGAGTAGATTTGGTGAAATTTTGAATTCATGGCTATGTAGGATAAATCTAAGGAATAACAATATATAGAACACATGTGCAAGTGTTGTTTATATATTTGGGCTTTTGGGGCTTTACAGATTTTTTGGGTTTATTGCAAATTTGGGGTCTAAAAAATTTCAGTCAAAAGGGTTTCCTAGATTGTGTTTTCATATGAGGGTTTTGTAGGGGAATTTGGACATATGACCTCTTAAGAAAAAATGGACCTCACCATTGGATCCAAGATGGCCAAGAAATGAAGATTCATATTAAATTTTCCCTACTTTGGCCACTATGAAAAAATACAAAAAAAAATAGCCCAGCAACCCCTCAATTGTATGACTGTATAATCATAGAAAAACTATATTAAACTCTAAAAAAAAATTAACAAATTAAATCATGAAAAATAAATTAAAACTATAGTAGGGGGGATTTAAATAAAGAGAAAACAATCCATGATGCTAGAAAACTACTCTAGTATAAGAAGAAGAAATAAAAATTCACACTAGAAGAGCACGTGATTAGGCTTTAGGTATAAATTATTTTTTTAGGTAAGATGGAACATGGTAAGTGTGAACTTCAATCCTAGACCTGCACAAACATGAGAAACAAACACACAATTAGATTCATATGCAAGTGAGAACAAGGACTCCCCATGAAATTCATTAGCAATGCTCAAAGATAGAAATGAAATGAAGAACAAGACAAGAAACTAAATCAAATTATATTTAAGCAATGAAAACACTTAATCCCATGGGGGAATTGGTGCAAATTATGTGTAGAAATTGGCCCTTTCCCAACTCCTTTGTAATCTTGATGATTTGGTGGAGATTGATCCACTTTTATGATGAAGAACAAGATGATTTCTTGATAAAACCTACAATAACCTAGCTATGGTGATGGCAAATGCTTAAGAAAATGTATGAAGTTGCTCTCAATGTGAAGATAGTAACTTTACTCTCAAATTATGGATGATATTGTGGCATAGTAGACTTGATTGGATTGTGGATGATCAAATGAAGAGAGCCTCTTATTTATAGATTTGATTGAGAAGAGAAAAGGAAAAATGGATGAATGTGGGATTATTCAACATCCAATGGCCAAGTGCCATTTGTCAAGATGTGAATGGAGGAAGGTTGTGCACATTTTGATGAATGTGCCCATAAATGTTATTAGATTCAAATTTGAAATTTGAAATTGGAAAGTTTAGAGGGAAGGGAAATGGAGTTAATGCCACTTGGCTCAATGCCAAGGACATGTAAGAGGCATTAAATGCCTTGTTGGAAGTACCCATCCCTTTTGGAGGGATTTTTGAATTGGAAGAATATTCCACAAAAGATGCCCTTTTGAATGGAAATTGATGATTTAATAAATCAAATAAATTGATTTATTGTGCAAGTTGCAAAATCTAGAAGATTGAAGTGATTAGGATTAGATTTAATCTTGATTTGATTAATTTAGCTGATTTGACCATTTTGACTTAGATTTATGAGTTGATTTAAATGAAAAGATGAGAAGAAAATGATTTAGACTTTAAATAAATAGGGATTTTGATTTATTTAATTAAAGAGGGATGATGATGTTAGATCAAATTAAATAAGGTTTAATTTGTTTAATTTAATAAAATGACCTTAGAGATTAATTAAATAAAGTGAATTATTTAATTAAAAGAGAGACTATTAGATTAACTAAACAAAATGATTTGTTTAATTAATAGAAGATGATGACTTAATCAAATAAATTTCATTTATTTAATTAAGAGAGGAAATACAATGAATTTAATCAAATAAAGATTATTTAATTAAATTGATTAAAAAAGGGATGATTTAGGAAGAAGCGATGTTAGTAAGATCAAGATCAGGTGTGTAGAATCAACTTGTATATTTTTCATGTCTACAGTAAGATCTATAAATATGAGTGGAAATAAGTAGAATAGGGGAAAGTGTGATGATTAATGAAGCATCAAAGCAATGTCTAGTAGTGAAAGGTAACATTGATTAAAAATGATAGAAGATCTAACCAAAAAAATTGAACATGGGAAACAAGAGAATTGTCCCCAAGAATGTTTAGGAATAAGTTGTTTAATCATAGTAAGGATGAGTAGAAAAGAATGACATGGTAGGAAAAATTGTCTTGAACAAAATATAGTAGGGGAAATGTGTAAAGAGAAAAAAATCATGTTAGCAAACAACTTTAGCATAAGAAGAAGAAAAAATAAGTTGCATAGGGAGGGCATGTAGTTGACCTTAAGTTATCTAGGATTTTAGTAGGTGAAGAGAGAAATTGAAGGTTTCTACGAGTTTAATGGGTAATATACACGATAGTAATTTTTAAACTATTATAGTATGTATGAATTTAAATTATATATGCATACACGTATAGGTGAATTTTCATAATTTATAATGAGGAATAAAGGATTACATCAAAACTCCATGATTAAAAATATTTGATAAATGAAAAATAAAAAAATAAGTGGGAATATGAGATTGGATAAATAATTAGTTGCATCCTCTTGGGTTGTCTTTCAAGAAGAACATGTTGAAGGCAAGTTGAGGAACAAGCTGAACAGGAACATGTTGAAGAATAAATTGTATGAAATTTTCAACGATACAAAAGAGGACTTGGTTGAAGAAGAAATTGATGATTAAAAAAATTATTTAATATGGAATAATTAATGGATATGGATGAGAATTTTATTTTTAGTAAGATTTCGCCCAAGGATATGTTTCCTATCAATACAGTAAAGTAGCATTGTAAGATAACTTGGGATGATTTTTGGAAAAATAAATACCTAATTAGAAGCACAATTATGTGCAAAATTATTTATGTAAAGATAACTCACTCATGTTTCAGAGTTGTTAGGAGATGATAATAGAAAGAAAAAGAAAACTTCAAACATACAATAATTGAAAACTCACAAGAAACATTGTATTCTACTCAAACCAATATTGAAACTAAATATATAAATGGTGAATGTAGGGCATTAATGGAAACAATAGAAAGTAAAAAAAATACTTAAGAGACAAGTGCATGTAATTGTAGAAATACAACATGTATCTTAGAGAATAACTCAAAGATGTGTTATGAATAGAAACCAATTAGATGAAAGAATAAAAAATAATTGGATTAGCCTTTGCTAGCTTCCTTAGAAAGATAGAAATATAGAATATGTGAATAATTAGATAATTGATTATTGGACCAACCTCTCTCATATTGTCTCCAATAGGAGGGATATTGTACAAGTAGTAATGCACCAAGTTTCCTCAAGCAAAGCATTTTATAGATACAAAACTTAAAGTATTTTTTCAAAGCATTCAAATAAGAATTTATATGAGTGAATATTTCTCAAAGAGTCTTTGAGAAGATATAGTCATATTTTGAACAAATAAATGAAGTATTTGAAACTTATTGCAATTGTATTCATGTTGAATTTTATTTCCATTTTGAGCTATATAAAAATTTATGAAAATAGTTAAGCTAAATATAGTCATCTTTGTAAGTAAAACTCAAAATTTGAAGTTATTTCTATACAAAAATTAGAAGGTATAGATAAATTTAATGTGGATTGTATCCAACTACATGTGCAAATTGTGAATATATGAATAAATTTCTAATAATAGAATATGTTGACTATCCATTGAAAGTTGTTTGGAAAAAAATTGAATATGAGAAATACACAACTAAGTTGTAAATTGAATAAAAGAATTGCCTTGAAAGGAATTCAATTGCATTGCAATGATTTTATGCTCAAATTTTTTAATCTCATGCATCCATGTCTAGCTATGATATGGTGCAAGGTGGTAGGAAAAACAATTTCATGATTCAAAGAATTGGTTTTCATATGGTTGTTATATTCTACTTGTGGATTTTTCTAATGTTAGAGTAATTAGTACATCACTTGATAATTAATTATTCATTAATTAATTATTAATTCCCTTATTACTTTAGTTTAATTAAACTAAACTTAGGAGTGATTTTTTATTATTATTTTAAATTAAATATAGGACAAGTTGTCTCATTGCATGAGATTACATCACTTGTCACTATCTAGTCAAATCCTCATCTAGGGTTTGTTTTTGTATGCTTTTATAAAGCTTGAACATTCATTGTAATCATTAATCCATTACAATTCAGAACCATTCAAGTTAATACATTGCACATATCAATGCTCTTCTAGATTCAATCTTTTCTCTCTTGGTCACATAGCAAATCAGTTGCTTTGATCTTTCTTTTGTGATAGGATAATTGCTTACAGGTGATTTTTGGGTGTTGTGGAGTTAAATCATCAACTTCAACATGGTATTAGAGCTCCAGATCTGTAGCCTCCTTTCCAAATTTTAAGAGATCCTATCTTGAGAAAAATCTTCTATTTTTTTAAATCTATTTTTGCACAATAATTCAAATAAAATCAGCATCATCAGTTTTGGTTTTTTTCTTCTTTTTTTGCAAAAAAATAAAAAAGCAAAAAGCAAAAAAAGCTTTAAAAAAAATTGCCACCCACTAGCCACTAGCCAAGGTTTTTTTTCCTTTTTGACCTATTTTTTGTAAATCGATCAAAACTTAGGCATACGGTGTCAAAATCAGGAAAACAAGATATTGTCGAAAAAATGGTTATGAGCTCTTTCTAGTGGTGTAGTTCTCATTATGAGATTTTTCTATTGGTTCCTATTATTCTCAATCAAAGTTAGATCTTCATTTTTTGCTTTTGAGCTCATAACTTTTTGTCTATATCTCTGACTTTTGTGATTCAATCGATGTTGGAAAGGTATTTTAGAGCTCTTTAGATCTATTTATGCACTTTTTCTAGAATCTACCCCAGGTACATTTTATTCAGTATTTTTGTGTTTTCACATTTTTCTTAATTACCTAGATGTCTTGGCACCTGGAACGGATTTGTTTGCATGAGATGACATCATTTGATCTACTTTATCAATACTAGGAGTTTTTAGTCTCTAATTTTATCATTTGAGTGAGTATCATGGGTTTTTTTGTTCATCCTTTTGTGATCAACTTGGACAAGGATAACTATGAGTCTAGGTGAAATGGCATCTTGACACATCTCAGGTGGCTTGATATTTTTACTTATCTATATGGACTTGTACCTACACCAGACACCAAGGAGTTTATTAGCATGGGGTTGACGTAAGAGAGGGGGACCAACCACGTCAAGGCTTTGGGTCATGGAGAGCCGAGAGCAGAGGGCTGCCCTAACTTACCTCACTCTAAAGGGATGATTTAAAATAGGGGATGAGAATGATGAGGACTATAAGGTCCTTCAACCACTTTGCATACCTAAGATCTAATCTGGGGTTAGGCAAGCCAATTTTTAGGTTCAACACTATATCTCAGGTAGCTCTCTACCCAAGGACGAAAGCATGGTTCTAGGACGACAGTGTGGTGCACTGGCATCCATACGGCCAAAGGACCAAAAACATAGTAGGAACTATCAAAAAACCAGCTGACGGCCTAGCTAATGACTTCTAAAGGAATGAAACATAATTATAAAGTAAGAAAGATACAAATGGATATGATCAAGCAAATAGATGGGAGATAGAGTGATGAAGATAATCTCACTAAGGTGCTAGTTTTCCAGCTAGCTGCAAAAGGACGTCCACCTGCACACAAGAAATAAGGGAAATGTGTTAGGGTTGTATAGGGCTCTACCTCAGTTAGACCCCCATTTTTGTGTTTCCACCTCCATGGTCAGCCAAATAGAAACAAGAGGGAAATGTATGATAAAGAAGTAAGGAAGGAAAGTACACAAACAACACTACAAAATAGTAAATAACTACTCAACCAAATTGAAAAGGATAAGAGCGAAATGTTACCATCTCCACCAAGAGCTCACTAGCCAATGGAGGAGAAAGAAGGCTTGAACAATCACCATAGCCTCGACTACGATGAAGGGAGGTGTTGAAAAACCTCGAGCACATGTTGTAATGGCTTGCTTCACACTTGCTTTACAAATTTGACAAAGTGTTTTTGCTGCAATGGAGTGTTGAAGTGTTGCTTAAGAGTGAAGAAAATGGTGTAGCTTGCAAGGAGATTGTTGGAGAATGAAGGATTGAATTGAATGATGAGTGGATGAATTTGACATTTATGAGGTCGATTGGTCGAAGAGGGACGTTACAAATTGATCCCAATCGAAAGTGTAATACCTCTACCAACTTCAAACATAGGAATACTTCAGGGATGTAAGCACGCCGTGTGGATGTCTACGTGCCGTGTGTGCAACCCCGACAAATATTCTTCTATTGACATAAAGGATAGATGCCAAGTGGAAGGCAAGCGACCAGCTGATGTGGAATTTCTCCTTCAAATTTGGTTTTCTAAGGTGAGGATATGTAAAAGGGGAATTTGCGTGAGGAGTGCAAATTCGCTCTTATACATTTTTCCCCCACTTTAGCAAACATGAATACTGATGAGTGCTTTAGTAAAGTAGATTGAAGAGTAGCTAGTGTGAACCCCTAAACCTAAAATTGCACAAGAACAAAAAACAAATTAGGATGTTAGATCAAATGCAAACAAAAATGAAGGATTCCCCATGAAATCCATTTGCTAAAACTTAAACTAGGAAAATGAAGAACAAACTAAATAAATGCAAAGAAATCCTAATTAAGTGAGCAAACTAGTGATCCCATGGGGGAATTAGTGCCAATTGAATGTTGAAATTGGCCCTTTCCCAACTCTTAAATTGCAATGTTGAAGTGTGTAGATTGATCAAATATCCATGATGAAATTTTAGCATAACCTAGCTAAGAATTGTGAAAATGATGAAGTATGGAGTGATGTGTACAAAATTGGCTCTCAATGTTAAGAGAGTAACTTTGCATGAAATTGTGGATGATGAATGAGGAGAGAAGCCTCCAATTTATAGATTTGAATTTGGAAGAAATGGCAAGATTTGGCTAATGTGGGACTTTCACCCAATGGTCAAATGCCACTTGTCACCATGTGAATGGATGATGGTTGTGCACATTTTGGCTAAAGTTCCAATAAATGCAATTAGGTGGAATTTGAATTTGAAGAAATGGCATGTGAGAGGGAAAAAGGAATGAAATAAATGCCACTTGGCTCAATGCACAAGGACATGTAAGAGGAGTGAATGCCTTGTTGGATGTACAAGTCCACTTGGACTTTTTGAATTCAAACTTGAAAAAATATTCCCTTTTGATGCCATGTGAGGGAAAATAGAGATTTAATAAATGAATTAAATCTATTTTCATGTGCAAGATGCATTCTCTAGAGGATTTTAGTGATAAGGATTAACTTAATCAAAGATTTGATTAGTTTAATGAGGGATTAGATAATTTGACATTTTTGACTTAAATTGATGAATTGATTTAAATCAGAATTGAAAGGAAATGCTTAATTAAATAAATGATTTTAATTTATTTAACTAAGTGGGATAATGTTAGATTAAATCAAATAAGGTTTAATTTGTTTAATTTAATAAGAGGACTTTAGAGACTTTAATTAAATAAAATAATTTATTTAATTAAACAGAAATATAAGGTTAATTAAATTAAATTGACTAATTTAATCACTGGAGGAGAAAGACTTAATCAAATAAATAATGATTTATTAAATTAAGGGACAGAATATGATGAAATATTGAGAATATGATTTAGGAGGAAATGTCATCAGTAATCAGGATCAAGTGTGTCGAACCGAACCTGTACATTTTTCATGTCTACAGGTAGGTTTAGAAATGTATACTTGAACCGTCAAGGAAGTAGACCGTGATCTGGAAAACTTGAAAGTGCAGGATAGAACAAAGGACTCCACAGCCCCACAAAACTATGAAGTTGCACAAGGTACACCGAAGGTCCTCAGACCAATGATGGATAAATCTCGCATGATGAAAGCATCTTACAGGCCTGTAGGCCTTCAAGAAGGTAACCCTCAAGATCTCTCGCATGAAGGAAACCCAAAAAGTAAGTGTCTCATAGGCCCACAGGCCTGCAAGGAGGCAGCCTCCAAGATCTCTCACATGAAGTAAGCCCGATGAAGTATGCACCTTATAGACCTGCAAATTTGAAAGAAGGTATCCTTCAAGATCTCTTACATGAAGGAACCCAAATGAATGCACCTTATAGGCATGTGGACTTGCAAGGAGGCATCCTCCAAGATCTCTTGCATGGAGGAAACCCAAAGGAAAGAGCACCTTATAGATCCACAGACCTGTAAGGAGGCATCCCCCAAGATCTCTCGCATGGACGATACCCAAAGGAAAGGGACTCCACAGAGTGAATTTTGGAAAGCGGTTTTACAATAACACCTGCAAAGCGACATGTCTACTCGCAAATAGGGCATGTTAAGAACAAAGTGGCCACGTGGGCAGTCAAGTTGACAGTCACGCAAATTGTCATAAATTATGAACTTTTCAAAGGGGCTCCCTCGGGAACTCGACGTAAAGAGGAGGTCCACTCAAGGGGCACACTATTTGAAAGTGCAAGAAATATGTTCCTTCTCAAATCAATTCATTGTCAAGGAATCCTTTTGAAATATGTTCACTTCATCAAGGAATTTGAAAGGAAGAAAGTGCCCCCTCATAAGGGAAAGGTAAAATTTGCTTCCACCTCAGAGGAAATTTCTCAAGTTCTTTCTTTATGAACCCATGATGAAGGAAACACATTCCATTAAGGTCTAAGTTGAGAATGTTATTTTTAAAAAGGTTTTTGAATATTCTTGAGAAACAATTTGTTGGCAATGAATGCATTTTCTAAAAATTGAATTGTTATAGAAAGGTTGCGTTGTGCATGAGAGGGACAACTCAAGAAAAGAAGAGAGAAGGAGAAAAAGAGTGAAAAATAGAGAAAGCAATTTAACAAATAAGAGACAAAAGGGTGATCTAATATTTTAGGGTCAGAGCTTCTCATAAATATATGTATATAAGTATAATAGTAGTATATAAATGAATAGTCATCAACCCCCTACTATATCAGACTATGTGAAGAATGCACATGAAGACAAAGTAAAAATAAAAAATTGGGTCAACATGGAAGGGGAGCCTAAATACCCCCAACGATTTGCATCGTCCCCAATTTGCCAAAATTCAAACACAAACATGGAAGAAGGATGATACAAATAAAAGAATTTTTACGACACCAAAAATCATGCATGTACCCAAGCACCAAAAGGCTGAAAAGGGTCATCCAAGAACACATAGCACGATCACAGGGGAACACATCACAACACATACACATCTATTCTAAAGATAAAGAAGGGGCCTCCCCCTAGCATTGATCGACCAAGAGGTTGTCCACTTCCCACTCTAGGTCATCATAGGGGGAAGGAGGACGAGCCTGCAATGGTGGAATTTTAAGGGGAGGAGTTTCTGACCCTCCTACAACAAGGGCTAAGGAAGAAGCCCCCGCAAGGTCTTCTTCGCTAAGATCTTGTGTAGACAAGGTCAGCGACTTTGCGAAAATCATTGGCAAGGCCGAAACTTCATCTAGAGAGTTAAACATGCACCTTATTGGAGTGCCATGTTGTACCTCAATGGATGGAGAGGGTTGTGCCCGAGATTCACTGCTTGGCTTTCTGAGTGATTCAGGAGCAGTGATGAACTCGGGGGAAGTCGGGACTAGTTTTGTTACCAAGACAAAACAAGTCAGTGTAGGACCACCCTTCAAAGAAGGTGGGCTCTTCTTATGCCCTCCATTGCTGGAAGGACCAACCTCTACCTTCCACTCCATTGAGGGGTGCGAACTCCCCATGAATGAGGCAAGAGGCACAGAGGAAGAGGGGGGAGAGAAAACCATAATAGATACCACTGAAGTGTTTGGCATATCTATGGGTTTCGAAAAAGGAGAGATGTCTAGAAGGGACATCAGAAAGGGTGGCTCAACTGAAGGAGTGATGAACACCTGCATCCTTTTAGAGTTATGCATACTCACAATAGGAATCGAGAGCGATACAGAGTTTGTTTGAACGTAGGTAGAGGGGAGGAGAGAGGAGGATGTAGCAGGAGGTCCTGAAACAAGGGTGGTCATCTCCTCATCCTTTCTCTACAAGCCAGCCTACTCAACCGTGAGATACTTTTGTCGATGCTTGCATTCACACGCAAGGCGATTTCTATGAATATTCGAGCTAGAGGCTGTAATCTGGGAAGAGACAGAAGGCTCCTACTCAACCATGGGAGTGTCTACTATATTTTTTTCCAATGGAGGGATAGACTCCTAGATGGGAGCAGGAGGAGCAAGTTGAGAAACGGAGGGGGGAATCGGCTCTAATGCCTCGACAGTAGGCCTCTTCCCATTTACTGCCTTAGGAGAAGAAGTGTTAGGGGGCTATGAGGGTTGAGACATAGAGGATTCCCCACAAGTACATTTCTTCCTGCCATACAGGTAGTACCAAGGTCCATGGGGTTTGGTAGGGAGATTCGATATCTAAATCCTGGGTTTTCGCCAAGCTCGTATCGTTGGACTCAGAGGGTAAAAACCAAGCATATTCATCCAAAAATATTCTCTGGAAAGGGGGTAGGAGAGACATCTTGGGAAAGGGGTAGGTTCTCCTTTCCCTTTTGAGAAGAGGAGGTGAATTTGTCATTGTGCTACCAGAAGGGTCAAATTCGGCTTTCTTTGCCCCTAGTTTTATACTTCACATAACTTTTGCAAAGCAGGCCCGTCCTTGGAGGAAGTGGACCGACCGAGGCGGGCCAAAAGTGATCCAACAAATATCCCCATGGGATACCAAAGGTTGATATCCAATATCATGCACTACCTGCAAATCACCTTCATGCATGGGAGAACTTTAATAATTTGTGAATGATGGAGGCGATCCCATTCTTGGAAGCTAGCCAAGGTATGCCTAACTTCACTCTAAACAAATCCAACTCTGGAATGACATTGAAAACCGTTTCAACAAACCTAGGTCTAACTAGGACGGAAAAAGTTATCGAACCATAAGGTTTAAGGTCAAGGCCATCATCCGTACAGATGATGGACTTTGTTTCTTCATACTCCTCTCTATGAAATGAATTAAGCCACAACATCTCTTCTAGAATGATATTCACTTAGCTCGTGGGGTCAACTAGGACCCCTATCACAATGTTCCCATTGAGGCAAGTGAGAATGTAAAGGGGAGAGCACTTTTTGTTCAAGGGCACATCCTGCAATGTGAATGTCATGTCTGGTGAGCTGGTTGCAAGCTGCATAGAAGGACAAATGGTAACCATGTTAACATATGCTCGGGCTGAGTGATAGAATTAGAGAGATCAATAATCATATTGGAAGAATGCAAAGAAAACGGGTCTATGTATATCTGTAACTCACTATTCGCTTTCACCACCGACTTTTTTGCATTTTGTTTGCTTGCATCAAGATGAATAGTACCATCCTCGATGTGATCTTGTATCTCATGATGCAGGCGCATACAACATTCGATATCATGTTCATTAACTCGATGGTATTGGTAGAAGGTATTTGCGTCATACCAACTAGGGTAAGGTTCCTTGAGAGGCTTAGGGTTCTCCAAGTTTATAATCTTGTCCTTCAACAACCTTTGTAGGATGGAAGAATAAGACTTTGCCAACTTTGTGAACTTTCGATTACATCTGAGGTCGTTATCATTTGTAGCAGCTACTACATTCTCAACATCCTTAACTTTTCCAGAGATCAATATGATGGACTTTCCTTCTAAATGGAAGCATGAGGAGGATCCCTCAAATTGGACTACCATTTTCTGATATTCTTGTAACACCACACACAGATGTGCAAAAGAAGGGTATTTCATGAGGGTAAAATTCTCTTGCCAAGGCCTTTGTAAGTTCCCTATGAATAGCTTATGTATGTCAGAATCGGGTAATGGGTACGAAATTTGTGAGAAGAGTGCTTGATACCATGCTATGAAATTAGTAATCTTTTCATTATCCCCTTGTTTGCATCAGACGAGATCCAAAAAGGTCATCTTTGGTCTGATGTTAGCTTGTAATTTTCATAATAATTGGTTCACAAGTTGATCAAATGAGAAGATAGAGTTATCAGGAAAGGAATAGTACCACTTGAGTGTTGTATCCTTGAGAAATCGGAGGAATAACTTTGCCATCAATGCATTGTGATGGAATAAATCTATACATAGAGCATTAAAGGCGGACATGTTCATTTTCGGGTTCCCTTTGCTGCCATATTTTTCAAATTTAGGAATCTCCATTCCTTGTGGGAAAGGAGTGCTTAGAATTGCTACCGATAGTGGGCTATTCTCGAAGAAGGGATAAAAGATAGCCTGGGAAGAGGCTTGGGAGAGACTCGCCAGTTGGCTTTGCATATTGCCCATATTATGAAGAAGGGTGTTCAGAATAGGGTCATTAGATGACATAGGACCAATGGAACCTCCTCTAGAACCAATGCTGGAGCCACCTCCAAAACCGCCAGCATGGTCGCTGTCGAAACCACTGTTGGGGCCATTGCTGGGGCCGCTGCCACCTCCGCTTTTGAAGCCACCACCATGGCCTCCAATGAAACCACCTCTGCCAGCCCCACCCCTACCACCAAAGCCACTGCTACTACCAAAGCTCCCACCAAAACCTCCACCACTAGAGGTGGCAGGGGGGTGAAACTAAAACCTAAGGGTATTCTATTTACTTTGATAGTTTTAGATATTTCAGAGGTAGGGGGACACTGATCGAAGGGACCGTGTCCGCCATGTACACAGATGTGCTAGACATCAACACTCCTAATTGTCTCTCATGTTATTTGAAAGTGGCCCCTCGTACAAGGTTAGCATTGTTTGAAGGAGCACAAGCCTCAGTCAGACTAGAGAGGCTAGCTAGGAGTTCTATACTTGTTTGATCTCTTCCCACCATATACTTGATTTTGCTAATGACCTTAGCGGCTCTAGCCAACTTTGGGTCCTTTTCCAGGTGATTCTCTAAGTCTCCCAACCCTTTTCTAAGGGAAGCAATTTATTTTGAAGGAATGTGAACAACTTTGTCTTCATCCACTGAAAATGGTGTGGGAGATGCAAGAGGAGTGGGGACATGGTCAATCTCATTAGAGAATCATACCTCGCCCCATGATAATTTCTCCTGGATAGAAAGATCAATCGCAGGTCCAAAAAAAGACTAGTAGAGAAACTACAAGTGACCCTCGTCTTCTCCATTGGAAGGTGTCGCACACTACTCCTAAAAATATACCCAGAGGTCGTGGACTGGGTTGTGATGCTCATAAAACTTCACAATGCTCAGGGGCACAACGGCCACAAGGTACAAGGGAAAAGCTTCAACACCAATGAATGGGAAGACGTTGGTTCACGTCAGGTTCACCAAAAATGTAAGAGAGGAGGACCAACCACGTCAAGGCTCAAGGTCATGGAGAGTTGAGAGCGGAGGGATGCCCTAACTTACCTCACTCTAAAGGGATGTTTTGAAATAGGGGACGAGAATGATAAGGACTATAAGGTCCTTCAACCACTCTACAAACCCGAGATCTAATCTGGGGCTAGGCGAGCTGATTTTTGGGTTCAACACTATTTCTCAAGTAGCTCTCTACCCAAGGACAAAAACGTGATTCTGGGATGACAATGCAGCGCACTGGTGTCTCTCAGGTGTGATGGTGTATGTATAGCCAAAGGACCAAAAACACAGTACGAACCGTCAGAAAACTAGTTGACGACCTAGCTAATGACTTCTAAAGGAACAAAACAAAATTATAAAGTAGGAAAGATACAAACGAATATGATAAAGAAAATAGATGAGAGCTAGAATGATGAAGATAACCTCAACGAGGTGTCAATTCACCAGCTAGCTCTGAAAATACATCCACCTGCACCTAGGAAAGAGGGGAAATGTGTTGGGGTTGTAGAGGGGTCTGCCTCAGTCAAACCCCTATTTTGGTGTTTCCACCTCCACGGACAACCATATAGCAACAAGAGGGAAATGTATGATAAATAAGTAAAGAAGGAAAGTACACAAACAACACTACAAAACAATAAATAACTACTCAACCAAATCTCAAAGGAGAGGAGTGAAACGTTACCACCTCCACCAAGAGCTCACTAGCCAATGGAGGAGAAAGAAGGCTTGAAAAATCACCACAGCCTTGACTGCAATGAAGGGGGGTGTTACAAAACCTCAAGCCCATGTTGCAATGGCTTGCTTCACTCTTGCTTTATGGAGTTGACGGAGTGTTGTTTCTACAATGGAGTGTTGAAGTGTTGCTTGAGAGTGAAGAAAATGCTATAGCTTGAAAGGAGATTGTTGGAGAATGAATAGAAGGATCAAATTGAATGAAGAGTAGATGAATTTGAAGAAGAGGGAGAATCTACCATTTTTAGGGTCAGTTGGTCGAAGGGGGACATTACAAATTGACCCCAATCAAAAGTGTAACACCTCTGCCAAATTCAAACGTAGGAATTTGTCGAGGACGTAAGCATGTCGCGCAGACATCTACGTGTCGTGCGCTTGTCCCCAACAAATATTCTTCTATCGACATAAAGGATAGGTGCCAAGTGGAAGGCAAGCGGCCAGCTGATGTGGAATTTTTCCTTCAAATTTGGTTTTCTAAGGTGAGGATATGTAAAAGGGGAATTTGCATGAGGGGTGTAAATTCACTCCTATATAGGGGTATAATCAATGATCATATTGTAGGGGTTATATGTTCTAGTGTTGATCTTGACACTATGTATGTTGTATCAAACATTGAATGTCCCCACATACTTTGGACATGAATTTGGGAGATTCGTGGAGACCCTCATATCTCTCCATACCTAGAGGATCCTACTGCAGATTGTCTCATCCCTCTTGTAGATGCAGATTCCATACCCTTTTATGACGATACTATAAAGGAGATTTGATTATATCACAAGTGTGATGGTTTAGAGACTTGTATTCATGTTCCCACTCTACATATTGAGACTACATCATCATCTCCTATTGTTCCTAATCAGTTTGACATTGTCATATCTTTGCCCCCTATTGATTATGTGTAGTAGGACATGCATCTTGCAAGCATAGCTACTTGGGGTTCGTATCTTGTATACATATCATCCTTGTTTGTAGAGTATCATATTGCAATTCTAGAGGATTACTTTAAGGACATTCATCTCCTCTTTGTTGACAGCCACATCATTGTTGTTTTCCCACCATCTTCAATGCCTTTGCAGCTTGTTCTATATTAGTCTTCACAGGATCTTAGATTGACATCATCACCTTCTAACATGTGGATACGTGAGTAATTTTCAAAGGCACAATTAATTTGGATTTGGATTCCAAATTCACCCATTTTGTTGGATTGGCTTCTCCAATCACCAATGGATTTGTTTCTTCCTAAGGGGAGAAATGTTGTTTGTAGTCAGTGGATCATATTTTATCTTCAGACATTCATCATTGGCATGGGAGCTACTTCCTTTATGGGGGATTTATATCCTCTTATTCTCTCTCCTATCGAGGGGACATCTATTGTACTTTTGTGACAGAATAAGTCCTTAGGGGGTCACATTCATTCTTCCTTCTATCCTTCTTTCACTAGTGTAGTCATTTCTTTTTCTCTCTTTTGGAGAGGAGTTTTTTCCATGTGGTTTTCTCCTTTTCTCTAGTTATGAGAGGTACATTTATTTGTACATGAGTACCTCACAGGACTTGTATCCAATACCCATCCATGCATCCATCATTGCATTATGTGTCAGGGATTTTTAGCTTCTCCCTGAGTTGATCTTAAGGGGATGTTGGAGTAATTAGTACATCACTTGATAATTAATTACTCGTTAATTAATTATTAAGTCTCTTATTACTTTAGTTCACTTAAGCTAAACTTAGGAGTGCTTTTTTATTATTCATTTGAATTAAATATAGGACAAGTTGTCTCATTGCATGAGATTAGAACACTTGTCACTATCTAGTCAAATCCTCATCTAGGGTTTTTTTTTGCATGTTTTTTATAAAGCTTGTACATTCATTGTAATCATTAATCCATTGAAATTTAGAACCATTCAGGTTAATACATTGTACATATCAGTTCTCTTTTGGATTCAATCTTTTCTCTCTTGGTTGCATAGCAAATTAGTTGCTTTGATCATTTTTTGTGATAGGATAATTACTTGCAAGTGATTTTTGGGTGTTGTGGAGTTAAATCATGAACTTCAACAACTAAGAACTATAAATTTAGTTCTTAATTTGATATTCAAATTATTATTACCACTCAAATAAAGTTACAATATTAGTATCATGTATTATCTAGATATGTTATGTGTTATAGATGTGCTAATTTGGATGTGGATGGAATAGTACAAAGTAGGACATATGAATGAGTAATCATGAAGGATGTCCACTTTTAAATTAATGATAATATCAATCATGATAGGATTTATGTAGCTCATTGGTTTGTAATTTTTTTCAAGGATCTAAAATGATGTAACATGAATGCTTTGAACTCTAGATTTGGCTATATGGATGTGTTATATAATTTGAATAATTTAACTATTAAATATTGTAAAATATTTCCAACAACTCCATATACATGATTTGGTCTAATATGATTTTGATGGTTGTCTACTTTATAGGATTATTTAAGTCTACAAAAGTATTTAATTGATAAAGACAACAACATGCTATATGCAATATAATTTTTTATGGGATTTTTTGAGAGTAGACACAAAAAAGGAGAGAATGATGGAGCAAGATGATCTGTAAATCATACACTTTAACAACATGAACTTTTGGGTAACCCCATACAAAATATATAAATAAAATTTTTGAATGGAGCAAGAGTCATTTTGGTGCCCATGAAAAAAGAGTGGCTCAATATGCACCAAACAAATTTTGGGAAGTCATGTATTGAACATGCTAACCTTTATTTGAAGCATGAATTTTAGAGAAAATAGAAAGGATTGGCTTTAACTTGGAATGGAGAGAATGGGTTTCCAACTATGTTTCAAGATCTCCATATTCTATTTCAATCAATGGTGGTTCAATTGGCTTCTTTGAACACCCTTAGGGTCTTAGACAATGAGATCCTTTATTGCCCTTTTTTTATTTATCATAATAGCAAAGGCTATGAGTAGACTCATTTGCATAACTAATTAGAATTTGCATTGGAAAGGGATAGCTAAAATGGATGTTTTAGCACCTTTCGCACATCTCCAATTTATAGATAAAACTATTATTTTTAAGGAGGCTAGTTTATATAAAGGTTTTTATTTCAATGAAATATGTTCTTAATTAGGTGCTTCAAGCCAATATATTAGTGTTGATAATTTTAAAATATTATTTTTCAATACCACTCCTAGATTACAAGTTAAGATAGTTGATGAATTGATTTTCAAAGCTAGTCAACCACAAGAAAATATCTTGATATCACTTTATCCCATGTGTTGGGAAATCTTATGTGCAAGAAATCAGTTTAGATTATCATCTTTGAAGCATAAATGCCTTTCCAAAGCTAGGAGATTATTGATGATAAATGTGGTCTTAGTTTCTCCTCCAATCTATTTAATGTTTGCTCTTTGTTTCCTTGCAACTCTTCTAAATCCCCTAAATGAGGTAATTTTATGACATGAAATTGAGGAAAAAAAAAAGGAAGTTTCCCTTATTGACATAGAAAACTATGTGCTCCCCCCATGATCTTAACAAGTAGGTTTGAAATTTTTGGTAAGAATTAACTAGTGAAATTTTGTAGCTATGTCACACTTTTATAAAGAAAATGGTCAATACGAATATAATTTTTCAATTCGGACCACCTAAAAGTGACGTGTATGTTTTCAATTTTATAATAATACAAACTATAAATGTGGAACACTTAATGTAGTTTATGTTTTTTATTTTTTTTATTTTTTAAAAATTAGTTGAATATTATATTTTATAAATTTAAGAATATTTTAATTGTTGAAAATAATTTAAAAAGTGAGGTTGATGGGATGTCACAAAAAAAAAATTAAAAATATATTTATTTTTTATTTTTTCCACTAAGATAACTTGAAAATCTAGTGCATGGAGAAAAAGAATTGATTTTTATAAAAAAAATAAAAATTAAAAAATTAATAATTTCTTAAAATCAAACTTACTCAAATGCCATATTTTTATGGGAGACTAAATTTTATCTTATTTTTTATTTTAAAAAAATTATAGCTTCTTAAAGAGGATTCTCTTCTATAGTGTCATATTTTTTATTTTGTTAAATATATTTTTTATTTTTTAATATCTAATTGGTCTCGTGTTTGATTACAATAACCCACTTGCAATATAATTTTAAAAATTCATAATAAAACTAATCAAAATATCAAAAAAATAAAAATAAAATTAAAAAGATTCTAGAACACTATTTTTAGATTGTCATAAAAAGTGCCCTTGGTTAGAGAAATTTGGAGTTGAAGTTAATTTTTTGTTGAATTTTCCCCAAACAAGGGTTTAGGCTACGACGTAGACAACTTCAAACGAATTCATTTTTCCGAAAAAGTTTTGGTTGAAACCTTGCCATGTAATTGAAGCTAATTTTAATTTTAATATAAAATGATATCATCTTAATAGTTTTGAGTGAAAGAGTTTCATCCAAAAATCTTTGTATCATTAGGTGCTAAGTAGTTTTGAGTGAAACAATCATCCAAAACTATTTTATCGGCCCAATGTGTGACACAAATCTAAAATTTCACCTAACTTGGCTTTAGGTGTCAAACTTGTTTAGGGAATTCATTTAACCCTTCAACTAGATGGAGTTCTTTGCTCAAAATAAAATATGCAAACTAAACTTGTACCTCTATCAATCTTCCCAAAGATCACCTCTTCCAATCTTTTTAGGATTTTGTCTCCAAATGCCAACCTATCATTACAAAGCATTTATCATATGAAATTAGGAATGGATGGAGAGATAAATTTTGAGATGACTCATGGAATATCCATCATCCCCTTTATGATAGAGAAGATTTGAAATAAGGGAACTTCTCTATTGATAATAGGGTTGTTATGTCTATGATCTTGTGGGCTTCAAAGAATCTTGAGAATTAATGGGTAAGATGAATTAATATGGGCTTCCTCAAATTCAAGAACTTATACAACAAAAATTGTATATTTTTTTCTCTAATTAGGTCATTGGCAAGTAGTGGTATGTTGTAAAATAGTAGCACAAAGATCATTTTCCCATGGCAAGTGTTTTTTCTTGTGCAACAATATATAAAACAAATTTAATAGGTGAAAGATTAAAAAATGTTGTAAATATTTTTCTTCATCGCCCCCTTGCTTTGAAATGTTGTAAATGGTTGTGTACTCATCTAAACTTATCATTATTAAGAACCCATATTCCCTCAATGATTCATCCTTCCACATATGATAGTAGTTTGCAAAGTGACAAGAAATAAACTTGAGGATAGACACCATTTAAAGGATGTAAAAGCAATACCATAAAAGGGTTTATTTGTTTGTAAAGCTAGTCAATGGCCACCATAGAAATCAATCTCCGCTTTATGGAGAGAAATGCTAAATATCATTTCAAGAAGATATCATAGATTTATGGCTTAGAAAGTGCTTTGTGATACAAGTTAGCAACATTGAGGTGGCAATAAAAGAAGTATTGGAGTAGGTTTCTAGAATCAACTAAACATTTAATATTTCATATATATTCATTTGAAATTGCTAGATGTCACCAATGATAAGGACATGGTGAAGGTTTGTACCATTATACAAGGAAGATAATTTAGGTGTTGGATCGAGCATTGGAAGTGGTTGACTATTTCTTTGGACAAGATTTGCTTGTAGTAAAAAAGAGTACAATATGCTAGTATGTATGGGATTCTTCCTAGAACTTAAGGTCCATTTACAAGCACTAGTTAAGGTGGGTAAAATGTAGAGCCACCTTGTGAAAAACAAAGATTATTCTCTTAGGTTGGATGTCAAGAAGTTGAAGATACCAATTAAGACAAGTAGGCAATTGGTTTGTCACAAATTTGAACTAACTAGGAAGGCCATTAAGCATCTTATTAAGTTGGCAAGGATTTCAAAGGAAGGGGATGGAGTTGTTGATTCACCATCTACACAATCAAACGTGATAGATGAAGAATAATTAACTTCCAAATTTCTTTAGTTAGTATGTATAGCAACTTTAGGTTATATAGTTTTTAAGTTAGTGTATATAACAACCTCAAATTATTATTATTTTATCCTCAAGTTTTCTAGTTAAGAAATCATTTGTAATCCCTATTAATAATTTTTTGTTGTAACATAAATTTTCACAACTAGAAAGGGGGAGAACCTTGTTGGATAGAAGAACAAACTCTAGTCTCGTTATCAATCATCAAAGATCCATTCATGCTATTATACCAATTGGTGAGATACAAGGCTTAGTCTACTACAATATGAAAATCTAAAAATTGTATGCAAATTTCAAATTAATTTGCCTTAATATGGGGTTAACATATAGAGATTCAACTTCTTTATGATGCTAAAATAAGCCAATTTAATAATGCTTAATACAACCACCTTAGATAAACATAAAACAATAATAAAAGGAAGATAATATCACTATAAGATAGCAAAAACAAAGAGACACAAATCAGCAACATAAGAATGCAAAAACTCCTGAAAATTGTCTCACAACACAAGAGAAAAAAATTCCTAAGAAGAAATGCCAAGAATACATATTATTTTCAAGAATAGAGATTGAATACAATCATTCATTTCTCCTCTACAATCTTCACTTCTTCAAAACTTGTAAACAAAGTTTTCACTCTAGCTCATGTTGTTCTGGTTCTATTACCATTACCCTTTTTTATATAGCATTTTCACCTTCTAAATGTGACAACTAAGTTATTTATCATATTTTGATTCCTCCCTTGGATAAATCCAAATAGTTAATGCAGAAGGGTTTGGTGTTGTTGTTCCCGTGCTACAGGTTTTCGGATGTCAGTGGCTTGGCTGATCCTGGTTGTCTACAAGGCTTGATAAGTGGTGGGTTATTCCAGGACTCTGAAAGTTGCTCTGCAACTTTGTCTGATTCTTATCATCATCTTGGTAAGAATTTTTTAGGCTCTCTATTGTTTGATATGAACGGAGGTCTGCTGCAACCCATTTGCGGCAGGTGTTTAGTGGCCCGATGGTTTCAGGCAATCTAGTGGCCCTGCAGTGTTGTGTGTTTTCTAGTTCTATAGGAGGGGGATTTTTCCTATGTGGTCTATTACTCTTGGTTATGGTTCCAAGTTTGGTTTGTTAGTTGGTCTTTGACTCAGGACTGCTATTGGTCCTGAGTGTGTTGTTGCTCCTGGTCACTGTTGGTCAGGTGTTGTTTGTGTCTATGTTGTTCTTTTGCGGTGTTTCCGCTGGTGCTGTTTCTTTGGCACTGTCTTTGTGCTGTAAAAGGTTCTTGGCCCTTTCAAAACCTTGCTTAACTTTTCAAAAACAATATTGGTTGTAATTTCATTACTCACCTCTTACACATGGACAACTAATTTGTCCTATTTTGCAAGGCAATTATTTTCTTTATGTCGAGGTGTTATAACCATCCAAAACAATATCACAAGTGTCCAAAGCAACCTCATGGGGAGTTGGGCATCCAAAATAACCTTAACCTTCAAGATTCTCTTCCAATAAATGATAGTTTTCTGCCAATAAAAAATCAATGCCAACCCTCCATACAAATTAATTACCACACTAGGAAAATCTTAAAGATAAAAAAATAAGTACTACTGATGATGAATTTCTCATCCCTTATGAATGATTTACAAATAATATTAGGAATAATTAAATGCATAGGATATACAAGGTTGATGCCACCTTAATCCTAACGAACCCTACATCCTCAATTCACAAATTAAAAAAATATATCTTACCCTAAGACCATTTATGTTAAAAAGATTGTATTGTTCCCTTCACCTTTTAAGTGAATTATTAGTGTATAATACATAGTAATGTTCTCTAAGTAGTAATTGGAAACTTTTATTTACTCTTAAGCATGCCATACAATCAAGGCCTAAATTTAATGGTTGTATGGTTGTATTTAATTACTTTAGCTATAAAATGTGATTACAATTTTAGGAAAATTGTATCACTTAAAGGGGAATTTTTTTATGAACTATCAAATTTTCTATAATAAAATGCCATATACATATACATAAAATAAAATGCCATATACATAACAAGAGAATAGGAAAAAGTGATATTTTATTTTAGAAAAAATTCATACATATCACTAATCATATAGAAAATTTGATCGTTTACCAAAAAACTCCCCTATCGAGTGTATATATAGAGTACATTGTATCATATTTGATAAGATGGCTACATATACACTAGTGGTTGTCTTCTCAATTTTGTACATGTTGAAGCTTTCTTATATATATATATAAAGATTTGACAACTAATAATGTTATGTCAATTGTCAGCGATATCATAGTATGCCTATATAAACATTAATTGCTAGATATGTTTTGTATAATTTATAATTGAGGGAATAGTATTCCAATGTGTACCACCTTTTCAACATAAGTATTTCACAATGCATATGTTAGACTGTGTATCTATAGATGCTTGTAATTTTATTCGCTTCAATCCAATAAAGACAAGGTATTTCACAATGCAATTTTTATTTTTATTTTTAACTAGGGGAGAATGGAGAACCCATAGGGTTCCCAAAAAAACATTGCTAAACTTTACCTAAAAGGCTTGGAAAACATCATAAGTTTTTAAAATTGCTAGATTTCCCAAATATACACATTAATAATAAATCCTTATAATTAACATATAATGTGTTGACAAAAAAAACTTTGATTGGAGTATAAGGTTTAATATTTTGTTGTATGTCGTAAACCTTGGTGAGATGCAATAAAAAGGGAGAACTTAGGTATGCAATAAGTATAAACCATATTATAATAAATGGCATACATTCATATTTATACATCCATAAAATCATATATTAATATACTTTTATGGATTATACATGTCTTATAATTAGTTCCTCTTGCTTTACTCTTCCTTATAATCTTCCTTATTCTTGCATATATTTAATCCATATGACTACTCTTTCACACTCTTATATCTTACTTTCCTCTTCTTTATATAGCCTCTTAATGCCTTTTCATAATGCTTTTCCATCATATCCTTTCATAATAACACTTAATTATTTTATTCCCACAAATTTACCCTTTTATTATATTTTACACTTTTATAGTTTGTTTAAAAATATTAGAGGTGTTTTAGAGCTATTTAAGGGGTATATGATGGATATATGGGTCTAGAAATGACCTAAATGACATATGAGGTGCCTCACAACCCTTTATATCTTATCAACATTCTCCCCAGGCCTAAAACATTGTCTTGTCCTCAAGACAACTTGGTCAAACCACTTGTATCCTTCATGATTTTCTTTCTTGTCATGGTTCTTACTTAATAGCAACCCTCTTGATGTGCTCTACTTCTTCCTCAATTGCACCTACTTGCCGCACTTAACAAAACCCACCTTGGCGTGCTCTACTCAAACATTTAAAATTTTCTTAATTGCTATCATATTGTTACATATGAATATTTATGCTTGTACAACCTCTTAAAACATATATGCCATATTTTTCCAATTGAACCCATCAATCCATCCACAATTCATTTGCATATATTCAATCCTAGATTCTTTCTTCCACTTTTTATTCTAACACATTTTTTCAAAGTGAATTCTTCAATCCACAAAGTCTACAAGGATGAAGATTCCAACACATTTATTTTCTATGTCCTTTCTTATAACAATGAGAACATTGTATTTCTTGAATACAGTTGTTAGAACTTGTACTTGTACCATCATCTTCTTTCCCAATTCTAGGACCTTCATTATTTAGTCTCACAAATGGTATAATGGGCTCTTTAAAAACTTTTCTTACATATCCCACTATTCTTATCATCTTAAAACCAACATCCTTTGTCATTATTATCACAACTAGCAAGACTTGTAGATTCAAAGTCATATGTTGGAAACCTGACTTGTTGAAGGTTGTTTGTCATTGAGAAGATTGTTGGATTGGCAACATGAGCATGATAGTATGGAAAGATTGTTGAAGAGCATATGATGTTGTCATTGATGTCAACCCATTACTAATGGCAACCCATGACAAATATGCAGAAGTATTGGTTTGGTGAAGACCAAATGGTTCGATAATTGCCTAAGTCTCGATGTGCAGTTTCAAGGTTCATAGAACTAGTTTTTGGGTCTGCATTGCTTCGCTATGAAGAATTTGGTTATGCAGTTTTAAGGTAATGCTAGTGCATGTTGGAGGAAACTAAATCCAAAGTTTTACGCCTTGAAGTCTTCCGCAACCGAAGTTAGAGTTGACAAAGTATTGGACTTGGTAATGGCAAAGTACATGATTGGAATGCTCCGCATTCCACCACGGATGAATATTTTTCTATGCAGGTTTGAAGATGTGTTTACATGTGTTAAATGTGTGTTTGCCTCAAGTGGCAAGTGTTTTGAAGGTCAACGTGTCAAGTTGTGAATGAACAGTTGGTTCATTCTATTGTTGTTTTACCAACGATGCCGACCTAAAGGGTTTGGGGTCATGCAAAATTAAAGTATGTATGGATCGAACTTATGAGAGTAATTATAGGTCATGCCATCCTATTTTGATGTGACGTGTTTTGGTTTATTTCGCGAAATGTGTGTGGTTGAGTTTTAAGCCAAGTTATCAAGATGCATTGTACATCTAATTAGGCCGACCTAATTGATGTTTTTGTTGGATGTGGTATATATACAAGGTTAATTCCTTATGTAATTACGAGAAATGCAAGACAATTATGTGTGTGTGAAATCTAGAGCAGGGCAAAGTGCGAATAAGTTGATAAGTAGTGAAGTATGGAGTGTGTTAAATCGGTTTTCTGAGCCTAATTGGAACCATCTTTAGCATATTGCAAATGCATTGTAATCAATTCAATACTTAACAATGAGCCACTTCTATTCTTTGGACAATGAATCCACCTCGCAATGAACCACTTCTATTCTATGTACAATGAGTCCACCTAGCAATGAGTCATTTTCTAATATTTTATAATCGGTATAATATATTGTGACCTAATCCTCACTGTAGTTTTTCCTTTTTTGGGGGGTTTTCCACATAAATCTGGTGTTCTTATGTTCTTTGATGTGATGCATGCTCTCTATGTTCCTTTCCATTACTGCAAGTTTAATGTGATGCATTAAATGGATGTTTAAAATTAATAACACTTAATTATCTTATTCTCACGAATTTACCTTTTTTTTCTAATATATTTTACACTTTTATAACCTATTTAGACATATTAGAGATGTTTCAAGACTATTTAAGAGGTATATAGTGAATATATAGATAGAAATAGCCCAAATGACATATGAAGTGCCTCACAACCCTTTATATCCTGCCAACATAGTGCATATGTTACTATTTTTTTAACTCAAAAATAACACCAACCATTCTATGCTTGTAACAAAAAAAAATTCCATTTCCCTAGTTCTATTGTCCAGAGTTACTAAGAATAATTAACAGTATTTACAGTTTGTAGACAGGTGGTTAGACATTTGTTTCAATACAATGAATTTATAATATAAGTGATTGTAGTTTGTCATATGATATTGGCGTGCACAACACTAGCCTTTTAATTCCTATAACAAATATTGAAGTATAATGTTAAAAGCCTCGGAATGTTTATTAAGTGGTGACAGCAGATGCCATAGTAATATATGGGGTGTAACAAGAGGGAAGAACAAGATTAACTTTGAAACTGTTCAAACAGTGATCTCAAAACCACTATAACAGCAGCAGATTAAACAAAGACCAAACATGTGAGCAGCACTGTGGATGCAAAGCTGGGTAATGGACTACTTGTTCAGATCTTAGATTTGATGAGTTATCTCTGCAAATTGTGACATTGCAGAGAGGGAATGAGAAAGTACAAATATAGATTCATTATCCTACAGATTTGTCTGGTATTTCTCTAGGAGATTTTCTTTGGGCTGTTTTTATACAACAGACATAAATTTTGAAGTTCTCTAAGGAGTAACATAGAATATTTTCAAGTATAAAAATGAACTATAGTATCATATAGCAGTTGGAATTTCATAGACTGTAAGCATTATAGTTATTTAACTTGGATAATGATAATAGTATAAGAAAATTTTAACTGAATGTGAAATGAAATCATTTGAGCCTATTGATTTTTGTACAAAATGAATTTAACAGAATATAAAAAGAACATGTAAAAAGAAAAGTCAAATAAGTAGCAAAAATTTTAATGTTAACAAATGCCACAGTGGTTTATTGTATATGTATTATGTAGGATAATAAAAAGATTACTAATAACAAGTAAATAAATAAAATAATTTAAATATGGATACAATGTGCTTTGCAATTGAAATTTTGCAATATATTTTAAATATTCTTAAAGCTTTATCGATAGGGAAATAAGTTAGGGTGAGCAGTTTAAAACCATTAAGTATATTCATATTCCTTCTATTCACAACTTTTTGAAGTGTTTATGTGCGAAGTAGGTGCCCTTGAAAATAACATTAATATTTTCAAATCCCACTTAAAATGGCTATAAACTACATGAATCAAATCCCACTAAATTTTAATTATCTAATTAAAAAATATTATACAATATAATAAATATTTCCAATAAAGATATTTTAAGACATCTTAAAATGAGCTCTAAATGCTTGTACCTATCGGCCATCCACTAGCACCTTGAGGTGCTGTTACTAGGTTACTTCCACTTGATTTTGATGAGATAATATACAATCTCTTTAATTCTAAGTTGATGTGGGAATTCCATCCTATAAAAAACCCAACATCGTATAAACAAGGCCTGATCAAAGAGATTTGTTTATCAATGCCATGTACACACAAGAATACACAAATTTTAATCCAATGACATGATGAATCATGATATTATCTACCCAAAAACTTAAAAAATATACAGATGTGCTGTTTCTATCATAAGTGCACAGGAGAGCCCATAAACCCAAGGCCCCTTGAATTCATACTGTCTATTCTCAAAACTACCAAAAAATATGTGTTCTCAAAATACCAATACAATAGAGTACATCGTTCCGAAATTCTGCCTACTCAGCTTCAAAATCATATGATACAAACATCAAATTGGTCTGTGTCTCCAGTGCCCCAACCACCAGTAGTCAAATAGATCATACTGCCAACCTGTCTCAAGGTTCATTGGCTAATGTTACACAATTGATGGTCTTTATTGATGGTAAAGAAATAAATAAATTCATTGGAGAGATCTCATACATCTCAATATATAATATAGACTGACACTGATAGCAGTTGCAGCAAATTCACTGTAAGTTCGATTTGGTATTAATGGAAATTTTTGAGTGCATATAATATCATTGAAAGAAATATTTAAAACTAGCATGGTCTGCTCATGTAATTAGATAACAGCAATAGACTGGCACCCGAGACATGAAAGCTATACTCAAGATGCTAGTTGTGACAATTGAGCCTCATATGTAGAAAAAGGCTATCACACAAATGTAACGTCTCATTTCATACCGTGGGATGTCCTGATTTAAATCTAGCATGATCTGCTCGTGTAATTAGACTACAGAAAGTGAAACAGATTGTTGCATATTGGAAATGATGGTATGCTCATGTAACCAGATTACAGAGGCATATTGTCGCATATGAAACATGAAAGCTATAATAAAGACAGTAGATGTAAAAATAGTGGCCTCCTCTGTAGAAAAAAGATATTACAAAAGAAGCAATGTCTCATTTGATGCTGTGGGATGTCCTAACTACTAAGCTAACAAATCTGAAGTTTGGCATGCTATCAATAAACAAAAATTTAAGGTTTAACAAAAATAATCGTGCAATCGAATGGCAATGGTTAATGCACCAAAATAAAACAACTTAAATTATTCCAAGGGTCCAAACAATGAAGGATCACAATTAAATAATATAGAAAATACTTCTAGAAAATGCTTATTGTGAGAGCAAGTGAAGAAACATAAAAGATTAAAAATTTATTGCCATTGTAATGTTATAGCCAGATATGAAAATAAATTAAATGAAATGAAGCATCCCAAGTTATACCAAGTAGTTATTTCCAGAAAATAAAATAAACATATTTCTAGCTTTGCCTATCCTCTAAGACGCACATGAAGAAACTCTATGCAATAATGTGGAATGGAAATGATTGATTTACCCAGATTAGAGATAATATCCCCTTAACGCGTTCACAGCAGATGCATGTCATACTCCAATCAATCAAAACCTCCACAAACTACAGCAAGAAATCACCATATGAAAAAAATTAGTACCAATTACCAACAATATAAGATCATTTACAGATTCCTGGAGATAACTGCAGCTTGAACTACACACATCTCATACAAACCTTGAATCATAAGAGACTTGAGCTCAGAAGCGGAAACAACAAAATCGGCATCGTTGCTTCTTCTTGAAGTATCTGGAATCTGCTTGTTTCATCTTTACCGGGCTACTATTCCATTCATTTGGCAATCTGTAGGGCAGTTTGAAAGGCTATGAACAAGATCTATGTTTGAATTCTCTTATCCTGTTCATTTTTGTCAATGACAACAATACTTAAACAAATAAGGAATTTGGACAAGCACATACATGGGGAAAGCAAATGAGCGGGTGCTAGCTGTGCTACTGTCAGAACGGGTGGAGAGGCTCCCAGAGTATGGAATTGGACCAGAAGAATATGATACACGTCCAGATAGAGGAATTTGTCCAGAATGTGATATTGGCCCAGATATAGAAATTGGTCCTGAGTGAGTATAAACAGACATTTCAGATGAATTATCATTAACATTAACTTTGTCAGATCCATCATACATCACTTCATTTATACTTTGTCTTGGAACATTCCATCCCGTTTCTACGGAGCATACTTGCCCAGCTGCACTCCCTGTAAATGCAGGACATCCAACAGTTTTTTGTCCCTGGTTCTCCATATTCCTTGTTGCTTCATTATCCACCATGGCAGCTGTGGAGGTATGGATCTGGACAAAATTCTCTGCAGTATATGGATCAGTTGAATTACCACATTTTTCTAAATATGGTTCTTCAACTGACTTTTTAGGATCTGCCTCACTCCCTGGCAGCTTCTTGGAGAGAACTCGCTGAACAATGGCAGGATCAATTCGAATATTATCAGAGGCCTTCAGAACCATTCCTTCACTTTTTGAAGAGCTTACATCTGATAAATGCTCAGAGACAACATGACCTGTCAACAGACTTACACTTGATACTGGATGGCTTTCCAATGATTCAAATGATGCTGGCATAAACTGCACCTCCTCTTCTGAGATTGCAAAAGGGTTTGTCCTCAGTTGAAACTTTTCCGATAAACGAACTTCTGAATTTTCTTGAGATGAATGACCCCTATCCTTATTCATTTTTACTTCTGATTCAGAGCTTTTATCTGCACTTGATGCCGTATGACCTCCCAGAGATGTAGAATAAAGCCCTGGTATAAACTGGGGATTTGAAACTGAATGATTTTCCAATGATGCAAATGACTCTGGCATAATCTGGGCCTCTTCTTCTGAGACTGCAAAAGGGTTTGTCCTCATATGAAAATTATTTGACAAATAAAGCTCTGCATCTTCATGAGATAAATAGCCCCTGTCCGTTATTTTTCCTTCTTCAAAAATTCCACTTAAAGCTGAATGACTTCCCAATGATGCAGAAGCCGATTCTGACATAAACGGTGCATCCTCTTCTGAGTCTGCAAATGGGTTTGTCCTTGTTTGAAACTTATTTGATAAATATTGCTCTGCATTTTCTTGAGATGAATAAAAAATATCCTTCTTCTCTTTTCCTTCTGCTTGAAAGCTATCATCTATGCAATAGGCATTGGAAGTGATACCCTTATCATGACTTCCATCTGAATAATCAACCAAATTGTACCATTGCTCATCATACCTATCACCATATTTTGCTAGAAATCCTAAAAAAAATTCTTTCTTCTCTAAAGTGGTATTTCCATTCCTGCATTCATCAAAGGAATGGGCACCTTCATTTTGATTGCCCTCATCAATTTCTTTAAAGGAAATTGGAAAAATCTCATCTACTTTTAGGGAATTCGATATACCTGCTTCATCTAACATGCCATTTTCATCTTCATTTCTTTTATTTAGTTGAGAACATGGCGGTTCACCCTGGGTAAGCCTATCCCAATCATGGTCTGATGAACTTTGATCTTCTGGCTTACATTGTTTATTTCTAAGGCCAACACTGCAACAAGAACTTTCAATTGCTGCAGAGGGCATGGCACATGATGGTTTCTCAAAATAAATGTTACGATCCAAAGATATCAGAACTTTATCCTCTGAAGGGACTCCCTCATCAATACTAATATCCCGTAATCCATACTCACCATCCTCTGCAAGACACACAGAAATGCCTGATCTAGATGCTGTAGGAGTGCTACTATTTGGAGTTCTCTTTTCTTCTATAGATAACTGATGGCTAATTCTTGGAGAACATTCCTGAGTTGGATCAATGAAAGATACAACCTTCTGACCATTTTCAGGGTTAAGAGGGACTGCCGATTGGTCATCAGTACTAGCTTTGCTGCAAGTGGGCGAATCCACTTCACATATCGACATATTTGTTATGTTGGGTGCCAATTCTGAAATAGTATCAAGATCAACTTTGTCATTTATGATATCAGTGGCCAGAGCTATTTTATCTACTGCAGTAGGTTTCCCAACAGAACCCATCTCCTCCTTCGTCTCATGGTCAATCCCTGGGATACCAACAGGCGCTGCATTCTCATCATACTCTACTCTTCTTGAGGGATAATGTTCCGCTCTTGGACTCTGCGGTTTTGCTTGCATATCTGCAACAGAAACACCATGGTGAAAAGGTGGTACACGTGGGAATACCATTGACATTTATAATATAATAATTTAGACAGAGCATATCCAGTAAAAAACTGTCAGCCATTTTATTTCATCATAAGATCAGCAGGGTAGACCATCCCACACATCTCTCCATTTGTATTCAGTTTGTAAAATCCCAAAGGCAGCCATTGGCAGGTAGGAGCAGTGCACTTGTCAACTCTCTTCCTTCAATGGAGGCATCTTGAAATTTATTATCTACCAAAGTAATTTGAATCATTTTTATATTTTATAAAGGATTTATATAACTTCAAGTCTATGAGGTTATATTATCAACAAACTATAGACCCTTTGAACGACTTACTGAAACATACTTCAACAACAAGCAAAAGACTCTCCACACAACTCACAAGTACTCATTAACTTTCACCACATGCATTCCTCAAACCTTTGCACATTTTAAAAAATTGAAAGATAATTATTGATTTATGAACTTGAAAATTTCATTTCAGCTAAATCAATGCTTTCCAGTGTCAAGAAACAATAGATTAAGCATCTTTCCTTTATTGGATCAAAATGTATAGCATGGTCCAAACAATCATATGTGTTCACTTTGTTTGACATGTCCTTCAACCAAATTGAATACACTGGCACACTCTTTCTATACAGATTGAGCACATATTTGAAAAGAAATATACCAATAAACCTATACCAAAAAAAGCAATACCAACGGAATTTTAAATGCACTAGAAAGAAATAATGGCACACTCAATATAACAAGAGCTTTTACCCTGTAAAACCTTTTGGGAAAAAACCTAGCAAATATAGCACTCACTGTATTAACTCAGCCATTCACAATACAATCAGATATTTTGCACTTGTGCTTAACTCTAATCCATGTGTAAGGATTTATAGGAACATTAATAGAATGGATCTAAGACCACAGGCTGAAACAAAACCACCCATAAGGACTAAAGAACTTTCCTTTGTGGCAAGTTGTACAATCTTTAAGAGGTGTCATTCGATAAATCTCCCACTTGTTGAATTCTTTGAATATAAGGCCACACATTAATAAATTCAGCTGCTAAGGATGACTATGACCATATATTTCTTGCACCAACAAAACTGCTCAATACTAACTTACTTCATCAATAAGTCAACAACATTCTCCAATAGTTGGTATGATTTTTCCACAGTCCATGAAGTATTAGAGCAAGCTTTTTGGATTCAACTGTATATCCAAAAGCGTGCTCTAACATTCTCCAAGATATCACCCTTCTCAACAACATCTTGTCATCAACCACGTCTCTTAACAAAACTATACTGCACATCGACATGCTTTGTCTAAGCATAATAAGTAGGCATCTTTTTCCAAACATAATGCAATTTGATTGTGGCAATTTGTCCTTACAATTTTACATCAAAACCCAAAGTATAGCACTCCCTATGTTAAATCAATCGGTCACAATGTTGGGTCTCAAAAATGCAGGTTTTAACCAGAAGAGTTTATCAAGCTCTTACTACACTTTTGGTCAACGTACAAGGCCAATTGATGTAATTGTACCTTCTTCTCTTTAGGTTCTGCTAGACCAAGGCGGACGAACCTAATGAATGATGCAAATTTGAAATGAACTTCCTGATGCAATAATCTACCCAAAATGGCAAGGGTGGTGGATAGACAAATATACTACAACTACTCTTACTCCTACTGCACCAATGAAAGATTTGAATGAATTGTCTAATATGAAATTCTATCTCTAGGTTGAGGCAGATCAGTGCCTTCTATCCACATGGGCAATGGAGTCGAAACAAAAATGATATATGTTCTCTCTTATTGGCTTAACTCTAGTTGTTATGCACATTAAAATGAAGTCTTACTGACTGGCATATAACTTCATTTATTTATGTCTTGCATAAACTGTGCTGAGATGTTTCTTAATCCGGTTCTACTTCAACAATCCAAATGAAATCCTTAAATCACTGTGATTTATTAGAAGACTTTTAACTCTGACTTGCAGACACCAACTAATTAAATCACACAAAATGGGAGAACACTTTGATAAATCAGAAATATACTTGATACACTGATTTAAATTACAAAAAGATCTCAAGTTGGAGACAACCAAAGATAAAGAATTTAGATTATTTTAAAATAACAACTGAACACCAAAAGAAATTCACTAATTTAAAACATCTTCTCCATTACACTATTTGAAGAAAGATCTGTATATTTTTTACATTCCCCAGTCCCTTCTCGGGAAAATCTCCCCTACTCTTCTCCTTTTTTACAACTGATTTATACAAATAAAATTCGAAGAGTCACAACCCTTCAGTTTCTGGTTAAACTGTTTGCATTTCTCTCGCAGAGATAAAAATATTTGATCAGTTGCCTAATCGGCAAATTAAATATTTTTCACATAGTCTTGCCTTTGATTTATTACTTTATTTCCTTAACACCTTTCCCACCTTTAATATTTAACTTTATGCCTTTATCGCTCCTCACATTTCACTTTATTGAACGCCGCGAAGTCTTCGTTCAAGCTTACCGCTCTACCGCGGGCTTTGACTTTTCTCCCGTGGTATGGTGGTGCCCGGCCCCACACTAACCGTCGCAGCTACCTCTGTTGCTTACCGCGCTACCGCAGTCTTCATTGGACCCCCCCACGGTATCACGGTAACCTCTTTGGCTGCCTCCTCCATCGCTTACAAACAGTCTACCGCAATCACCATGCTCTCCACACTCACCGTGTGCGGTATAGCGGTAACCGCATATCTCCCCATCACTGGTTGCTTTTCTATCCACCGCACTACCGCGGTCACTGGCTTGACTGCCAGCGGTACCGCGATAGCCGCTCTGCAAACCGCTAGTTGCTCCCATCGACTGCTCATTGCTCGTCCACCGCAATCACCGCGGTCTAGTCAAAGACCGTCTGCGGTACCGCGATGGTTTCCCTCACTGTCTGTTGACCGCTACCGCGGGCACCGCGGTCTGTGGTATAACCGCGTGCGATATTGCGGTTTAACCACGCACGGTACTGCGATGAACATTATCTGCCAGTTCCTTAGCCATTACCGCCAACCGCTCACCTTCGACCATCACTGCTGCCGCTCACTTACCGCCCACCACAATACCGCGGTCTATGTTTAGACCGCGTGCGGTGGCGCGGTAAACACTATCGCCTGCCTGCTAACCGCCATACCGCAGGCCCTTTGTGGGAGGCCGCGGTAACACGGTAAACCATAAAAATGAAGAATTAAGGCAGCAATATAAGGTAAAAGGTGTATTAGCACTTTGGATGGCGAAAAGGATTATTTTTTCTTGACAAAAAGATAGGAAAATTGGATTTCAAGTGAGTAAAGACTTAGGATTTTAATGAAGAATTATGGGAAAGCCTTAGAATTTAAATGGAAATTTTGGGTTCTAACACACAACACAATTAGATATTTCACACTTTTTCTTAACTCTAAACCATGTACAAGAATTTATGGGCACATTAGTACAAGAAAACACTAAGTGGTACTACAATACAATGGATATAAAACCACAGGCCAAAACAAAACCACCCATAAGGACCCAAACTCCTATGGCAAGGTGTACAATCTTTAAGGGGTGTTAAAAGATGAAAGTATACAATACATCCACTAAATCTCCCACTTGTTGAATTATTTGCATATAAGACCACTCATAAATAAGTTCAGCAGCTAAAGATAAATATGACCATTAATTTCTTGCACTAACAAAAACTTCTCAATACTAACCGACTTCATCAATAAGTCAACAAAAATCTCCAAGATATCACCATACTCAACAACATCTTGTCTTCAACCATGTCTCTAACAAACTTATACTACACATCAATATTCTTTGTCTAAGCATAATAAGTAGGGATCCTTTCCAAACATATTGCACTTTGATTATGGCAATTTGTCCATATAACTTTACATAAGAAACCAAAATCTGAACTTAATCTTCATAACCATACAGCTCCCTTACATCAATGAGTTGCTTCATTAATTCAGCTTCTATAATTGAGAGTGCAACGACAACTGCCTCTTGCTCATATACCTGACTGCTCCACCAAACAAGTTGAACACATGACCACTTGCAGATCTTCAAAAATCAAGATCTCAATCCAGTCAACTTCAAAAAGAAATAAAATGTAAGGTACTAATATGTTTGGCCTAGGTCTTCCTTTATAGTGAATTGCATAATCTACAGTGCCATGCAAATATCTGAAGATTTTCTTTGCCAATGTTCCTTCCCTAGGTTTGATATACATTTGCTCAAAAATTCCATTGCATGGGTGATGTTGGTATACCTTAGACGTCCAATGAAACTTGTATAAGGAACATGAGATATGTCTTCAATATCCTCAGGTCTTGGGACACTATTCTATGAATAACTTAAAACCATTAGGAATTAGAATATTAACAAGTTCACATTCCTACATTCTAAACCTTTGCCATGTCATGTCGACATATTTCCTCTTATTCAACCAAAGCTTCTTATATAAATGATCCCTTTTAATTTTAATGCACAAAATAATGTTTGCAACACCATGATCCTTCAACGAAAATTGAGATGACAAGTGAGATTTAACATACTTGATAATTTCCTTGTTTCCAATGAACAACATTTTGTCACCATACAATACCATGGTAACAAAAAGGTTACAAACTGATGAGCACATGATTATACTGAGAGGGGGGGATGAATTAGTATAATACAATCTTTTACTTTTTCAAACTAACAACCACAATAATATCAATTGCACAATATTATTCACATAAAATCTAACAATTATGCAACACAAGAGGAACACACAATTTGCATTGAAACCCTTACGGGAGAAAACCACAACAAAATATTGTTTTTATATGAATCTTTTATACAATCTATGTAGGCAGCAACCTACAGGAAACACCAATCCCCTCTTATAGAATTTGTGAGCACCAACCCACTGGAGACACCAATCCCTACTTGTAGAATTTGTAGGCACCAACCCACTGGAGACACCAATCCCCTCTTATAGAATTTGTAGGCACCAACCCACTAGAGACACCAATCCCTACAACTAAGCACCAGCTCAGCAAGAGACACCAATCTCTTTGATATGAAGCACCAACCTCTCCAACATGAGGCACCAACCTCTTCAATAGAATCGTGTCTTCTTGAGAATAAATCTTATTCAAAAACAACCTTAAATGATCTCCTTTTATATTCTTCTCCTCAAAATCTTCACACACAAATCTGCATAGCTTTTCTTTCTTAAATATTCATACACAAGTCTGCATATATTCTTCTTAAATCTTCTTATTCTTGAATGATATATCTTTGTGTCTCACACACTTCCTTCTTCACAAATCTGCTTGTATTATATTCCATTTATTCCACTCTTCTCACACATTTCTTATTCCCTTTAATATCTTCATTGTTCTATGAAGAGATACATCCTTTCAAAGATATCAAAGATAATGACCTTTCAAAAACTCATGACTCCAGGGTCATTAACTCATGACTCTGAAATAATAATTGTTGTCTTTTCAAACTTGATCGCTGCTTTTTTACACATATCCACAATATATATTTTTATCCTCCACACACTTCTCTCTTGACTAATAGATCTTCCTTTTTATTCCACACGCATCTATTTATATCTTTACATCTCAATGAAGAATTGCATCCCTTTGAAAAGAGATAACTCTTTAAAAGGATATGTCTTTTTGTTAAGACTAATTTCTGTCTTTGAATACTTTTATTATTTTCTTATTCTTCAATGGTCATAGCTCTTCAACATTTCTCTTGACTATTCTTAACCAAATCTTCAATTATTAATATTCATTCACTTCATTCTTCAATATTCCTCTTATTTACTTCATGCTACATATTCAAATTTCATACACTTCTTCTTTGAATGATAAGACCTTCCTCCCTCTTTTAATTCCTCACTCACTCTTGAATGATAAAACTTTCCCACACACATCATCTCATGGAATGACTTTGTCATGCCCCCACTGAATAATATACCTTACATCAGCACTCAGATCTTTCCTTATTTCCCTTTCCATATGCTGGCCGATATTCACTATTACAGTGCCACATTTAACAGAAATTCAAATTAAATTATTATATTTATGTTGCTGGGCCGACCCTATATGCTGGCCGACCATACATTGATTAAGATGTTCACCCAAAATTATATATATAACTTATAAGTAGGGATTATTAAGGGCAGCAAAAAATATATACCTAGCAGCAATTTTATGAGCAGGATATATGAAGACAAAGAAGCGATTCCGTATAAGGCAGTATTTAGAAGCAATGATTAAAAGAGGAGATAAAAGGTTGCAATTAGGGTCTCCAAAGGGCAGCGCTCAGATAAGTTAGCGATTAAGGAAGATTGAAAAGATGTGTCCTTTACCAAGGAAAGGATGCTAGTGGAAAGAGGTAACTCTTCCCCTACCCATGAAGATATTAAAGAGAGGAGAAAATCATTTGGAGGGGCATGAAGGAAAAAGGAATTAGAAATCTGAATAAGAACAGAAAATGGAAAGAAATTGAATAAAAAGGAATGAATCAGAAATATCTGCACTGGGTTAAAACAGCAGGTTGGAAAGGAGAGATAAATTATCTATGGGATTTAGTATATTATTGCAAGAATATATGGGGACAGTAAGTTTACATATAATTATAAATATATGTATATATCTATTATATATTTATATATATTCATATAAAATATAAATATATACAATTATGCAATAATGATGCTTGCAGCAATTATTGAGCCTTATAAGTTGTTATGTTTCTTTAATATGAATATGGATAACAGATTCTTATGCATTTGATTTACACTAACAATATCTTCTGAATATCAAGAACAAATCGATTGGAGAAGAGATAATTCAGACCAGCGATTATCTGCAGAGATAAATCAATAAAAAGGAAATAGATGTCTGCATCCTCTAAATTAGAAATAATTAATTAATTGGCATATGCACAGCAGTCTGATTTCTTTCTTTTTTTTTTTGATCGGTGATAATATTATATTTTATTAAGATAAAGGAAAATTTACAAAATTCTCAATGTATCCATCCGGCAGAATCCAGAAATGTCTATCAAACCAGCACAGTTTGCCATTAAGCATAAAACTAACCAACACCACCTACGATATACCCTATCATCTAATACCCATTCCCCCAAACCGAGTTCAGAATTAAACCGTAATAGGGCTAAACCCCAAAGCGCTTTTCAAAAACTCAAAACAGTAAACTAAAAGATTTGAACTTTATCTTAACACAGAAGTTCCCGACGTGCTGCCCAAATACAGCGGACATAGAGCTGAACCCGGCTTCAATTTCTTCCTCGGACACAGACCCTTCTTCTCACGCAGCTCCTCTCTGGCAACCGCTTTAAGCCTCTCTATTTCCCCCTCCACCTCCATTAATTCAACACAAAGTTTCAGTGCTTTCCAACCCCGTTCCGCTCCTTCCCTCCATTTCGCTTTGGTGCTCCCTTCTAGCCATCTAATGAAGGGACGGTTTATCTCTATACTTCAAAATCCACATTTTCCATGCCTTCACTCACATCAAATCCATCACCAAGTATAGCCCATTCCAGTATACTATCCAGGTTTACCAAGAAATCCTCATGAACTAGCACTTTCATTACTTTCCTCACTTCCTCCACCGGATCACCCAAATCCAACCCCCAAGCCAATATCAAAGAGTATATAGAGTATATATCCATGTTCGTCCAATATTTGTGCTTCAATTCCTAGAAGCCATTACCCAAAATGGCTTGCACAGACTGCGCCACCTTCACATCTTTAAATAGGAATAAGCCTCTCAACCTCTCAACAATCACTTTACCAATAAACGGATCCAATTTTCGCCTTGACTGCAGTGTGAAGTTAGCCTCCATTTCTTCACTGCTACGCAAACTTCAATTGTCTCACACCTCGGCCTTGTCACAGACCGCATATCGAGATGCAAACAAAGGAATGCAATGTGTGTTTTTAATACACATCAAATTACTAGCCATCTCCATTAATGCTGAGCGTATGTCCAGCGCCGGCAAAAGAAAACCTTCATCAATGCTTTCGTTCCTTCGGGAAATACAAAAACATCCACTACTTACAAGCATTAACTCCACCCTATCTTAATTACTTCGAGCTTATCTCCGCCAATGAAAGTCTACTAAAATCTTCAATTTTGATTTCGTCTACCTCCGCAAACGATAAGGCCCATTTTGATAGGGTATCTGCTTTCCTTGTTCCCAGTTCTCCTAATATGACTAACCTTGAAATCTTCAAAGTAAGCTAGTTCTTCAATAATTCTCCTAATTACACCTTGCAAATGCCATGCATCAATTACTCCTTTTCTTATTGACAGCAGTCTGATTTCTTGAGTCGATGGTATGAAATCTGATTTACAATAATGTAGTTGTAGTACAATTTAATATAAGTGATTGTGATTGTTTAATTAGATATTTGAGGTACCAATGATACATTGTTGTTATGACTGTTTTCTTATATCAGTAAATATTGGATTAATATTTGTTGTCATATGTCTTGAATGTTTTAGCCATGATAGAGGAGATTGAGATTACAAGAGGGGTACGGTGATGGGGCACTCTCCTAGGTGCGCCACCTCGAGATGGGGACCAAGTAGTCCCAAAGAGGCCAAGGGATACAGAGGGTACTGCACTTTGGGCTTAGGAGAGATGGGCTTCCAGGGCACCCTTTGTAACCTCACCCCTCCATCATGGTGAATCAGCATAAGAAGTCCAATCATAAAGAGAGGGAAATGGTTGGCAAGATGAGGGGATAACGGAAAGGGGACACCTCACTGGGTAGACCACCTCATATGGATGGCATGGGCCACATGGGGCCAAGAGGGATGGTATATCCACTCTTGGGCCTAGGGTAAAGGATCCGAGTCACCACATCAAATTCACATTCTCCCATGCTCTCCTATGGTTGAGCCTTCCAAGGATATTAAAGTGCTTTATGATTGAATTAATAATTCTTGAATTTACTTATGTTTAATTATGACAATCTGCTAATTAATATTACTGCAGTAAATGGGTTCTAATCTATTTGCAGGACTTGAATCAGGTCAAAGGGCTTCAATCAGGTCAAAGGTATTCTCTAACCCATTTGTTTGTTTGAAAATTGAGGAATTAGGGCAAATTTAGGGCATTCCCAATTAGGGGACATTACAGACTTCTCTTATATATCTTGTCGCATCATGAGACACAAACCTTCACTGTACCCTTGTGACTTTTGGTTAAGACTTAAAACTAATCTTTATTTAATTAATTAATTTCTTTATCATGTAAGATGCACTTCATAATATATCTTTTATTCATTTCCTTATTGATATTTGATTCAATCCTTTATTCAATTCGATTTACTTCATCATTGATATATGATTCATTTCATTATTGATATATCTGTTGTTGCTCCACTCACACACTTCATCTTTTATCCAATCTTCTCAATCTGATTTTATATCTTCATATTATATGGAAAAAGGTGCGATTCCCTCAAGAGAGACAACACTTCACCAAGGATGCATCCTTTCCAAAAGAGGTGTCTTTTGTTAATGATGTTTTATACTTCTACATGATAAACAGGGGCACCAAGATAATGAAGGTCGAGCAGCCTGGACATTACTTTATGCTAACAAGGAATTTGATCAGCATTCATATAGATCGGTCTTGCATATATACAGAGGGTGGGCCACTTTTGGATATAACAATTTTAATCAACAATCTGAACACCAAAATTAAAGTAGTCGGCCATCATTTATTCATACTTGTAATCTGATTTTGCTTGGTCTTTGAACATCAATTAGTGGCCTTTTGCCTTTGTCCATCATATGATTTCTTCTATTGACAAAGTGCTCTTCTCACCTTTGACATCAATGACAATATTATAACAATCTCCCATACTCCTTTGACATCAATGACAATCAATTCCAACACAAACCTGTTTGAAATTTATGTAGTGACCAACTTTACTATTACAAATCCAAGTTCCAACACAAGTACCAAACTTCTCATGCCACATCCTTGGTGATTGTTTTAGACCATAAGTGGACTTCTTCAACATGAAAACCAAGTCCTTGTTTCCTTTAAATATAAAATTTTCTATTTTCTATTTGTGACATTTCTTTTTCAAGCTCTCCATTTAGGAATATTGTCTTCACATCTATTTGTTCTACTTCAAAATCAAAATAAGCTACAACGGCCAAAAGAAATCTAATAGGAATTAACTTAGCAACAAGAGAAAATCTCATCAAAGTCAATTTCCCTCACCTTCCTATTGCTACTAAGAAAGTTTTTGTACTTCTCCACTTTAGCTTTTGCATTGAAATTCTCTTAAACAACTTTTACAACTAATGGTTTTTTTCCCAACAAGCAACTTGACAAAATCCATATCATATTTTTGTCCAAAGCCTCCCTTTCTTCATCCATGGCCTCCTTAAAGAACTCAACTTCCTTTGAATCAAGTGCCTCCCCAACAGTTCTAGGATCATCATTAATAGCATATAACACAAAAGCAACACAAAAATCTAATGGACTATACCTTTCAGTTGCCTTCTTTCTCCTCCTTAAGACTCGAGTCTAAGGTTTGTCCTCTTCTAGTTCACCTTTTTCTATTGAACCATATTCAAATACAAATTATCCATCTTTCAATTCAAACTACACTTTTTCTGGTTCTTCTTTTCTTGTTTGTTCTTCCTTCTTTAGAGACATTTTAACCTCTCTAAACATTACATTACAACCATTGACAGCCTTCTTCATTCTAGGTTTCAAAGCTTATAGCCTTTTATACCATCACTATACCCAATAAAAATAAACTTCTCTACTTTGTAATCCAACTTAATTCTCTTTTCCTTTGGAACATGCACATAAGCATCACAACCAAAAAATATAAAATGTTTTCAGGGAGGATTTCTTATCAATCCATGTCTCCTTTGAACTTTTGTCAACAAAGGCTGATGGAGGTGATCGATTGATCATGTAAGATGCATAATTACTGCCTCTACCCAAAAAAATTGTTCTAAGCTTGCACCACTAAGCATTTATTAGTTGAGGCTGAATGGCTTACGACAATATTAAAAGCACTCAAATGCTCTATCATGGAATCACTTCAACCTAAGAAAATATAGCTTCTTTCAAAGAAAAATTTTGTTTACTAGGGACTTTGCCTAATACAAAGAACCTAACTTTTAACAAAATTCCACAAAATTTGATTCTCCAAAGACATTGAACACTAAGTTTGAAGGGCACAACTTAATTGAACTCTTTGCCTTCCTCTCCATCTTTGTCCAAAATTCTAAGATCGTACTTAAGGGCTTCCTTCCCAACACAACAACCCACTAATCTTTTGTCCACAAGATCTTTCATCTTAAGCTTCCATGACTCAAATTTATCACTATTAAATTTTTCTTTCTCCATCCTTGAAGTGATAAGATTCGCCCATGCAAAGCTCTCACTCAAGATAAGGTTTATCCCAAAGACAAGATGCCCCTACTCTCAAAGAAATAGCTAAACACTACCTTACCGAATGAAGAGAACCACTAATAAACCTATGTCAGGAAGCAATGCCACCAAATCATTAAATGCAACAAAAAGAAATGATGGCACACTCAAAATGACATGAGATCTTACCCTATGAAACCCTTTCAAAAAAATTCAAAAAACCCAACAAAAACAGCACTCACTATATTAACCAAGATTTGCTCAACACTTACTCCTCCACTAGCAGCCGCCCTAACTCATAGTGCAAGTGGTAGTTATCTCAAGCGGCACATTCTCATTAGCACATGAATATATCAACAATAACTTGACTCCACTCAACATTGTGTCATGTATTTCGATGACATCACATGGTGGGGCCCTTGTATTTTATCCACAAGCTTGCTCTTCTTCGTGGCAATCCATGTGTTCTTGAAGACCAATTGTGGCCCACCACTCATCACCTTTGTTGGTAGTGAGCCCAATTGTATCTTAATGGCATCTACTCACACCCAACAACAAATGGTTTCATGTCACATATCATCTATGTGAATGTGTGGTGTGCCCTTCATGCTTCTCTCTCGACCTTGGTGCTTTTCAATGCAGCCCATGTTCCAAACCAATGTTGCCACATGGTGTTCTCCTATTGGTAGTGCAGCAAAATGGCCCAACATCTAAACCTTAAGGCCTACATCTTTTTTCATGCATTGTGTGCTTGCTATCAAATCTCCTAGAGTGCTACATGGATAGTGGATCTTTCACCAAGATTCAATTGGTTAAGGTTGCGCCAACAACAGTTCTATACACCTATGAACCATTCTATTAGGGTTTTTCGGCTTGCTACTCAATGCAATGGTTTCAGTAACTATGCATGTAGGTGGTTGGTCTTGATTTTAACATGGATGCATTCTCCATACTCTTTTTAGGCCATTGGTTGCCTTAATGACAATCATTGCTCTCCACAAATGTCATTCTAGATATGCCCTAGTCATTCCATATGCCTCCTATTTTTGGGTGTATCTCCATTCTACCAGCAGTGATAAGAAATTAGCATTCAATGGTGCATTGATTAGGTCTCTAGTGATGTGGGTAAGCTTGTTGGTGGCATGTGAGGGCAAGTACTACAAAAAATTTGTTGTAACAAAACAAGGGATTTCTTACATACAGGATGTGGGTTGTCGCTGACTTTGCAGAACTAGAACTATGTAGAGGTGCTCCATGCCATTGCAGGTGTTTGAACTCACATTGGACATGTGCATTGCACTCAATATGATGACTACCCATGCTTTCTTGTACCCTATAATTGATCTTATGCAAATATTCTTCCTAAACAAGTGTAATCCATCTGCCTGCAGATGTATGCCCACTATGACGAGGCTTTACTGCTGAGGTGTCACTTGTCTCTATACCTATGGGTTGTTTGTGGGCTGAATATTGAATTCCAATGGATATATATGCCTCATTGTAAGATGTAATGGATGATGGCTGGTTGGCTAGCTTGAGGGCTAAGCCTTGTTATAAATACTTGTTATCTGATCAGTTTAGTCTACGACATAAATTATTGCATGTCTCATCTTGTCCCTTATGTCTCCACCTGTTATAAGCTCTTGCAAAAGGAATACAATGTAGAGATCCCTTTGTGTTATGAATGTCTTCATAATTGATTGGACTTGTTCAGGAGGCGGCATGCTTTTTCCACCTCTGAAGTTACACTTGCTAACTTGGTGAGATGTTGATTGGTTAATCCACACAAGGGTTGGGAAAATACTTTAATGCTTTTAAGTTTCTCTTTTCAGCATATCATGTGGCTTTCCCTTGTTTGGCTATGGATTGTCCAATGATTGTTCACGCACAAATATCCCTGTTTACTAATAGGTCTGCATTTGATGGTTATAAAGCCTAGCTTATGGTTGTCAAATGTAGGTCTGGTTTCCAGTTTGAACTTGCACGTGTGTGGATGTTGAAGGCAGGTGGTGACTCGATTGCCCAATGAATAAGGCAGGGTGGTGACTCCTAAAATCATTTAACATCTTTTCTCTTAGTTGTCGTGTAGTTTCTGCCTTAACCATGTGCAGAATCCGACATTGCAACTTTTGTCATATCCCAAGGGGAACTTACATTTGAATCAGATATTCAGAGGATTGTTCCTATAGGAGCCTACTTTAGCAATAAATATCGTTATGATATTGCTATCAAGTTTCAACTGCATAGTTTTTTGAGTCAAACTCATTGCATCTAGGTGATGCCTCCAATTCAAACACACTTAGCCAATATCATTAGCAAACCAGTGATTGATAAACATTCAGGGGGTTGTATTGATGTGGCTACAAGATGCATGTGCATGGTATGTTAAGAGGATTAATCTATGGTGATTGTAATTTGTTTCCATCCTTAGTTGCACATGCATGCTTGTATTTATAGTTGATTAAAGTGAGGTCTAGAAGGCCTTCTCATGGCTGCCATTAAGGCATGGTAGTCAAGGACTACCTGTTATCTTTTTGTCTCTATTTAATTGTCCTGCCAAGGAAGGCCTCAAGGATCACTATCCTAGATTCTGCAGAGCCTGAGGAAGAAGACAAAAAGCCCTACTCCTATGCATTGGCCTCAAGCTGCTCTTTCCTTGTTGATGGTTTGTTTCTTTGTCCAAGACATTTTACTATCCTTGTCTTGGATGTGACTAGCAGTCTTAGGGGAAAAGAGCTGACAGTTTTGGGAGCCAACTGGTAGTATATGCTAGTATTTTGGCATCTGATGTATAATGTACAGCATGGGGACCGAAGGTGAGGGTTGTACAATCGAAGAAGTGGAATATCATCATTCTTTTCCTTTTTTTTCTTCTATGTTCTCGTTTCATCTGCTTCCTAGGAAATAGTAATGAGGATTCAGAAACTTGCAAATGTTTATGAAAAGAAAATTTACAGAGCTCAACTGCAATTTAAAAAATGAGTTTTTGTTTTTAATGGCACAAGGATCATCCCCTGTACTACAAGGCCATCCTAGGAACGATCCCCCTACAGTAGGGGTCAAAGGGATGGCAAGGGATGTTTCATCTTCATCTTGCCATACCTGTGATGTCCCCACTCTAAGTTCAACAATTTTTCCCCTAGGATGCATCCCCAAAAAACACTAGCAAAAACAATGATAGATGTCATTTTATTAGAAAATAGTATTAAGGCAATTATATGAAAAGGAAAGGCCATACTTTTGAGCATAGTTTGCGGACTCGCCATGGACTTGGTGGACTCGGGAGTCCGTTGGCCAGCCAAGTCAACTCGCCACAGACTCAGGAGTCGAGTCCAGAAGAGTCCTGGGTCGGGTCTCGGGAGTCCCGACCTAGGACTCTCTTGTGCGGCTGGGAGTTAAAATGGGTTAGTTTTTTTCACTTTTTCTTTCATTTTAACATTCAACTTTGTGAATTTCAGGTCTGCAAATTGATTTTAGACATGATTTCAGCCATGATTATATGTGGTTGTTAATGTGTTCCTCTTTTTGACATGATTATATGTAAACATTTATAAACTTATGATGCTGTTATACATTGAGACTGAGAGTGTTTGATGACTATGAATGATTAAATTTCAATTATTGAGTGTTTGATGATCATATGACATGTGTAATCTTTGAATTACGAGTGTTTGATAATCAAATTAGGCTTTTATGTTCTCTAAATGCATTAATTTGTTCTTGTTTTTTTGTAAAACTACGGTTTTTTTTTTGCCGAGTCTTTTCCTGAGTCCCGAGTCCGAGTCATATTTTTGGGCTGCCGAGTCCGCGGCGAGTCCGAGTTTGCAAACTATGCTTTTGAGGCATCACTTTACTTGAAAATGAGCATGGAATCAATTCTTGTGGGGTTCTTATGAAACATGAATCACCAATAATATTGAGGCATCATTGTAAAAGCATACTTCCATTAGGCCAAAAAAAATGAGAAGAGTTCACTCAATGGCTAGAAGTGGAGGGGAGGCAGCCAGCTTAAAAAGCTAACCAGAATTACCAACCCTTAGTAAACCATAACAAGCCCATCTATGCTAGGCATCAATATCCCATGGCATGATTAGGAAGAAGATGAAGTAGTAAATCATTTTTTTATAGTTTTTATCAGAAGACTATGACTAAATCCATCAAAAAGAGCCAACAATGCTCCAAAGTACTTAGCCATAGTAAGCTAAGAGCCATCTTGCTACTTGACTGAAAAAGTTTAAGTTATGACTAGAAGGATGGAAGAACTGGATAAATATGCTATAACTTGACCTAAGCATTATGATTGATGGCATCTCCAATCCAATCCACCATCTCTTATTATAACTATTTGTGGCCTCTAAAAGGGCTTCAGTTCCTTAAAAAGACCACAAGTTCCTCAAACACATAGGCACCATTGCCAATGGTGATACCTCAAGATAATCTTCAAGAACCAAATATTTTGCTCTAAGCCAACAAAAATATTTCTTGTAAGCCAACAATATGTTTGTTGCTTTGCTAGGTTGATGGTGCACATCCATTATTGCCATTTTTAAAGCCCAAAAAGAATGCATCGAATAATGCACTAACAAACATGGGAAGCTCGAGAGGATTGTTCAACAAATCATAAGGTCCAAGTTTCAGCAGATGCATATTCACAATCAGCATACATAGCTTGCCATGTACAAGTCAAGCGGATTACTATAGTTGTTGAAATTGACAAAGAAGAGGCATTTTACTGAAAATGTGATTGTGAAAAACAAAGAAAATAGGTACTACCATTATTAGTAATGATGAGGTTAAGCTAGATCTAAATTATAGGATGAGAAAAAAATCCAATAACACAAGCCATGATCCAAATGGATTGAGAAAATTAGTTAAGTTCAGCTAGCTAACCACTAATCTCAATTCACATATCAAATTGAATAAGTATGAAACTTGAAAGTTTTAGTTAAGAATTTTGGGAGTTGTAGCATGTAAGTGGTAGCAGGATGTTTGAAATAAATTGCATAGGACAGTAAGCTGTACAAATACAGCTGATATATTGTTGATGATCTTGGAAACCCTGAGAAGGCAAACTGGCTTGTAAAGTTGCAAGCAATAGTGACAAGTAATGGCATCCCACATTAGGTTTCTCCAGCATAATCCCTTGTGTTATAAGCTCTGCTTTTCTCTGTGTTTCAGTTCCTTGTTTTTTTTTCTCAAGCATGAAACCACCTGCAATAATTGTGTCATTTAAGCAACTCATTTCTAAGCACAATTTACTGTTTTCTTGAGCAAATCATTAAGAGGATAACATACGTGATAAATCAAGTTGTTTTTGCATAAGATAAGATTTGTGTTGGTAAACTAGATAGAATATATGGGTTAATTATTAATCAGATTGATACCAAAAGCATTTGCGATAATTATTAATCAGATTGGTACCAAAGCATTTGCGATCTTTAGTTTGTGTGGTTTTCTTGTGCTGTGACTACTTAGTAAAATGATGCATGTGACTAAATTAGCTAGGCAAGAAGAGAAGAGAAGGTGAATTAATTCCTCCGCAGCAAGAGAAATCTGCAAGGAAGTGGGATAAGGGAATTAAATGCATAGCTCATGATAAAGAAAGAGCACTTCATTATGATGAAACAAGATTCACTAAGTTAGAAGAGGATGTTGCAAGCATCTCCCACCTTATATGGAAGCTTGACAGGTTGGAGATGATCAGGAGCCTCTCATGGGGAAGCTAGGGATTTCCATAGAGATTCCGAAACAAGTGAAGAATTTAGAAAAGAGCAACCTCAAGGCCATGAGGAGCAGCCCTGCAGCAATCAAACACCACCCAAATCAACTGCCGTTCAAAGCAGACTCAAGGTAGAAATTTAATTGTATCTAAGTGATGTAAACATTGTTAAACTTGACCATTGGGTGCTCCAACTTAAACCATACTTCAGTTTGCATAATATTAGAGAAGAACAGCAAATTTCCTTTGCCTATTTGTGATTGACTAGTCATGCATGCACTCACTTGGTTTGAGAGTTATGATCATTCCATAGCTTTAAAAAAATTGCCACCAATTTCTATTTGGGACAAATTTAAGGAGTTGATTAAGAAGTTCTAGCTTATTTGTCATGAACTTTAGAGAAAGAATTGCAAGATTATGACATCAAGATGAACTATATTGGAGGACTACATAGTCATCCATGGAGGCCAATGTTGCTAGCTAAGCCTAAAGATGTCGATGAGACATGCGCTTAACCCTATCATCTAGAGATGAGATTCAGTGGAGCTTGTTAGGCATAAAACTAATAACAAAATTGAGTATCTTGTCAAATTGTGCCTCCATTCCACCTTTTTCACTTTTCAAGATGTTGTTTGTGAACAATCTGAGGGAGTCACCATGGGTTCCCCCTTATCCCAATCATTGCCAACCTTTACACAGAGTATTTTGAGTTGGCCATAAATTCCTTCCCCTCAAACCTAGATGGTGAAAGCATTATGTCGATGACACCAATGTGTGTTGGCCTCATGGCCTTGACCAGCTAGACCTCTTCCATTCCCACTTAAATAGCTTGGTTGATTCCATTTAATTCAAGAAAGAGCTTGGGTCCAACAATCAACTTCCTTTCTTGGATGTCCTCGTCCTTAGAAAAGAGAATGGCTCCCTTGGTCTTCAAGTTTATAGGAAATCCACACACACTAAGTTGTACCTCCATGCCTCTTCTCACCATCATCCCAACCAAAAATTTGGTGTCCTTAAGACACTAGTCACTCGGGCTTATCGTATTTGTAATCAAGTTCACATCCACCAAGAACTCTCCCACCTTTCTCAAGTCTTCAAGATGAATCGATATAGTAGTCAATGCATTTTTAAAACCCTTCACCTTGCTAAGAATCTTGCTAATCCCAAACCTAGGCTAGAGGTTCCTAAAGTCCTCGGCCTTGCTATCCTCCCCTTTGTGGAGGGCCTCTCAAATAATATATCAAAAAATGTTCACAAAAAAGGCCTCTTTTGATCTTTCAAACCAGTCTCCACTACTAGAAATCTCATCCCTTCTACCAAGGATTTTGTGTAGTTAGAGCTCCACTCAAGGGACTATAAGGTCGTATGTCCTTGTTGAACCCCATACATTGGTGAAACATGTCAATCCATTAGTACCAAGATCAAAGAACATAGTGCTAACATGAGACATAACCGCATCTCAAAATCAGCACTAGCAAAGCACTCCCACTCTACTATCCATCACATTTGCCTTGAAGACACCCAAGATTTGGTTAGAGAAGATACGCTCTTCAAAGGGAAGGGCTCTTCAAAGGGAAGCATCAAGAGCCATCATTATTAGAAGTCACCATACCAATCTCAATCAAGATGACGGATGGCACATTAGTCCAGCCTAGAATACTTTATTGACCTCCCTCTCTTCCTACCCTCATCCATCTAGATTCTTAGCCCTTAGTCATCCCTCTCTTCCTACCCCTTTCTTTTGTCCCCTCAATTTTCCCTTTTGAATATTTCCTCCTCACCTCCTAGTACCCTTATGCTTCTTGTTTTCTCTTCCACTACCCCTCTCTCCCCCTTGATCTAGTGTTTGTCTCCCCCTAGCTTCACTCTCCTTTTGTGTTCTCTTGTTTGATCCTCATGTTGGTCTTCTCTTTCATTGATTCCCTCTTTTGTTTTTATCAGTATCCTTTGTCTTCTCATTTCCTTCCTTCATTTCTTCTCATTTTTTTTTCTTTATTTCTCTGATTTGTTTGTGTGTTCTCCTATGTTTCCATTCCTCTCTTGCTTTTTCTTATGGTTTTCTTCTATTTGTCAACCTCCTACTTTTGTAGTCAGGTTGTCATCTCCTTTACCTCAATTAATTTTCTTTCTTCTCATGTTTTCCCTTATTTACTTGGTAGTAGATGCCTTGTGTATCATTTTTATTTAATATTAATCATTATTTTACTAACTCAATTTTTAGGTCATTTCTTTGAGCTTCTATTTTAACTAATAGAGATATTTTAGTAGAATTATTAAATAATTACAATAATATTTATAATAATTTGATTGTTCTTCTCATTTCCTTTTATTTTTCTTGTTATTTAATATAGAGGTCTAGTTCCTTGTTCTCCAGTCCCTTCCTCCCTGCTTCTTCTTTTTAAGGCCATGTCTAAATCCTTAACCTTCACTTTCCTCTTCCTGATGATGGATCACTGAGTGTGCTCCGAAACGTTGATCAGAAAAACATACACAGCAAATCCAGAAGCAATCTTTATTCAAAATGGACTGTGGAAAACTTATACCAACTAAGAAAAAAAGTTCATCACCCTCTTATATGTATAAAAGCAGCAAGGTGGCTGCAATTCATAAGGTAAAGGTAACTAGAAATGTTACTACTATATTGAAAATAAAACATCTGAGAAACATTATGAGCATTGAGATGTTAATGGTCATATAATGAGAAAGGTAGGAAATTACTTGAGGAATTGCATTCTTATAAAAACAAAAAAATAAGAATGATATGACTTCCTTAGAAAGAGATGGAAATATGGAGCAATTCTGATATAGATGAGAGGGTAGCATGGAATTCCATCCTTAAAAAGGTCTTATTGAGTAGCAACAAGACTCATAATAAAGGTGAACCTACCAAATTCATCAAGGACAAGTGATTTCTTATGAGGTAATACCAGATTTATAAACAAATGAAGATGGAAGTTCTTATTTTAAATATCTGTCACCTATAGTTGCTGTAGAACTTGTTTAAAACTTCAAATCATTTCTTTATCTAGAAATGAACTTGAGTTTGACACAGATATTCCATTTCCACCATTGCCTACAGTTGATGTAGAACTTGTCTAAAACTTCAAATCATTACTTTATGTTGGAATGAGCTCATGTTTCACACAGAAATTCCATTTCACTTTCCTATTGTTTCCTATAGATATCTTCCCCAGTTTCCAGCTGATACCGGATCCTATCCATCCCCTTTCTGGAAATTAGTTTCTGACTTCTGTTCATAATTCTTGGTACAAACACACATTAAGTCTCCATGATGTTTGTCGATCACCATGGTTGGTGTACAGGAAAACTTTAACCTTTTTAGCCCTTTTTTCCATAGGCATCCTACAGTCCCTGATACTCTAAATGTTGAACTTGTATGTTCTACTAGCATATAATTGCTGTGATATATCAGTCCCTGTAACTTGAGTGCAGATTAGTTCCCTAATTACTGAGGAAAAATTAGGCATGGCACATGAATCTTTTGAGTAACTGAAGGAACAAATCTAATTTATTTATATCAAATAAATGCTTTTGATAATTTGCTGACAAGATAAAGCTTATATAAAACACAAAAAGAAATTGATGAAAATTTTAGTGTAATGCTAGAAAATGTAGAAGCCTCACTAATTCTCATGACTGCAGTGGTACAAAATTTGCAACATTATAATTCCTTGTCCTGTCACTCCAATACCTGCAGCGTACACTGACTCAAGCACAAGAATTGGGTTTATTTGAATCCATAACACTCTAGAAAAGAATCAATAATATCAGCTTGTTAACATATAAAAAAATAAGTGTGCCCAAAAACAACATACCGTTTCAGGAATTCTAACATTACACTCAATTTATAATCATATCTGCAAAATGGACAAGTCATTTACACCAGATGAGAGAATGTACACATGCCATCACAATATAATCTATTTAAACATTATTTTTGACCATACAAATAACCTAAAGGCTAAAAACTTTGATGCATAAGTATGATGTGCATCCCAGCAGCTACAATCAGCAAAACAGAATTTATTCTAGAGTTATTTCTTAAGAGAAAATCTGAGACACTTACATGGATACAGATAATCAATTAGTAATGCTTCCACTTAACTAAATACCAATTGTTGCAAACCATTTTAACCCCTATAAACATAAGATGAATAATCCCCAACATAAGATACATAAAGGGAAAAATGAAACCAAGAGAGGAAGATTAGCATTAGAGCTGAGTCGCCTGGCACATTTTCAAAGCTGTATGATAAAACTTCTCAATGGTCCCCATGCAGAGGGCTATTTAAAATTTCTCAGCATGTTTTTGATAAAATTTAGGAGCCTTTTAACAGTAGATTGTTCCTATGGCATTCCTAAATTTTACTGCAGAGAAAGTTTAGCACTCGGGAAATTATAAGGATGGAAACTTTGAAAATTTTGAAGAAGATACATGTGTCCCCATGGCAGGAAAATTGTTGATGCGGGTGTGAAAACTCCCAGTCCACCTCTCCAGTGGCTGCTCAAAGTCTCCTGTGAGATAAAAGCCGATACAGTTTTGTAGTCCAAGATTCCATTTATTCCTATTTTTCAGTTTTAAACATTTCATGGGGCATCCCACACATGAAAAGCAGGAGCAGCAATCCTCTTCTAGGAACGCCATCCTAAGAAAATAACAAGTTGTGACGTAAGGATTAAGCAGATGAATTCAAGCAAGCTGGAAAAGACAACTCAATAATGACTGGTAGATGCAACTACTGATGAAAATGAGTGTGCAAACTAATTCATCTCATTGTTCTCTGAATGGAAAAGAAATTACTAACAAGCAATAACAATTTTTGGGCTGAGAGAGCATTAAATTATAATTTCACCTTAAAGATTAAAAAGCAGTTTTGAGTACATTTCAATTAAATTTTCTCTAAAAATTGCCATAATATAGCACATTGGAGGGATTTCGTTGCAGGTTTTTGGCAATGTTTCTCTGAATGAGATATCCAGGATTGCGAGACATTAGGAGGTTAAGCCATTTGGGTAGTTCATCCAGTTTAACATATTTTAATGATCCATTTTTAACTATTTTAGAAAGACATCTTAAAGGCTCAGCCAGCATTGACTTTCCCGGGCAAAGCAAAACATACAAAATTGTCACAAATCAAAAGAGAACCTTTTCTCACATCACTTGCTGAAATTTATTGCCAAGTTCTTAGTGGACCTCAAAATGGAGTCTCACAGGGTATGAAAAGAGTCAAAATCCTGACAGAGGAAAAAATATGCTGCTATTGTAATAGTAACAGCATCCAGCGTCTTGAAGATAAAAACCTCAGGTCATCACTTACACCATTTGGCTTTATATTCATCTATACCGACTTGGAACTTGTCATAACAAAATTGAATAGATTGGATAATCAGCGTAACTTCCACTAAATACCTCCTTACCATAACGCATCAAATTTTCCTTATGTTTTTAATTTCTGCCACAAGATTTTCAGACTGGAATAATTTTTTTTTCTTTTGGCCATCTAACCATGATCAAAGAATTTTCCTTTCTCCAACCCCATTTTAATAAGAGTAAGAAATGTTCAAATCTGAGTGATTGGCACAAGAAGTTGGATCCATTCGGATCCATTCTTACGAGCAGCGGAATGTATTAAGCTACAAAAGAGTTTAAGGGCACGCCTTAGGTTGAGAGTAAACACACATTACAAATTTTTACGTGTCTAAAAGTTAACCTTCTGCCATTAATCTCGTCTACTGAATAGTAGACACTACACCAATCATGATCCCAATGATGAAACAGTAACAAGAAAAAAATATAAGTGGAGCAATCAGCATAACCTGCATGCCTCCCATTTACACACACAATTGAAAGGACTGCTTGAAAATAAACTACAGAAACAAAACCCAGTACATATAATACGACAAATGCTAGATTCTAGTACCAAGAAAACTTTAAAATGGATTCTGAGACAAACTATAGAAATTAGATGTCACCAACAAGATTGGAATGGAATATACAATAGAACATGTCAGAAAAAACAAGGGCATAATATGTTTCCCTTACCTCAGCTCTAAAGTCTTCCAGAGTCTTCAACAGATTAAAAACAGCCAAAACTAAATTTTCTACCATTTGACAAAACCCAAAACCAAATATTCTGCATAGTTTTGACAAAACCCACTTGGAGTAGTATGAAATGACAGTGTGATTACTGATATCAGAGGAAAATATTACCATTACATAAGGAACTACTATTATTAGTTCATGATCCAGAATAGCAGGTGGAAAATACGGTTTTAACTTTTCAGACACATACAGTTAGGAAATAAAAACTGCTCGCGTACGAATTTTTTCACAGCCCCATGAATTAGGTCAGACCCAACTGATTATAAGGAAAATGAATTGCACCCAAATGACAAAACAGTGTAATTAGGATGATAAAAACAGTTTACCCAAAATAAGGTGGTGATGATGATGATGATTGGTGATTCAACATACTCCGGTGATTAAAAATAGTAGGTATGTAACATTTAAGTCAACCAGCAGAAAATTTGCAGAGTGGCACCAAATTCTGTGATAAGCAACGTGAACACCGACATTCATTTATGTGATAGGCTGAGCCAGGGGCAGGTGGGTAGAGCGTCTTGCATTGACTACAAGTAACAGTTGTTTTGTTTTTTTTCTCCTATAAATAGAATGGGTGACAGAGAGTTATAACTACATTTGGGTAATACTCCAAACCCACGATTTGGAATTGCACATATGAATCCAATGAAGAATCCAAGATCCGTTTCATCCTGAATAAAATAATAATCATTTATATAAATGAATGCCCAAGAACAATAAAGGTTATTTAATTTGAATGCCCAAGAACAATAAAGGTGATTTAATTTATTCTAGAGTATATTTGATGCTTCTGTATGAGATTTCTTACAATTCTTTGGTTTTAACGGTGGAATCTGTTTTTGGCTCTTTTTCAATACAGTTGTCTTTATTTTTCTTCACTTAAAAGACTTAGTTTATGAATTATTTTTTAAATTAATTAATTTTTGAGTAGTGATAAGTTAAAATATAAAATATAAATGGAGGAGAATGAAAAAGGGAGAGATGTGATTTAAGGTGATGGATATATGTTTTTATTATATTATGTATGTAATATTATTTAATTTTAAAATATATTTGATATTTTTATATATGATTTTTTTTATAATTCTTTTAGATTTATTGGTGAAGTTTATTTTTGATTTTTATAATTTAATTGATTTTAGATTTATTGTTTTAATTTATTTTATTAATAGAAAAAAAAATTATCAAACAATTAAGAATTTTTTAAATTAATTATATTTTGATTAATTAGAAATTCAAATATATAAAATAAAATAAGTGAACATTATGAGATGATTTTAGGTGATGGATATATGTTGTGGTTAATATTATTATATTATGCATATAATATAGTTTAATTTAAAAATTATGAATTTTTTTAAATTAATTATAATTTGATTAATTAGAAATTAAAATATATAAAATAAGTGAACATTAAGAAATGACTTTAGGTGATGGATATATGTTGTGGTTAATATTATTATATTATGCATGTAATATAGTTTAATTTAAAAATTATGAATTTTTTTTAAATTAATTATATTTTGATTAATTAGAAATTAAAATATATAAAATGAGTGGACATTAAGAGATGACTTTAGGTGATGGATATATGTTGTGATGTAATATAGTTGAATTTAAAAATATATTAGATGCTTTTAAATACATGATTTCCTATAATTCGTTGGTTTTAATGGTGGACTTTACTTTTGGTCTTTTTGCCTATTCTTTAGGCTTATGATTTTAAAAGAATAAAATATTTTTTCATAAGTCTTGGCCAATTAAACAAATGTAAACAATAATCACTCATATGACTTAGATTTAGATAAGAAGTTTGGAATTGATAATTGTAATATTATTTTTAGAAATCAAATGCAAAAATAAGTATACTTAATTCTCAAATTGATGAGATAAATAGGATATGGGAGATGTACAAAATTAGTTTTCCTTATACAAAAAGATAAGGCCCTTGATATTATCTCAAACCATGTGTAGATCAAGAACTCTCTACAAGTTGATCCTAAGTGGCTCAAGATTGATTTTGAGTAGCAGAAGAATGATCCTTACAAAACAGTTTTGATTTGTCAATGTGCAAACTTTTGCAACCTAATACTCAATGATATTTATTGTCTAATGGCATGTAAAGACTAGCAATGTTTGAAAATACCTTAGGGAAGCTCTTAGATTGTGACCTAATCAAGTTCTCCTAGTCAACCCTTCTAAAATATTGGCTTTATAACCTTGGGCAACAATTGAAGATAACAAACTCAAGCATGAAATTACCTATATATAAATATCGATGTAGGTGTGTTTGTTAAGTGCTCCAAATTGAAGTATCCCTATAATGCATGTTCTTTGTAATGTGGATATTCCTTCGTGTTTATTGGACTAGTTTAAATGCATAAATGAATGAGTTTAAATATAAAGATATAATGAATAGTTGCACAAAATTTTACAAAATCAACTCGCAAAAACTAGTGGAAAAGGGTAGGAGTCAACAATTTTGAATTTAAAAATTTGAATTTAGGGTCAATCAAGCGTAACTAAAGATCAAACTTGCACATCATGGGATTGGTCTAGACTAAGAAGGTATAAATCTTAGGGTGGCGAATGAATTTGAAGGGTATAATGGTAGGCGTTAAAAATATCTAATGATAGTGAATATGTGAGAATGTGTGTAATTAAAGATAGCATAAGAATTTGTAACTTTTCATTATGTAGTCGTATTAAGACATATATGAAAATATGCCCAAAACTAAATGGAAATTGGCATGGGTATGCAAATTTCACCATTACATTTTGGCTCCACTTTGAGGTACACATAAATCCTAAAATAAGCATGCATTTTAAAGTATATGAATATTCTTAGGCATGCGTGAAAAGTAAATATTTAGACATAAAAATATATGGGATTTGTTAGGTCCCAAAACCATAGGTCCGCAATCCTAGAACATGTGTTTGTCACACATTCAGGGCTAGGGGTATCTTTAAGAGGGTGAGATAAAAATTTATCAACAAATAGAGGGTGGTTGAAGGCCTACAATGAGAGTGGGTAATATATCCTACTCTTCAAGACCTTAAATTAAACCAAAGAGGGTGTTTTTAAGGGTCTCCTTAACATGATTTTTATATTAATTAAAATATAACAATGAATAGAACAAATAACAACTATACCCAAATATACACTGACCCTAAATTATGTCACTAGATCAAGTGTAATTAGTTGCAAAAGACCTCAACATAGCTTATCACACACCTTGCACATACATCTACATATGACAACAATATGTATGTCTCTTAAGATTGTTTCATTTATCCTTTTTTACATAATGGTAAGGTGCAAACATACTATTTAGACTTCTAATGGTTTAACAATTATATTACACTTAAGATTCATCACCAATTTGTAAAATTGAATGTTAAGCAACATGCACAAACCTAATATGAACCCAACCTAATCTTACTATTAAATTATTTTGAGTTATTATTTTAATAAGAGTGTTTCATCTTGAACCAACAGATGTCGGTGCCAACTTCATTAAGCAATAGATTTGTAACAATAAAGGGAGAAATAAAATACTCAACAAACTATCAACAAAACTAGGTTTTCATTCATATGGAAACCAAATATCTTAATAATAAATATACTTAATCATCCATGAGCATAACTACAACGACTCATATGCATTAAAGAATGATTATTACAAAGCATTTGCAATGCATTAGGTGATGTTCCACAAACATTAAACCCTCAATACCTTCATGCCAACAAATGTGACCAAAGGAAATACCTAACTATGACTATAATATTCCCTTGAATCATTTCAAATAACCATGGAGGCATTCATTGCTAAATATGTACAAGAAAGAACCCTTCTTACACCATTACAAAGTATATCCCTTCATTTATAGCTTCAACATTTAACATCTAAAACCCTAGAACTACCTACAGACTTAACTAGACCCTAAAATTGGTTTGGCAACCGACCTTAGAATGACTTGCAAACTTAAATAGGCTCTAAAAAATTAGTTCAGTTACCAACCTTGAGTATGAATAATGAAACTGGTTTTTATAGATCTAACATTACATGTTTTCTAGTTGTCATGGGTGCCTGGAGATGATGGAAAAGATTAATGACACAAAGAAACCCACTTGCATATTATTCACAATTGTCATTATTTTGATAGTTGTGTCCCAAAACATGTGAAAATTGTGTAAAAAACATTAAGATCCATGTGGGAATCAATAATACACCTTTGCCTAGAATTACAAAAAATATTTTTTCATCCATTACACCTCTATATTTGGCATGAAATGGTGTGGGATAGCCAAAAACACATTACTAGGGGATGGCGTGAAGAAAACAATTATGAAAATCTAATGATAACATTAAATGCAAAAGGGAAAGTCTTGTTATTTTTCCATTTGAAGCCAACTTGCATGAAGAAAAAAAGATTTTTCAGTGCCATATGATTCAATTCAACTATTGTGGAGCTTTTTTGAAATGATTTTAGGGTTTTTGGGCTTTTTCTTCCTTATTTTTGCAATCAAAATGTAGATTTGCACACTTTTGGTGAAAAGTATTTTTTGTGTAGGAAAAACCCTAAACATGAAAATTATGACATCAGCTCTAGTCAAAAATTGGTTATATGAGCATACAAGGTAGTAGGTGAAGTTAAATGGAAAAAATAATGGAATTTTGAATTATCAAGGGTCGGGGGTCAACAATACTTCATCTCTTTGACCAAGAAGTTAGGGTTTCAAAGGTCAAAGGTCAAACATACCAAGAAGTGGGTACCAAATTTGGGAAAGGTTAGACAAGGGGGGTGGAATCGGGATGTTAGGGGAGGGGTATCAGCCATGCCTCAAAAGAGGTATCATAGGAATGGAAAGTCTAATTGATGTAGACCATCTATGTGCATGGACAATCTTGCACAACCAAAAAATAATATTTTTTTATGTTTATGTTTTGTTTTATTTTTCTTGCAGGGGCTATTATTTTAAATCCTCAACTCTTCTAGCATAGTAAAGTTTGATGTCAAGATTGTGAAAGATCGATTGATTAATTGATTCACTTTTTAATTATTTGAAAAATGTTTGAAAAGTTTTAATTTTCCAAAAAGGAAAAGTTTCATGCCCAAGCTTGTGAGTGGGCATTTATTGTAAAATTGTAACTCCATTCAAAAATTTGAAATTGTATTTTGTTGGAGGATTGGAATGATGGGTGTTGATGGAGTGGAGAGAGTGTGTTGTAAGGTGGGAATAAATTTTTTGAATGGCCATTGAATGTTCAAGCCAAGAAGAAGAAACCCACATCCAAGGAGTAAGGTGACATTCTAAAAGTTGACCAACATTATAGAGGAAGATGGTCTGAAGTCGTCATTAAGAGAAGCAAACTCAATAAAACACCCATAACTTTATCATTTCTCAATGAAATAAAGAAATTAAAAATATTTTGGATAGATGAGAAGGAGAAGCATAAAACCCATAAACTATTATAGAAAAATTATTACAACGAGAGAGAAGTGATGTGGAAAATGTGAAATTAAAGAAGCTTTTGATAGGAAAAGAATGAGAAGAATATGTGTGAAAATGATGTTTTTTTGAGGAAAGGAGGATTTGATATCATTTGAGGTGTGTTGCAAGTGTTTTTTTTATTCAAAGAGGGAAATGATCAAATTTTGAGTTGCATGTAGAAGTTTTCTAGAGAATATGAAGTTAGCTTGTGTTTTCCTGTAGGTTGGTGTTGCAAGATTGAAATAGTTTGGCATACGTGGAATCTATTGTACATCATTTTTGTTGCAGATATTCTTGATTGAAATAAAAGTTTAGATTTCTTATTTATTGTGTTTTTCCATTATACATTCAAAGTTTTCAGAGGTGAAATTGTTGCTCTTTTATTTACTGCATCAAATGGTATCAGAGCCAATGATCTTGAGTGCATAAGCAAAGTGTCGAATGTGAGGCAACTTATGCAAGAATTTGAAGGTGAGGGTTGAATTTGTTTCAAAGCTCCAAAGGTTATTGCAAGTGTGTGCTCTTGTAGCTGTGGAGAGCTGAGAAGATAATAACTTCGTAGATGAAGAGGTTAAGAGGATTTCAAGATGCCTCTGAGAAGGATAATTTGTAGAAGAGTAGAGAAAATTCTAGAAGACTTTCATAATGAAATGAGAAATGAGCTAAGAAATATAGCTACAAGTTTGAGAAGAAATACAAATCTTGAGGATGCACATGTAGAAGATGAGGAATTTGTAGATGAAGAACCTAAGAGAGAAAATGTGGAGCCAACCAATGAAAGAGAAGAAATATTTCTGAGAGCAATAGCCCAAATCAGTAGAGGCCATAAAATAGAAGTCCCTAATTTTTTAGGCACATTGAATCCTAAAAATCTAATAAATTGGATTGGAGAGTTGGAAGATTATTTTGAATTTGAGAATATTAGATACCCACAAAGGGTAAGGTTGGCAAAAACAAAGCTTAAGGGACATGTGTATTGTGGTAGAAAGAGTTGCAGAAAGAAAGAGTAGAGAATGGTGAGAGAATAACATGGTGGATACAAATGGTTGCTAGATTGAAGGCAAAGTTTATTCCAAGAGATTATGAGTTGGAGATATTCAAAAAGCTTCAAAATTTGAAACAAAAATACATGAGTGTGAAGGAGTATATAGAGGAATTCACAAGATGGTGATTAGATCAAGACATCATGAAATGGATATAGAGAAGGTGGATAGATGGGTAAAAGTACAAAACTATGTCACGCTTTCAACCAACTTATCAACATAACTGAATTTAAGTATTTCTAACTAAAACTCAATTTTGGTCAAACATATGATCTAGTAAGATTCATTTTAGCTAAGCTAGATACTTCCACAACTTTTTCAACTAAAATTGTTGGCTAAAAATATATGGAGCATGACTTTGAGGCTAATTTACCAAAAAAGTAAAATTATTTGAAAAAATTGATGTTTCAATAACTCCTACTCGTGTAAATAGCAATTTTTAAAAAATATTAAAAAACCCTTTTGTAGATCCATAAGTATAGTTTTTAAAAATATATTTATTTTAATAGTTTGATTATTATTTATATTTTATTTTTTATTTTTACTAAAAGTAGATTATCAACACAAAATATTAGGTTGATTACCATGCGAAGGAAAAATACTATAAATTATTAAAAAAGATTGAAAAAAATGATGCACTAGATAAAAGAATCTATATCAAGATTGCATATTTTTTTCTCTTTTAGATAAATATCTAATATAAAAGTTGATGTCAAATGGAAGTAGTTATTTTTTAATACGCACACATTTTAATACTTATTTAAAAATATATATTTATCAAGATTGGAAAAAATATATTCATGCACTAAAGTTTCAAGTTATAAATACATACAAAAAATTTGAAAGAGAAAATTAAATTTACTATAAAAAGTTTGACGTCTCATGTAACGTCATTTTTCAGCATTTTATCAGCAGCTAAATTCTAGTATTAATTTATTAAAAACTATTTTAAAATATTATTATTTTTAAAATACAAACATAAAATATACTAAAAAGTACTTATTTTACTAGTTTACATCATTTCAAAATTCAAAACATATATGCCACTTTTTAGTGATTCAAGTTAAAAAGTTGGATCATTGTTGGTCATTTCCTTTATAAAGTGTGATACAACTTTGTACTTTTACCCAGATATATAAATGGACTCAAATTCAATATCCAAGATGAGATGAGTATGTTGAAGATCTCTATTATTGAAGAGGCTTACCAGTATGCTTTGAAAGTAGAGGAAAAGGTAAATAGAAGGCAAGAAGATAATTCAAGAGCAAAGGGAAAGATAGTAACAAAAAGAGGACAACCAAGTAGCCACAAAGGGAAGTAAAATTTTGAAGAATAAACAAGATCTAAATGGAACAAAGGAGTAAAAATAAAAGAATATTCAACAAGAGGATGTGGTAGCAATAGCAAAGAGTTCTTGGGAAAGTGTTTCCAGTGTGGTGAAGTAGGACATAGATCTTTTGAGTGTCCATAAATACACCAAGAAACTAGTAAGAGAGGTGCAACAAGAAATCACGTGGTGCAAGAAGACAAGGAGAGCATAGCATCACTAGAGGATGTGATGTGATAGAACCAGAGCATGAATAATCACTTATGTTTATGAGAGTATTGGTGAATCCAAGAAAAGAGGAGAATGGACCATCTTAGAGGAGTCTCTTCCATACCATATGCAAATTAGGAGGTAAGTGTTGTAAGATCATTGTAGATAGTGGTAGTACAGATAAATTGGTTTTTGAAGAGATGGTAGAAAAACTAGAATTGAAGAGGATTTAACATCCTAATCCTTATAAAGTAAGTTGGTTGCAAGAAGATCATGAGTTAGAAGTGAAAGAGTAATGCTTGGTAAATTTTCATATCGGTCCTTATAAAGATGAAATTTTATGTGATATTATGTCTATGAGTGCATGTCATGTTTTGTTAGGAAGGCTTGGCAATTTGATAGAAAGGTTATCTATGATTGTTGAGAGAATTTGTACATCATTGTGAAAGATGGGCATAAGTATACTTTGAGTTCATTGAAGGAGAAAGAGAAGGAGGTGAAGGGAAAAATTCCTATGAATTATTGCAAGTCAAAAAAACCAGAGGCAAAGATTACACCAGAGATTGGAAATAGTTTGAAGAAGTCTCCTGAGAATAGAGGTACAAGGGAGGTACATAAGAATAAAAATGATACTAATATGGAACAACAAAAATCATTAGTTACAAACATTGTTAAGTCTCACAAAGAATGTAAATAGAATTTACATAAGAAGGTGAGCAATGAAAATTTACAATGTGCAGGTAGCAAACAATGAAAAGGAAAAGAGAAGATGTGACAAGAGGGAGTTGTAGAAGTTCAGAATGAAATGAAGAAGAAAGAATGTGAGGACAAAGAGAACATATGGATCAAGAACAAGCATGTGATTACTATCCCAAGATCATCCAAATATTCATGAGTTTTCAAGTCAAAAAACATTTCAACTTACCCGATGTGTTTGATGTAGTAGCATTCGAGTGCACGAACAATCCTACACAACCAAAAAAAAAATGTATGTTTGAGTTTTCTTTTTCTTGCGAGCACTATTATTTTAAATCCTCAACTCTTTTAACACAATAAAGTTTGATGTCGAGATTGTGAAAAATTAATTAATTGATTCACTTTTTAATTGTTTTAAAAATGTTTGACAAGTTTTAATTTTCCAAAAATAAAACTTCAATGCCCAAGCCTGTGAATGGGCATTTATTGTAAACTTGTAATTCCATTCAAAAATTTGAAATTTCATTTTGTTGGAGTATTGAAATGATGGGCATTGATGGAGTGGAGAGAGTGGGTTGTAAGGTGGGAAGACAATTATATTGAATGGTCATTGAATGTTCAAGCTAAGAAGAAGAAACCCATGTCCAAGAAGGAGTAAGGGGGCATTCTGAAAGTTGACTGGCATTGTAGAGGAAGATGGTTTGAAGTCGTAATTAAGAGAACCGATCTCAATAAAACACCCATAACTTTCTCATTTATTAACAAAATCAAGAAATTCATTTTTTTTTGAAAAGACGAGGAGGAGCATAAAACCCAAAAACTATTCTAAAAAAATCATTGTAATGAGAGAGAAGTGATATGCAGAATGTGATAGGATTTTTTTTGTTATAATACAAATTAAAGAAGATTTTTACAAGAAAATAATGAGAAGAATATGTGTGAAAATGATGATTGTTTTGAGGGAAGGAGGATTTGATATCATTTGAGTTATGTTGCAAGTGCTTTTTGTTGTTCAAAGAGGGCAATGATCAAATTTTGGGTTGCCTATAGAAGTTTTCCAGAGAATATGAAGTTTCCTTGTGTTTGCTTGTAGGTTGGTGTTGCAAGATAAACATAGTTTGGTATATGTGGAAGCTATTGTACATCATTTTTTATTGCATAAATTATTGATTGAAATAAAATTTTAGATTTCTTATTTATTGTGTTTTTCCATTATGCATTCTAAGATTTTAGAGGTGAATTTGTTTCTCTTTTGTTTACTGCATCACTAATGCCCCAAAAAAATGCATTGCAAAGTGAGTAGAGTTCAAGGGTTCAAAGAGGTGAAATAAGTATTGTTTGATGACTAAGTCTAAAAACCCATTGAAGGAAAAAATTCCAAGGCAAAAATCATTATTTTCGAACCTAGTATGGAAATCACGACATCCTTAATAACTCGATATCTTGAAAATTTTGACAAAAAAAAAATTAGGATTTCAAATCTGGTGAAAGAAGTATCATTTGATGACTAAGTTCGGCAATCCACTGAAGGAAAAATTTCTAATGAAAAACTCATTGTTTTCGAACTGTATGGAATCATGACATCCTTATTAGCTCGATATCTTGATAAAATTAACACTTAGATAAATTTTAGAATTTTGAAAATTGTAACACATTATGAGAATGTGGGAAATGGTAGAAGATCGCACTTAAGACAAATTAACAACTTAGAACCCACACCAAATTTATCAAATCGATTATAAGTATTGGGTTAGAAATAAGGTTAAACACATAAAGGGGAAGGTACTCAAGAAAATTTTAACATGGTAAAATTGATTACCAATAGGCTCTATCTGGGGATGTGTGTCACTTGTTAGCACTATTAGAATTGAATTATCTCTAGGTTGTAGACCAAAATTGGAAACAAAAAATAGGACTAACTTCACACTTCATTATGACAAATAAGTGTCAATGATTATAGAAGGACACATGACATGGTATTTACAAAAAAATGGCACAAAATAACATACACAAAGGAACTTGATGGGTAAGGTCGTTGATGTCACAACTCACATCATTTAATTTTTCATTTATCGAATCGGGTGTGTCTCAAAGCAATATATGATAAGGAGGACTCCAAAAATTGTGGGGGTTTTGCATTGTAAACAATGACTTTGATTTTGGTCAATCTCCTTCAGGAGCTCTCAGGAGCGCTTTGGGAGCAAAACATAGCAACTAATTTCTAAGGATGATTTTGACTTACTAGTTAACTAATTATTATTTAAACCTATTCTAACCCTAATGAATCAACTTACATGTTACCTTACTTAGTTGTAATTGGTTTATTGGGAGATCTACAAAATAAATCAATTTAACCCTAAGTCTAAAATGCAAAATTTAAAGTTTCTAAAAAGAAATCTAATTACACTTGCAAGTAATGAACTTTAATCTAGAAAACATTGAATCTATTTATGTTGCAAAGAATTAAACATTAAATCTAGAAATCAATAATACTAACTCCCAAGAATATATTCCAATTTAGCTTCGGCTCAATCCTTACATCAGTCATTGTTACCAAACTTACTATAGCTATGTGGATTTGAAAATGAATACTCAATGAAATCTACAGTAAATGATGAAACTCTAATCTATAGTAAGATATCTTAATTAGCTTGAATCATGGTAATTTAATCTAAGTAAATAAAATTGTTGAACATCGATAAACATGAATTAAAGTGCTAACTTCAAACCAATTATAACAAAATAGAATTAACTGAATCAAATAACAATAAAATAGGGTCACCTCCTTCGATTGAGCGGGCCTTGCTCTTCCTCTAGTGGGACCTCAAACATAGTGATTTAGATCACCTTCTTATTTTTATTCCAATTGGCCAAAATCGACAAGTAAAACAAAAGTAGGGAGTACCAAAAGTTACAATATTCAACAAAAGATCGACTCACCCCAAATTAAACCTAAGGATAGATATTTATAAGAATATCCCTTATTTTTTAATTCAAAATCATGGCGCTAGCTGCCAAGTTATAAAGTGAAAAACTAAATGAAAGTCTAACTGGAAGTATCCAAGAGAATCTCACTTAATCATAGTTGGAGCATTAGTTCCCAGATCGACGAAGAGAGCCAATCCAAAATCATAGCAAATCAGGATCTATCAGGAAATTTTACGAGCGTAATTAATGTCATATTATTAAACAAAACTTTTAACAGATCCAGCTCAACAGTAAGCATTTAAGTACCTGCACAAAATCCTCAAGAATAGATTGCAACCATGATAGAAAATATTTTGATTTGCACAGTCATTTATTTATTAACATCACCAAAAGAAGCACATTTAATGCAAAATACCACATCTAATATATCCTTCAATTAGTCAAGTATAATATAAAACAAGCAAACACTAAACATATAATCTAACACCATAATAGTTAATTAATAGTATAATGAAGTATTTTGAGTTTATAAAAAGATTAATTAAAACAACATTCTTAGGCACTCATCATCCTCCCCCTCTTGATGTAAACCATGTCCTCATGGTTGAAGGTCTAGTAAATCCTTGTTCTTAGCCACCAATCAAGCAATTATGTTTGTCAAATCAACATCCTGCAACACATACTCCAAGAATCTTCTAGGATGAGCATAACCATTCATCTTTTCAATAGTTGTCATCCATTCCCTTAGATTTTCCCCAATAAACTATGGTGGTGCATCGAATGTTGGTGTTGGCATTATAATTAGAGGAGGCCTGAACCTCATTCCTACCCGGTTTGTCTGTTTCTCCTCAATGATATCAATCACAGTCCTTACTTTGGTCAGAGTCCAAGTGATGTTTCTTAGTGAAATAGGCTCCCTCCTTCTTAGCTATGGTGGAATACTTCTGAATCTATCCCTTGCTGCACTCAGAGCTATACTTTGAGGTACACATAAATCCTAAAATAAGCATACATTTTTAAGTATATGAACATTCTTAGGATGCATGAAAGTAAATATTTAGACATAAAAATATATGGGATTTGTTAGGTCCCAAAACCATAGGTCCACAATCCTAGAACATGTGTTTATCACGCATACAAGGCTAGGGGTGTCTTCAAGAGGGTGGAACAAATTTTTATCAACAGATAGAGGGTGGTTGAAGGCCTACAACAAAAGTGGGTAATTTATCTTACTCTTCAAGGTTAACTTAAACTAAAGAGGGTGTTTCTAAGGGTCTTCTTAACATGATTTTTATATTAATTAAAATAGAACAAATAACAACTATATCCAAATATACACTTGTAGACATGTAAAAATGACCTAATGCATATCACATATCCTAAATGACACTTTTCCATTATCAACATCACTTTCATCATCACTATTGAATTTCATCTCATTAACATCAAATTTTGAATTGGATCAATCAAAGGAGTTAACTGACCAATTTGTTTCCTCTCAACAGTTCTCAACCATTGATCATGATCTTTCACTATTGAATCTCAACCATTCATCTAAAAACATGAAATCTACATAACAACCTTCTTCCTTCTCAAAATTGATTGAAGAATCTAGAGAATTTGTGGAGAGGTTACGTCGAAATAGCCATTGAAGCACATTAAGCACATTTACATCTTTGATCACCATTAACACGTGTTTTGAAGATTTTGCAACAATAATGGAGACTTTGTATTAATCCAACGTAATTCAACATCAATACGAATTACACTTCAACATGGGATGGTAACATTATAATTCATGAATTCAGTTTATGTTTTCTTTATGATTACATTGCTCGATTGTTTTTATTGTTTTAGAACTTCATTTCATGAGTAAGTTGGAATTTTTCCTTGCTTTGATCTCTTTTGTTTGATTTCATTATTGTTTTCCTATACTTATTAGCATGCTTGGTGGGACCTCGAACCTTAACTCTAATGATTTTATAAGTTTTTGTAAGTAATTGCAAGTTTTGGAATGTTAATGTTTTTTATAGGAATAGTTGTTGCTTTCTAAGTTGTGGAAGTCTCAAATTTTAACATGGTTGTAGTTATAGTTTTACCGTGATCATCCTATGTTCTAGCTGCTATCATCCTCAAAATGGTCGCTATCATTCTATAATTTTCAATTTTTAATAAGGTTTTTTGACTATGTAGGAACATGTATGCTATCGTTCTCAAAATGACCACTATTGTAAAAATGTGTCACAATCATCCTAAAGAACGATTGTAGTCATCCTAGAAATGGTCGCAGTCATTCTAAAGAACAACCGCTACCATGAAAATGTGTCACTTTTGTCATATCTTCACACAATCATATCTTGGTCATACAGAAGTATTTTTGAGTGATTTTTTAAAAATGGGTTAAAATTTTGTGCTCTTTGCAATGGTATAAGGGTTTTTCAGTTTTTGTATATTTAAATTTTCCATTGTTGCACTTAAAGTTAACTTACATTGCAATTTGGTCTAGGTTGTAGGGTTTTGGTGCTTAATCAATTGTCTAACCCTAACTACTAATTGTTTGTTGTTATTGTGAGGTTTTCTAACATTTATTATGCAGCCCTTACGGGATTATGATATTTTTTCATATGAAAAACTAATAGTTTGCTTGCAGAGTTGGAAAATGGTCTAAGGCCTTCAAATTTTCAAAGCATTTTTAGCTAAAACATTTCATTTTGGTGTACCTAAAAAGAACCTACAAATCTCACACTTTGTTTTGGTGAATTTAAAAATTGAACAATCAACTTTCACACTTAATTTTGGTGCATTTAAAATCAAACAATCAAATCTCATATTTCATTTTGGTGTACTAAAAATTGATTTCATATTTCATTTTGGTGTACCTAAAAAGAACCTACAAATCTCACATTTCATTTTGGTGCAATAAAAATGAATAAGACAAATTGAATATTTTCATTTTGGTGCTATTAAAGAGAACACATTTTTCAGTTGGTGCTATTAAAGCAAACACATTTTCAGTTAGTGTTATTAAAAATGAACTCATTTTGTATTGGTGCAATAAAAATGAACAACAAAAACATGAAATTTTTACTTTAGTGTAGTAAAAACTTGGTGACAATCTTCATGGTTCAATTTGGTGCATAAAAATTGAGAAAATCATCTTTTCTGATTATAAAATGATATTTTCTTGTTTGAAGTATCAAATGTTTTGAATTTGGTGCATCTAAAAAATGAATTGTTATCTTTACAAACTTCACTTTTAGGCTTAAAAACAAATTGCTATAAATTATCTACTATGTTCATTGTGTTTGGCAAACCAAGTGTGTATCCTTTCCCCTTACATCTTTGGATGATCCTAGGTGACGAAAATCACTTTGGGTTTCGCATTCATTTTTGCATCATTACCTTTAGATTAGACATTCCTTGAGATACATCCTACACTGGAGAACTCAAGGCAACCCAAAGTGGTATTTCCCTCAGGGCGCTATATAAATTAGCTTCAACAAAAAATTGGGTCTAATCGATGATTACTTGGTCGACATTGCCATTCAAAATGGGGAGTTATCCACATACATGTGAGGTATAATCAGTTCCCTAGTAGGAGTGGTTAAATCCTTAAGTGGCTTGTTGCATGTTAGCTAGGCATTGAGTCCCTTGAGAAATGACTAAAAACTTTATAGTACTTTTTCCACCTTATTGATTGAGATAGTCTACTTGGCGACACAGTTTAGTGTAAGGGAGTGCACCGTACCCTAAAGATACTTTACTCGCCATATGAACTCCCTTGATTTGAGATAGAAATCCCCATATTAGCATAAGCTACTTGTAGCTTTCCGAGGAAAGGGTGATTTGGGTTATCCTTCCATTCCAGGAGGCCCCTATTTGTTCACTCTCGAAATAATTAAGTGTATACATCCCTTTGGGTGTCTCTACCCTTAATTTGAAAGATCTTCCAATTTTTGGGCCTAAAAGTGTTTCCATTTTCCAATTTGACCTTAGGGATAATATTGCTTGAAATACTTTTGATGTTACCAGTTTAAAATTGGGTTGATTTTGGCCTCTTATCATTGAAACATGCGGTCAGTTTATACACTTTGTTTGATGTGCCTTGTCACTTGTTGTATCTTAGACACAATTCTCAAAACATTTGATCAAATGAACATCTTAAACTTACAAGTTTATTCAACAAACTACTATCAAGAAATTGAAAATTCTGAAAACAAAGCCACTATTGACATTTTTGTCACTATTGTTCCAGGAAACTACCATTGTCATCCTAATTTTTCACCACTTATGTGAAAAAATTTGCTATTTTTCTCATTGTTTCACCAATCAAAAATCTAAATAGATATTGTTATTGCTAGAAGTACCACAATTGTCCTGAAAAAGCAACCGCTATTGTCCTAAAAATTATCACTACTGTCCTAAAATTTACCACTACTGTCCTAAACAAAAACCACTATTGTCCCATATTTTGGTGCAAATCAGAATTGGTCCAAAACAAGTTAATCCATGATCCTTTGAAACACAAAAAATAAAACCTACACCAAATCATATCAGCATATTTTCATATCCATTAGCAAATCAAAATATCAACCTAGTTTTAAGACACAAATCAAACACAACTTAGATTATCCTCTTTCCATCATTTTTCTATGATATTAACATCAACCTTTGCTTGCAACCTCAAGGATAGTTCAAGTAGAGTATCAATGTTTCCTCTAAAAATAGAGCAAAATATCACTCCAAGCCTTGTACACCTTGTGTTCTTAGATTAGCATCATCTCAAAACATCCACCAAAATCATTCATACTCTAGGGTCTTAAGCATCAAACATACAATCCATAGAACCATCAACAAGCTTTGACCAAAGTTTTTCACAAACCATCTTCATACGTAATTTTAGCAAAAATCCCCAAAACAAAACACCTTCCCATTTCATAGTTAGTGATCACAAAATTCACCAAGGTATTGATCTTGTTTTTGATAACAAGATATCAACACAAGAGAATAATGGAAGCCAACAAGAGTAGTTTTAGTGCACTCAAGACAAACACCACTATTGAGAAACCTCAATCATGGGGTTACAATCCAAATGAACTTTTAACTCCTCAAAGAGAACTCACATTTAAAGCTACACAACATCAACCACCTAGTGAAGAGGAAACATTTCTTGAACATCCAAACATGATTTCTAGACAAACCCAACATCCTAGTGTCATCATACAAGAATATGATAGTTAGGAGGAACTTACTGACGAAAAAATCTTAGTGTACTCACAAGATCCTAAGATGTAGAAAATTATGGACAAAATTTTGGGGAAGAACACAAACTCATATTTCCTTACACTATCACAAAGTGGTGCCAAACTACCCATTGACTTTAATGTGGACATTCTAAAAGATCCTAATCTCATTCCATTAGGAGATCAAATAGTAGTAAGATAGATACTAAAACCAACAGTGGATCCCAAGATACCACCCTCGTTCTCACAGAACAATCATCAATCTAAACCACAACCTATGGATAACCCATTGTATAGACAACCATCACAAATTGAGCAAGAAGTGCTAGCCCAACAATATTATGGAAATTCAACTCAAAACATGCCACAACACAACACTATGCAAAACATGGGAAGCCTTCCAATGGACCAACAAGGTAACATCATATTACAAGGACAATACTTGCCACAACAAACATCATATTATGACCCTTCAAATAACACACAATATCAACAAGGGAAATCACAACAAGTTCCACAACAACAAGGTGTACCCCAAATGAACTACCAAGGTACTCCTCAAGTTTCACAAAAAAAAGGTGTACCCCAAACGAACTACTAAGGTACTCCTCTGAATCCACAAAAAAAGGTGTACCCCAAATGAACTACCAAGGTACTACTCAAGTTCCACAACAACAAGGTGTACCTCAAACAAACTAAAGTTCCATGAAAAAAGGTATACTCCAAACGCATCATCAAGGTATTCCTCAACAACAACATCAAGATGTACCCCAAACGCACTACCAAGGTACTCAACAAAATCAACAACAAGGTGTACCCCAAATGCACTACCAAGGAACTCCTCAAAAAAATCCACAACAAGGTGTACCACAAATGCACTACAAAGGTACTCCTCAAAATTAGCAACAACAAGGTGTAACCCAAATGCACTACCAAGGTATTCCTCCACATAATCCATAACAACAAGGTGTACCCCAAACACACTACCGAGGTACTCAACAAAATCCAAAATAACAAGGTGTACAACAAACACACTACCAAGGTAATCCTCAAAATCAACAACAACAAGGTGTCCCCCAAATACACTGCCAAGGTATTCCTTCGCATAATCCACAATAACAAGGTGTACCCCAAACACACTACCAAGGTACTCCTCAAGCTACACAAAAATAAGGTGTACCTCAAATTTACTACCAAGGTACTCCTCCACATAATCCGCAACACCAAGGTATACACCAAACACAACATCAGGGTATTCCACAAACCCAAACTCAAACTCCTATCACACAACAACAAGGTGTACCTAAAACACAATACCAAGGTATCCCTCAAAATCAATGTCAAGGATTTCCACACAATCAATACCAAGGAGTCCCTCAAAATAAATATCATGGTGTACCACAAAATCAACATACCTACAATACGCAACAAGGACCCAATATTCCTTACACACAACATGGTCATCAAGGTCCAATAACTACATAATATCCCATTTATGACCAAACAAATGTCATAGGACAACAAGGCTACAACACAAAATCCTCAAGAAAGCACACCATATAACGACATAAACATGCAACTACAAACCATCAACCAAAGAATATAGGACATCCAAATTGGAAAGCCAAAGAAGATATATGCTCTACAAGATATTTGTCCATATATTTTTGATCAAAACTTATCTATGATACATTTTCCCAGGAGCTTTGAAATACCAAAATTTGACAAATATAGGGGAAGAGGGGATCCAATAGAGCACGCGTGAGAATTCTCGGTGGCTTGCATGGATCTACAATGTAACGATACATATCTAATGAGGCTTTTCCCATGAAGTCTCAACAGGGCCGCTATCAAGTGTTTCTCTCATCTACCACTTGGTATTAGAATATTCGATGAGTTATCAAATAAAAATTTCAACCATTTCTCATACAACATAGAGTAGGGTATAACAATCCCTGATATCTACAAAATTAAACAAATTCAAGGTGAATCATTTGCTTCGTATCTAAAAAAATGGAAACATAAAGCTAGCAAATGTAAATGTACCATTCTTGAGAAATAACTCATAGATATATTTATCTCTAATGTACACACAAACATTAAATACCAACTCACTATGTTGTTCCCTAGCAACTTTGAGGAGACAATTTAAAAGGGTTTGCTAGTAGAAAGAGCTCTCATCACAAGGGGAGTAATTAAACTCTACAACCCTAAGAATCAACCTTCTAGTTCAAATGACAAACCAAATATATGGGTAAAGAACCAAAATGTAACTAATGACAAAGTAGTTGATGCTAAGGTTGTATGAAACTATTGGAAAAACAAGGATATACAGCTGAGAGGGGGGGTGAATTAGTTGTTACCAAAATCAAACTTATTCAACATTAATCAAACTTAAATCTTAGATCTGATAATTAACAGTGTAAGCATAAATCAATAACACATCAGAGACACATGAACGCCAAGATTTTATACGTGGAAACTCTATTAAGGGAAAAACCACGGTGGATGTTAGTCCACAAGATTATACCATGTTAGAAGTATAATGAAGAATGAATAAGGAATGCACTTGCATTCAGGCACACTGCCTAGAGCTCACTGCCTTACATACAATAATCAAATTAAATCCATCTGATGAGGTTGAACTGAGAAATTAGCTTCTACAAAAGCCTGATGACAATTTCGGTTAGGCACAGAAAAACTTCTACACACTCTTCCACACTCTTCTCAATCTCTTTCACACTCTTCTATGCTCTTGAATTATTTGATCTTTATTCACACATGTACTTCACATACACACACCGATCATACCTCAAAATGAAGAAAACAATCGCTCTTATATATCCACTACATGAATTCACATCAACTATTTTGTCAGCCACAAATAAAGAATAAATTACAACTCTTGGCCTCAATACATAAATAAATCTTAATGGGCACCAATACAAGTCGGTCACAACATAGTGAGGACCCAAATAAACACCTTCAAACACACCAAACAATAAAATATTAATCCTCATGGATCTGCAACATGCTAACACCATCATGTCGGCCAAGAACATGAAAATTCGAGCACACATCAGAAAAATATTCGATTATGAACACTCTGATCAATGTGAATGTACAACAAGGATAGAGCATGATCTAGACTCATCCATGAATGTCATAGGAATATGCACAAAAACTAAAATTGCCAGAATTTCATCCTCTTCTTCCAAGAACACTTGCTACAATAACAAAATGATTGTAGGAACACAAATCTTCATAACTTTCTCAAATCTTGATGCGTACCACTAAAAATTTCAGATAACATACTAGATAGACTTAACAAAAATCCCTTTAAAGTGCACCACTTGATCATAAACTTACAACACTTGCCACCAATCTGACCTTCTCAACTTCACTGACTACCTGCAATATATTTTTTACAATTTTCTCAATATCTTCAACATATGCAGCCTTTAGAATCACCAATGCTAATAGTGTTGACATCAATGAAAACCACATATCAAAAACATAACCACAACATCCAATAATCTCCCCCTTTGGCATTGATGGCAACACATGATGTGAAAAAAAAAATACCATCAACCCAACTAGTTCTTCTCCAACAATCTCCCCCTTAGATTGTGCACTATTTTCCTATTTCCTTCTTCTAGTTTATTCTTCTCCCATATTTTTCTTATTGTTATTCTCCCCCTTTGAAATCAATGGAAAAGGTACACATTCTTTGATCACATATCTGAATCATTTGACTACTTCCCCTGAGTAGCAGCCACCACAACATCAATATGGAATAAGATATGGTTATGAGTTAATGGAGTGATGCAAAGAATTGCATCACTTAGTTCTGATCAGGAGGGGAAATCACCCCTAACTTGTCTTTGAGGTACTCAAAAGTATCCATAGGCAAAGGCTTAGTAAAAATGTTTGCAATTTTCTCCTTGGTAGGTATATACTCCAGTTTAACTTCTTTGTCACTTACTTTATCTCTAAAGAAGTGATATTTGATGGATATATGATTTTTCTTTGAATGCAACACTGGATTCTTGGAAATTTTTATGGCACTTGAATTGTCACAAAATATGGCAATGGGTTCTTCATACTCAATTCTATCATCTCTCAACATTTGCTTCATCCATAATACTTGGGTACAATAGTTTGCAGTAGCAATATATTCTACCTCAACAGTAGATAATGAAATGAAATTCTGCTTTTTGCTTAGCCAAGATACCAACTTCTTCCCTAAGAAGAATGCATTGCCATTGGTACTCTTCCTGTCATCCACATCTCCTGCCCAATCAACATCAGTGAAAGTGCTCAGGATTAGATCATCATCCTTAGGATACCAAATAACAAGATCAACTATCCCTTTCAGGTATCTGAAGATTCTTTTCACAACAATCACATGAGACTCTTTAGGATCAGCTTGATATCTAGCAACCATCAATACAACATTCATTATATCTGGCCTAGTCTGATTCAAATAGAGTAATCCACCAATCATTGACCTGTATCTTGTTTGATTTTCTTTGGGAGAATCATCATTTTGTGTGAGTTTGCATCCAATTACCATAGGTGTACCAAATGGCTTTGAGTCTTCCATGCCAAAAAATTTCAGTAAATCTTTTACATATTTAGATTGAGATACAAAAATTACATCATCTAACTGAGTGATTTGTAATCCTAAAAAGAATTTCAGCTCTCTTGTCATTGACATTTCAAACTCACTTTTCATTTCATAAGAAAAATTTATACACAAATCATCATCACCTTCAAAAATAATGTCATCAACAAAGACTTCAATGATCAATTCTTTGTTTTGATCCAACTTGAAATATAGATTGCTATCAACAATACCTTTGTTGAATCCAAGTTTCAACAAGTATTTATCCAATCTAGCATACCAAGCTCTAAGAGCTTGCTTGAGTCCATATAGAGATTTCTTCAATTGACATACCATTTTTTATTTGTTAGTCAGTTGAAATCCATCTGTTTGCTCAACATAGACTTCTTTTTCTAGCTCACCATTCAAAAATGTTGACTTTACATCCATCTAATAGACTTTGTAATTCTTGAAAGTAGCATAAGCAAGAGATAATCTTACAACTTCAATTCTAGCAATGGGGGAAAAAGTTTCTTCAAAATCAATACCTTCCATCTATGAGTACCCTTTGCAAACCAGTCTTGCTTTGTTTATGACCACTTCACCTAGCTCATTCAGCTTATTCTGAAACACCCATTTGGTTTCAATCAATTTTTTTTTTGAGGTCTAGGAACAAGATCCCATGTATCATTTTTCTCTATCTACATTAGTTCTTCTTTCATGGCTTCCATCCAATATTCATCTTTGCATGCTTCATTGATATTGCTAGGCTCAGTTTTGTAAATTAGACATTACTCTTCTAAAATTATTCTTCTAGCTTGCACACCTTTTCTCTTATCTCCTATGATCTGACTGTCAGAGTGATTTCACCTTACATACTTGGGAGTTTTAAGATTTTCTCTAACTTCTTGTTCTTGTGTTCTTTCTTCTGCACTTTTGCTAGTTTCTGCTTCTTGATTCCCTTGGTTCACCGAAACAATTTGAAGTTGATTATGAGTCTAAACATTATTTCCATTGTTAGTACTATCATGTTGATCATATGAATCATATCCACTAGATCTGGATGGTCTACCAATATATTTATCAACTTTGACATTTGCACTTTCAACCTTTTATTAAAGCACCGGTAAGCTTTGCTCTTAGTAGAGTAACCTAGAAATATTCCTTCATCACTTCTAACATCAAACTTGCCTATATCATCATCTCTCTTGATGTAACATTTTCTTCCTTTTTTTTTGAAATATTTGACAGTAGGTTTATAACTAAACCATAGCTAAAAAGGGGTCTTACCAGAATTACTGTTGACACTCACCCTACTAATGGTATACATAACAATACTTACAACTTCTCTCTAGTAGAAATGAGGAACATTTTCTTCCAACATCATGGTTCTAGTAGTGTCTAGAACGGTTATATTCTTTCTTTCAACAACTCCATTTTGTTGAGGGGTCTAGGGAGCAGATAGCTATCTTTAGATTCCATGCTCTTCACAGAAAGAATTGAATTCTTGGGAAGTGAATTCACCACCTCTGTCTGACCTTAGGCATTTGATCTTTTGACCTGTCTCATTCTCTGCCATAGCTTTGAAGCTTTTGAAATTTTCTAATGCTTTACATTTTTCTCTTAAGAAATTAACCCATATCATTCTAGAATAATCATCAATAAGCAACATGAAGTACCTTTCACCTTGTAGACTTCTTATTCTGGATGGACCACATAGGTCAGTATGTATCAAATCCAATACTCCATGAGAGCTAGGTTGCTTGCTCCAAAAAGAACTTCTAGTCTTCTTTCCCATATAACATTACTTATACATAGTGTTAGTAGGCTTCACTAACTTAGGAAGATCTTTGACTACTTGAGTAGAGCTTATCTTGACAATGTTATAAAAGTTCACATGACACAACCTCCTATGCCATAACCAACTTACATAAATTTGAGCAATTAAACAACTTTCACTAGCAACACTCAAGTGAAAAATATTACCTTTTGCCTTTGTACCTGAAGCAATCATTGTTCAAGAACTTTCCCTTATTCTGCACTTACCATCCTTGAACTAAAGATTGTAACCCTTGTCTACCATCTGTCCAACACTCAACAAGTTATTATTTAAGCCTTCTACATAAAGAACATCATCAATATTGTGCTTACCACCAAAATAAATAGTGCCTCTACCATGAATCACACCAAAAGTGTTCTCTCCAAATCTCACAACACCACCGTCATAGTTTTCCAAGCTTACAAACTTGTTTTTATCACCTATCATATGATGTGAGCATCTTTTGTCAATTACCCACTCATCCTTTTCTTCAATTTTTGTTGCAAGAGCTTTCTCAACATTCACATTACTAGTAGATTCAATGGACACCTGACCATTTTCGTTGATAGCAATGAATACCCATTCATCTTCATTTCCAATTTCTTTATCAGATTCTTCATTAATTATACCTTCTTCAGCATAATAACATTTCTTTTGAAATCTAGTCTTCTCAGGTTTGTACTTAGAAACTCTTTCAGGACATCTTGATACAAAATGACCTATCTTACTACAAGAAAAAACATTTAATAGGTAACTTTCCTTTGTACTTACCATGACCTTTGGCTTCTCTTTTCACAATCAATGCTTCCAGTTCTTCCAATTCCTTTTCTTCATCTTCAATCTATTTCATCTCATCTTCATACTTGAATGTCCTCTTAGAACTCTCTCTCGAATCATATCTCTGCTTTCTTTTCTCAGATACAGTAATCTTGAATGTGGATTTGGTCTTAGGAGCAGATTCACCAAATTCACTTAACTGAAAGGAAAAAAAATTTCCAATCAACATGTCTCTTGTCACATTTTTCACAGTCTCGAGTTCATCAATAGCATGAGGTCTTGTTTTGTAGGAAGGGGGCACAAATCTAAGTATTTTAGCCACAATCTCTTCTTCTTCCAAGACTCCACCAACACATCTTATACTCATCACCAACTCATTTATCTTTTGAGAGAAAGAGAGGATTTTCTCATCTTCACCCATCTTCATGTCCTCCCACTTGCCTTTCAGACTTTGTAGCTTAGCACTTTTCACTAGTGCATCTCCTTCATACAATGTTTCCAACTTTTTCCAAATCTCATATGTAGTCTTCAATCCTATCATATTTGTCATCTTTGAATCTTTCAAAGCACTCAACAATGATTCTATATCCTTGGTATTAAATTTTTCTTGCTTGATCTCATCTCCAGAGGAGGGACCATTATGAGGAATGGTATATGCATTCTATGTAATCTTCCAAATAGGTTCACCAATGCACTTGAAATGACACTCCATTCTAACTTTCCATAAAGAGTAGTTTGTACCATCGAATCTAGGACTATTCTTCTTGTATGATGTCATCTCACATCACCTCAAGCTGTTAGGCTTCTTCAAAGAACTAGCTCTAATACCAATTGTTGGCAAAAAAAGGATAAACAACTGAGAGGGGGGGTGAATCAGTTGTTACCAAAATCAAACTTATTCAACATTAATCAACCTTAAATATTAGATTTGATAATTGATAGTGTAAGCATAAATCAATAACACATTAGAGACACATGAACAACAATATTTTATACGTGGAAACCCTGTTAGGGAAAAAACATGGTGGATGTTAGTCCACAAGATTATACCCTATTAATCCTCATGGATCTGCAACATGCTAACACCATCATGCCGACCAAGAACATGAAAACTTGAGCACACATTGGAAAAATCTTCAATTACGAACACTCTGATCAATGCAAACGTACAACAAGGATAAAGCACGATCTAGAATCATCCATGAAAATCATAGAAACATGCACAACAACTGAAATTGCTAAAATTTCATCCTCTTCTTCCAAGAACACCTACTATAGTAACAAAATGACTATAGGAACACAAATCTTCATAACTTTCTCAAATATTGATGCGTACCATTGAAAATTTTGGACAAAATACTAGATAGACTTAACAAAAATCCCTTTAAAGAACACCACCTGATCATCAACTTACAACACTTGCCACCACTCCGACCTTCTCAACTTCACTGGCTACCTACAATATATTTTTTACAATTTTCTCAATATCTTCAATATATGCAACCTTCAGAATCACCAATGCTAATAGTGTTGACATCAATGACAACCACATATCAGAAACACAACCACAACATCCAACAAAAACATACAACCTTCCAATGGCCCACAAAATACTGTTCAAACTACACAACAAAGCTATGATCCAAACACACACTAAACAAACAACTCAATTATCCTTGGAACAACCAACCCAATAACCAACAACAAAATCAAGGACAAGATAATGAAAGGAAGCTTCCAAGGCAATATGACCAACCTAGAAGTAAATTCACCCCATTGGGAGAACCCCTTGAGGTAATCATGCGTGAATTGGTCCAAACAAACCTTAACAAGGTTAATGATAAAACAAGCTATGAGGAGCCAAAATTGAAACCCCCTTGGTATAATAAGAATGATAGATGTGAATTTTAGAAGATCGAGGGTCATACCACCAACAATTGCACGAGGCTCAAAAACATCATGCAAGACTTAATAGAAAAAGGAGAGGTTGACATAGAACATCATCCTGGAAATAAAGAATTAAAAATCAACAAGGATCCAATCCTCAACCAGTCTTGGGGAAATGACAATGGTAAAGGGAAATATGACTGTAAAGCCAACTTCACCTACAACAAACTCATAGGAAGCATTTATCAAGTCGATCATACTATCAATGTTGTAACCATACTAGGGAGAGATCCTGAGTGTAATGTAACTACACGAAGATGGAGAGTTACAATCCAAGGAGCCCCACCCCAAGAAAAAGCCACAAGTAAGCCATCAAGTAACTACAACATTGTGGAACAATTAAAGAAAAATCCTACCTTAGTCTCCATCTTTGAGCTCTTAAATTTTTTTCCAACACAAGGAAATGTTGGAGAAATCTCTTGTTGAAACATCAATCCCTAACAACCTTAACGCTAATCAATTTCAAACCATGGTTGGTAACATCACCTCAACCCATCATTTTGTCTTTTTTGAGAAAGATCTTTCCCCAATCAAGCTCTTTATCTATAAGTGGGCATCCATAAACATAAGTTCAAGAGAATACTAATAGATAATGGTGTAGGCTTCCCATTCAAATAACGTAATTGATAAAAATAAAAGTATCATCATAAGGGCTTATGATGTTATGGAAAAAAGGAGCAATCAGGCTTCCCATTCAAATAGGACTAGCAATAGCAGAGATAGCATGTCAAGTATTGGATCTTGAGCTACCATACAACCTTCTCTTGGGATGACCATGGGTCCATGCCTTAAAATCAGTCCCTTCAACATTCCATTAGTGCTTGAAATTCTCGCATAATGATAAGGAAGTTAACATATATTTTGACCTTGGACCTTTTCATTACTGCACAAAATTGGAGAAGTATAAAACAATTATGCAAATACCTAGTAACAACATATATTTCCACTCTTTTTCATATGTTGACCCATTATCACTACCTTCATCCTCCACTGCATCTCCATCAACTGAACCACCAAAATTTTATCTCAAGATCCAAGCACTTGGCAATGGTTATGGAGAATACCATCTCAACTAATAATTTTTCATTGGAATGCTTCCCCCAACACCAAAGACTTATGGAGGACCGAGAGAGATCAAGTATGTTCAAATTGTTACAATGGAAGCCAAACCCACCATTTTCACCAAGTGGGGAGACATGCAAGATGAGGAAGTGTTCGAAGAAGACCTATCTTCATAGATTTACAAGAAGGATGGGAGAAGCCACTACCTCCCCTTCATATTGATAAAAAAATAAAGGATATCAAATAGAAAAAAGCATGAGGCTCATAGGAAAAGGCGGCCTTGGTCTACATGAACAACGTACAAGAGAACTAGTTATCATAGAAAAGCATAAGAAGAATCTTGGACTAGGTTATGGTTCATCAGACATGATTACCCCAAGCACTGAAAGCACTTCTTATGAGGAATGATCTCCTTTTGCCACTTTTGAGACATCAGATAGTTGTGAATGTCTAGACAACTACCTGTATATCCAAAACATAAATACCATCACTACTGAACCTACAACTGAAGATTACCACACTAAAATGAAATATGAATGGGATTCTTGTGTCTCTAGTGATTATAACCTGGAAACCCTAATGAACCTTGATAAACATGATATCCCTACCCTATCTACAACATCCATAAGATTTGTTGATCCCAATGGAAAAAGATCCTTGCTTTACCCATAATTAATAGACTAGGACCAAAAACATCATACACCTATTTTGGACTCATTCTAGAATGATTAAGCTATTGTGGAGTTCATGAGACTTTAAACTGATATACCATGAGGAGATCATAAAGCTATTTTTGTAATAGAGCTTTATCAAGGAGAATATTTTGGAGTGGATATTGCATCCTCTAGTCGCAAAAATAAACTAAAAAAAAAAGATATCCCCTAAGGAAAACCATAATGTGGCTTTATCGGATCAAGAAAAGAGAAAAAAAAGGATGCATATGAGGATGAAAACCTCTTTGAGGCATCCAAATATGGAGGATTCAATATCCCCATTATAAAATATCAATAAAAATCAACACTCTTGGTTGAAGGTTTTGAATCTATCAATGTTGGCACAACGAGGACACCAAAAATAACATATCAAGAAGCTTCTCTAAATCTAGAGGAAAAGGTCAACTTCACATAACTCATTAATGAATGTAAAATCAACTTTTTGTGGATATATGTAGACATGTTAGGACTAGATCCAACATTAGTAGTACATCACCTAGCAGTATTCCCTAGAGCTAAACCCATCAAACAAAAGCTACACATGATGCACCCACAAATAACAATTTTGGTCAAAGTAGAGCTTAAAAAACTGCTAGACATGGGGTTCATTAAACCCATTGACTATCCTGAGTGGGTATCTAATCTTGTACCAGTGTCAAAACCCACTGGGGGCATATAGATCTACACAGACTTTAGGGATCTCAACAAGGCATGCCCAAAGGATGAATTCCCTCTACCTAGCATTGAAATGATTATGGACCTAACTGCAGGTCATGAAATTCTCTCACTAATGGATGGTTTCTTTGAATACAATCAAATAAAGACATTCCCCAAATACCAACACAAAACAACTCTCACCTGTGCATGAGGAACTTTTTGCTGGAATGTCATGCCATTTAGTTTGTAGAATGTAGGGGCAACCTACCAATGAGCCACGACCACCATTTTCCATTATATGTTACACATTACCATGGAAGACTATATGGACAACATATTAGAAAAATCAATCAAAATAAAAGATCATCTAACTAACATATCCAAGGTATTTGACAAATTAGAGGAATACAACCTGTGTCTCAACCCAAAGAAGTACGATTTGATGTGACATTTGAAAAACTATTGGTTTACATTATATCAAGAAGAGGCATTGAGGTGGATCCCACCAAGGTTAAAGCTATCCTAGATATGCCTCCTCCAAAAACATTGAAACAACTATGGAGTCTACAAGGTAAGCTTCAGTCAATCAAAAGGTTCATTGCATAGTTAGTAAACAAATGCAACCCATTCACCTATTTTCTACATAAGGACATAACATTCAAATGGGATGGCAGGTGTGACCAAGATTTCCAATAGGTCAAGGATTATTTACTCACTCCCACAATGTTGATGCCTCCAATCCAAGATAAGGCAATGATCTTGTATGTATCTATGACAATGACAACTTTAGGAGCTTTGTTAGCGCAATGAGATGACTAAAACAAGGAAAGAGTAGTATACTATATTAGTTGGACCCTAGTGGGCTATGAACTAAACTATAAACCCATAGAAATATCATGTCTACCTATCATCTTTGCAACACAAAATCTTAGACACTACATATTAAACAAGCAAGTAAAGTTGATATCAAAGGTGGATCCTTTAAAATATCTATTGGCAAAGGCAAATTTAACAAGGAGGATCGCTAAGTGGGTAACGATACTTAGTGAATTTGATAGAGAATACATCAACATAAAAGCCATAAAGGGACAAGTAATAGCATATTATTTAGTGGATGCACCTATAGAAGATCATCAACCTCTAGTGTCAATTTGTTTAGATGAAAGAATACTTCTAACCAATCAATTAAGTTATTGGACCTTGTACTTTGATAGATCCCACACTCAACATGGCTCAGGGGTTGGTATCCTATTTCTCATATCTTGGGGAGATAGTATACCCAAAGCTTACAAAATCTCCTTTACATGTACTAACAACATTTTTGAATATGGTGCACTCATCACTGGATTGAAGATCATTGTAGAATGGAATATAAAGGAACTACAGGTCTATAGTGACTCCAACTAGTCATAAGATAGGTAAATGATGAATTTCAGAAAAAATGATGACAAGCTTATGCCATATAAAAGAATGGTAGACAAATTCAAGTAGTACTTTGTGGTTATCACCTTTGAACAGGTTCCCATAATCAGCAACAAAGCCATTGATGCTATGACAAAAATATTTTCACTCTTGGATAGACCCCAAAACATTCTCAAATATGGATTCCTTGTGGAGGAACTACTTATACCAACATTTGGTATCCTGGAATTAGAGCTTGTATGTGATGTTGTTGGTCCTAACTCGCTTTGGTACCAAGACATGTTTGCTCATATCCAACATGGGATCATACCCCCCGACCTAATGATAAATCAAAAGAAAACCTTTGTTCATAAAACTTATTGATTCACCATCCTAGGAGATACCTTATAGACATGAAGTCTAGAGGGAACATTAATCTAATGTATCAACATGGACGAAGCGTAAATCGCCTTACAAGAAGTGCACGAAGGTGTTTGTGGGTCTCACTCTAGTGGACCTAATCTAGTACAAAAGTTATTGAGAATAGGGTATTATTGGCCCTCAATGGAGAAAGAATCCATTCGTTACTCAAGAAAGTGTCTCTAATGTCAACAACATAGTGATATTGTTCACACACTAGTGTAGGAGCTATGACCTATCACTACACCATGGCCTTTCTTGTAGTGGGGACTTGAATTGATAAGGAAGATATCTCTTGATTCATCCAATGGGCACAAATTCATTATAATTGCAGAAAAATAATTTTCAAAGTGGATAGAGGCTATTCCTCTAACCTACATCACTTAGAAACAAATATCCAAGTTCATCTTGAATTATTTGATCTGTTGGTATAGAATTCTACAAACTATCATAACAAATAATGGAACTCCATTTAAAAACTAAGATTTTTGTGAAATTTATTCAAGGTTCTCCATCCAACACTGATTCTTAACCCAATACTATCCCCAAGGAAATGGTTAGGCCAAAGAATCCAATAAAACCATTTTGAAAATATTAAAAAAGATTGTTAATGACGTCAATCATGATTGGCATTTGTAGATAAATCTTGCCTTATGGGATTCTCAAACCAGTATTTGCACACCCATGGGTGTGACACCTTTTTCCTTGGTATACGTGTGATTTTAATCATAGTAATAGTTAAATACACCAGATTCATACAATTTTAGCAATATTTAATTAACTAAGCTACAATCCCAATGAAATGTTTGAAAACCATTAACAAAGAATCCATTTAAACAAAACCATGTAGGAATGCATAAATGAAACCTAGCTAAATTCTTCAAATCATACCCCATTGGGGGATTGGTGTTGCATTGATATGGAATGGCAACCTTTTCCCAACCCCTTTGATAAAATGAGCATCTAATCAAACTACATTGATGAAAACCAAGCTAATATTGAAGAAACTATGTTAAAGATGGATGAAAAATATAGTAATGGATGCAAGGATGAATAAAGATAGTATTCAAACATGTAACATAACTTTTCTTTGATGGAAGTGGATCTATTTCTCTCCAAAATGTGAGGTATTTATAAGAGAAAATGGTGAATCAAGGGTCAAGATTGATTTGATCAATCGGGGGTTGAGAGGCAAGGAGAGATGAAGGCATGGATCAAGGATTCTCATCAATGGATGAGAATGGAGGATCACATGGATCAAAGAGTCAAACAATGGCTTACAATGATTAAAAGAAACACACTTTCAAAGTTGTTAGAAAGTTTGTTAGAAAATAATATTCCCTTTTTTGAACTCAAATGGAAGAATATGGAATATTCTCATGCAAGTGGGTGGGTGAGGGAAAATTAGTAATTAGTTAATTAAAAAAAAGTTTTAATTGTGCAAGTTGAGTGAATTTAGGATTATCATTAAATAATTAATTTATTTAATAAAAAGGGAGTTAAGTGACATTTAATTAAATAATTTAGATTATTCAATTAAATGAGAGGACATAAAGGTTTCTAATTTAAATATTTTACATTATCTAATTAAACAAGATGAAACAAATTACTATGAAAGGGGTGAATTAACCTAATGAAATTAATTAAATTAATAGATGAAAATGATGTATTTAATTAAATAACTAGGCTTATTCAATTAAATTTTCAAAAAATAAGATGAATTTAGGATGAAATGGTGTTGGTACTCAGATTCAAGTGTGTAATATTATTCAAGATAAATTTTAAGTGTCTACAATATGGATTTGAAGCAATCCTACCTATTGAAGTCGAGATCCCATCACTGCGAATATCCCTGAAAGGCATGGTCAACAATGAGGAATATCATGCATCTGAGCTTAATGAGCTATAACTTCTAGATGAAAGACATTTGAGTGCTTTAAAAAATCTCCATGTTTATCAAAATTGGCTCAAACAAAGCTATAACAAGAAGATAAAGGAAAAAAAATCAAGTTGGTGACTTGGTACTGAAAGAAAATTCAAAGGTCCAGCTAAATCAAGATGGGACATGTAAGTTTGAACCAAACTGGTTAGGTCCTTTCATCATAATAGCAAGTTATGGCTCTGGAGCATATCAGTTCGCTACTCCTGAAGGAGAACCATCCATCTCAAAAAAAATTACACTTGAAGGCATCAAAATATCCCAAGCAAAAAAAGATAAAAAAGAAAAAAGAAAAAAGAAATAAAAAATCAAGAAAAATAGTAAAGAGAAATAAAACATCCTTTAAGTGAAAACCACCTTATGGAACTTCTAGGACCAGTATTATAGTGAAAAATTAGTAAATAGGTGTTACGTTTGTATAATTCCTACATCTCTATCTATCATCACTGTTTGTAGCATCCACCCCATCCGTCCCATAATAAAAAGTTTGTCCAACCATGGCTCGATAACTGATCAAGTGTTGAACCTTTTTGCATCATCTTTATCCATCTACCTTAATAAATGTAATTTTGTTTCAAACTGGGGGAAACTTCATCATACTGGTAGCAAATTGGATCCTTGTTCATCCCATCACTATTGAAAACTATTAAAATAAAAAACATCCAAAAAATAAACAAAATCTAAAAGAAAGTCTAAAACATCAAAATCCTAAAAACATTGTAGGTCATCTTTGGATGACCTACAATTGAGACAAAATAAGCGAACTACAGGCCTCTACATGTATAACATAGGAAAGGCCATCATTGATGAGCCTCTAAGGCCCTAGGTTAGAACAAATAACAACTATACCAAAATATACACTTGTAGACATGTAAAAATGACCTTACATATATCACATATCCTAAATGACATTTTTCCATTATCAACATCACTTTCATTATCACTATTTCATTTCATCTCATTAACATCATTAAAACACCAAAAAATAACTTTTTCTAGTGGACAACCTCTCACAACAAGATTCTAACTCGGGATAATTTAAGGAAAAGGGGATTTAAAATCCTAAATAGATGCATGTTATGCAAGAATAACGAGGAGTTGATTGGCCACCTATTACTACACTGCTCATTTACTACTGAAATCTCAGACTTGGGTTTTGGTAAACTAGGGATTCATTGGACCATGAATGGTGACATTAAGAGTTTTATTGAAATTTGGTTTGGGCTTTTTCACCATCCTCTCCCTATGGAAATTTGGCGTCAAATTCCTCCCGTATTTTGATGGTGTTTATGGAAAGAAAGGAAACATTGAATCTTTTGAGATGTTGAAAAAAGCCCTAAGGAGGTCTTTGGCATTGGGTTCATACTTATATCTAAGAATGTCTCTTTATACATTTAAAAACCATCGAATAAAGCTCCTAAAATGTTGAGATCAACATGGCTAGCTCATGGAACAAAAATTTGGTGATCAACTCCTTTGATAACTCTAAATCTCTGGCTAGACTTAACATGGTTTGGAAACCCCTGGATATTGATTGGCACAAACTTAACTTTGATGGGGTGACAAAAGGGAACTTGGGGGTGGCAAGAATTGGAGGCATTATTAGGGACTCTAAGGGAACTTTTGTGGTAGGGTATGTTGGTGGTATTGGAATACATACTTCTATGACAACTGAGGTTGGAGCATTGCTCAAGGGTGTTGAAATTGCTGTCACTCTTGGTATAAAAAATGTCATATTGAAGGTGACTCCAAGATGGTGATTGAATCTATTAATCATAATATTTATGATGGGTGGAGCATCAGAGAGATGCTCTTGGACATAAAATATTTGATTTCTAAACTGGAAAGGAAGAATCTGACTCACATATTTCATGAGGGCAACTAGGTGGATGTTTCTTTGGACAACCTTGGTTCTTTGTGGATCCTATCCAAATTTTGGAGAAGGATAGAGGCTCTCTCTATGAATATACAAGGATTTATTCTTGATGAACAAAAAAATATTACCAGTAATGATGGAAGCTAACCTTACTGATTTGGGCGGGTACATGTGGTACTATACTTTGGGTCTTTGATGATGTAGAAGAAGTAGGATGATGTGGAGAGGTTTAGGTGAGAATTTGGGCGACATTTTGAAATAATGAAAGTGAATGGATGGGCTATTCAAAATATTAATGGGAAGTCTTATCAAAACTACCACAGTTCAAATCACATTTTTAGGAATGTGTGTAAGGCCAAAGTTGTCTTCAGACTTTTGGCTAATAATTACCCGATCAAAGTTATGATGAATTTTTGCTTAAGTTTGATGTACTTAAGAAAGATTTATTATGGCCTCATGGCCATAATTTATAGGAATGTGTGTATGGAAAAATTTATCTTCAATTTTTTGGCTAATAATTACCTAATCAAGGTTATCATGGCTTTTAGCTTAAGTTTGATGTACTTAAGAATTTTTTTGATGGCCCCATGACAATAATTTTCTTGGAAATGACCACTAACTCATGTAAATATTTGGAAGCCTTAATTAGGAATGATTTTCCTTCTTGGTTTGGCGATGGTGATAAATGGGTGGTAAAGGTTACCTATTGCCATTTTGGAAATTTTCTAACTCTATTATTTTTGGTAAGTTTCATTGCTCAATGCAAAGTGATGGGTGGTGACAGGGTTCAAACCGAGATTGATTCCTATGATGAATTCCATAAAGACCCTATCATTTGGCACATTTTTATGGAGGGAGGAATTGAGATTCTTATGGAGTGCTTGGTGGGTCATGATGAGAAGCTATCGACACAATTCACAGTTCTTGGAGTGACAAGAGAGTCATTGTTGGTGGAATCTCTTTTGAAATTAATGAGGGTGTTATTGCCAAGGTAATGGGCCTATCCTACACTGGTTAAAATCTCAAGAAGCACACTAAGGGGCAAGATTTAGAGAGCCTTAATGCTTTCTTCTAGGAGAATGAGAAGCTTATCAAGAAGCATGCATGATTCGAAAGGGAGTTGTTGCCAAAGCCTTGGGATCCATTTTGCTTAGCTATAATGAAGTATGTTACTTTAGAGGGGAGATTTAAAGTCTTTTATTTCTACCACGTATTATTACTTAACCATCTTAGGCGTAAGATTCTTGTAGGTTTTCCTTTTTTTCATTCCTCCCTAGAAAGCTCGATTAAGGAAACCCTTGATTCTGCTACTTTAAACCCTGATAAGCTGCCACCTCTGCCATTACACCAAGGCCTTATCCTTTGGATTTACCATTTTAATTTGGACCTCTACCCCCCTAAACCTATCTCTAATTTCTATTTTGAAGAATAGGAACCTTCCGACCACTCCCCAAAAAATCCTTCCCCTACTTCTTATGTCAGACCAAAAACGAAGAACCCCCCTATGGACTATGAACTCAAAGATGTGCCTAAATTCAAACCCCTATCCAAAAAGAAGAAGGGGAGGGGGTGGGTTTAGACCAGTCTAAGGTGAAAACTAAACTTTGTGAGTTAAAAATACCCCCAACATGAAGGACAACAAATAGACAACCAAGGACATGGGAAAAAATGATACCTTGTGTCATGTGGAAATGTTAATCATGAACAAGGGAAGAAGACTTGCAAACAAAGATTCCAAAGGTGATACTGTGGTGGTGGCTAGTGTGGACATTGGGACAAAGAAAACTAGTGTTAGGTCTCACAGGTTGGCTAAAAACAAGAAAGAGGTGCCTGTTGACAAGATATCTAGCAGATCAAAGTTGACTGATGGCAAAAAGGAGTGTAAATAGGATACTGTTGAGGAAATGGAGGAGTTTGTTGAAGGCCCCAATCACTTCTCAGAATTGAACAAAATGATTCATGAGGTTTCCACCACTCAGTCTTTGGATCACATGACTGGGGAGGAGGAGACAATTAAGGGGACAAATGACAAGGATGAGGATTTCAACAAACTGCTAGCCCGAGTAGACAAAATTGAACAAAATTTACTTGGATGATGTACTTCACGATAAAAATCATCCACATGTTCGATGTCACTCTCTTTGAGGTACTCAAAGGGAAGTGGAAAAGAAGACTAAGGGTGAGGGACCTAAATGGGTTGGTGATTATGTATTGAAACTTCTCATTGAGAAGTGGGAGGAATTAGCCAAGTAGTGGGTGGGTCTATGTTTTGGATGGTTGAGTCTTTCCTCTATAGACAGTTTGTTGTGTCTGCAAGGGTTTTGGTTTATTTTGTTGTTTTTGGTCTGGTCTTAATGTTGTAACTTTGGACTTGGTCTCTTGTTTCCCCCTGGGATCCATGTGTAAAGGGTACTACACCCTATAAATATAACTTACTTTATCAAAACATCATTTACATCATTAACCCTATTTTCCTCTATTAATTGAATAATCTTTAATTATTTAATTAATTCACTATATCATCACCTAATCTAACTTTATTCCTCCTGATTAATTAAATAAACACCAATTATTTAATTATGTCACTAATATACCCTATTCACCTAAATTAGTTAAATTTTCATCATTAATAATTTAATTTAAATCACTTTCCCTTCTCTAAACTTGAATAATTAAATCAATTATTCAAAATCATTCAACATAGTCAACAAACAAATACATATTTATTTATTAAATTCAAACACATCTTGCACATTCATCTCCAATATTAATTAGTTATTCAATTAATTAATTATCCTCACCCATTTTTGATTAAATCATGACCATTGATTTCTCACTCTAATTGGTTGACTAACCCATCTATTTCCTCACTCAACTCAACTTTCTCAAATCCCACTAACCACTCAACCTGACTTCTTCAATCCCACCAATCATTCCAATCTAATCCCACTAATTATCCAGTTAAAAATCCTTAATTGGATCAATCATAGGAGTTAACTAACCAATCTATTTCCTCTCAATGGTTCTCAACCATCAATCGTGATCTTTCACTATTGAATCTCGATCATTCATCTAGGAAAACATGAAATCTATATAACAACCTTTTTCCTTCTCAAAATCGATCAAAGAATCTAGAGAATTTGTGGAGAGGTTATGTCGAAATAGCCATTGAAGCACATTGAGCACATTTACATCTTTGATCACCATTAACACATGTTTTGAATCTTTTTCAACAACAATGGAGGCTTTGTATTGATCCAATTCAATTCAACATCAATACGAATTACACTTCAACATGGGATGGTAACATTATAATTCATGAATTTAGTTTATGTTTTCTTTATGATTGCATTGCTCGATCGATTTAATTGTTTTATAACTTCATTTCATGAGTAAGTTTGAATTTATCTTTGCTTTGATCTCTTTTATTTGATTTCATTGTTGTTTTTCTATGCTTATTTTTGCCCTTACAATACTAACCCTAAATTATGTCACTAGATCAAGTGTAACTGGTTGAAAAAGACCTCAATATAACTTATCACACACCTTGCACATACATCTACATATGAAAATAATATGTATCTCTCTTATGATGGTTTCATTTATCCTTTTTTACATAATAGCAAGGTGCAAACATACTATTTAAATTCTTGAATGGTTTAACAATTGTAAATTACACTTAAGATTCATCACTAGTTTGTAAAATTGAATGTTAAGGAACATAGACAAACCTAATATAAACCTAACCTAATCCTACTATTAAATTATTTTGAGTTATTATTTTAATAAGAGTGTTTCATATTGAACCAACAAAGATCAATGCCAAATCCATTAGGCAATAGATTTATAACAACAAAGAGGAAAAATAAAATGCTCAACAAAGTCACAACAAAACTATGTTTTCATTCATATGGAAACTAGATAGTATATCTTAACAATAAACATACTTAATCATCCATGAGAATAACTAGAATGACTCATATTCCTTAGAGAATGATTATTACAAAGCATCTACAATGTATTAGGTGATGTTCCACAAACACAAAACCCTAAATACATTCATGCCAACAAATGTGACCAAAGGAAATACATAATTATGATTATAATAGTCCCCTAAATCGTTACAAATAACCATGGAGGCATTCATTGCTAAATATGTACAAGAAAGAACCCTTCTTACACCATTACAAAGCATATACCTTCATTTATAGCTACAACACTCAATATTTGAAACCCTGGAACTACCTGTAGACTTAACTAGGCCCTAAAATTGGTTTGGTAACCAACCCTAGAATGACTTTTAGACTTAAATAGACCCTAAAAAATTAGTTCAATGACCAACCTTGAGTATGAATAATGAAATTGGTTTTTATAGATCCAACATTACATTTTTCTAGCTATCATGGTTGCTTAGAAATGATGGAAAAGATTAATGACACAAAGAAACCCACTTGCACCCTATTCACAATTGTCATTATTATGATAGTTGTGTCCCAAATATATGTGAAAATTGTGTAAAAACCATTAAGATCGATGTGGGAATCAACAATACGCCTTTGCCTAGAATTATAAAAAAATATCTTTTCATTCATTATGCCTCTATAATTGGCATGAAATGGTGTGGAATAGCCAAAAATATTGTTACTAGCACATTGTTAGGAGATGGCGTGAAGAAAACAATTATGAAAATATAACGATAACATTAAATGCAAAATGGACCAACCTTGTCATTTTTCTATTTGAAGCCATACTTGCATGAAAAAAAGAGTTTTGAGCACCAACTAATTCAATTCAACTATTGAAAAGCTTTTTCGAGATGATTTTAGGGTTTTTGAGTTGTTTCTTCCTTATTTTTTCAAGAAAAATGTAAATTTGCACACTTATGGTAAAAAGTAATTTTTGTGTAGGAAAAACCCTAAACATGAAAATTATGACATCAAACCTAATCAAAATTGGTTATATGAGCATGCAAGGCAGTAGGTGAAGTCAAATGAAAAAAGCATGGGATATTTGAATTATCAAGGGTCAGGGGAACCATACCTCATCTCTTTGACCAGGAAGTTAGGGTTCCAAGGTCAGAGGTCAAACATACCAAGAAGTGGGTACCAAATTTGGGAAAGGTTAGATAAGGGGAATGGAATCGGGATGTTAGGGGAGGGGTATCAGACATGCCTTGAAAGAGGTATCATAGGAATGGAAATTCTAATGCCCCCAAAAAATGCATCACAAAGTGAGTAGAGTTCAAGGGTTCAAAGAGGTGAAAGAAGTATTGTTTGATGACTAAGTTTGAAAACCCACTAAAGGAAAAAATTCTAAGTGAAAAATAATTATTTTTGAACTTAGCATGTAAATCATGACATCCTTAATAGCTCGATATCTTGAAAAAATCAACATTAGATAAATTTTAGAATTTCAAATCTGGTGAAAGAAGTATCATTTGATGACTAAGTTTAACAACCCAGTGAAGGAAAAAATTCTAAGGAAAAACTCATTATTTTTGAACCTAGTATGAAAATCATGACATCGTTATTAGATTGATATCTTGACAAAATTGACACTTGGAAATTGTAACATATTATAAGAATGTGGGGAATGGTTGAAAATCACACTTAAGATAAATTAACAACTTAACACAAAATTTATCAAATTAGTTATAAGTATTCGGTTAGAAATAGGGTTAGACACATAAATGGGAAGGTACTCAAGAAAAAATTAACATGGTGAGATTGATTACCAATAGGCTCAATCTGGGGACGTGTGTCACTTGTTGGCACAATAAGAATTCAACTATCTCCAAGTTGTAGACCAAAATTAGAAACAAAAAATAGGACTAACTTCACACTTTTTTTGGTAATAGGCATTTTCATTGTTGTCATCCTATTATGGGCTATCATTGGTGTCAGATGTGTATGATGAAGTCTATATATATTTTGGAGATAGTGCATTGTGCAAAGATATAGTCAACACTACAGTTATATGTATGGATGGTGATCATACTAGTGTCTATGAGTGATGCGGTGGTTGGTACACTTGTTCCAATATCTTCCTTGCATGTCTGTGATAATATCATTTCTAATTGGTGTACCACACATTGAGATAAGTTGATGAAGATTGGAAAATGTATTAATAATGTATTCACTATAACAGAGTAATGACATTTTGGTTTGCATCCTTTCGTAGAGTAAGTTCTTATCTTGATGGTCAAGAGGCTAGTTGGTTGTGTTGTGAAGGTATTATATCGAATAAATCAAGTCATAACACCTTATGTAAAAAGAGTTAGAGCTAACAATGTTCTATTATGTGCAATATAATGTTAAAAGCTTGTTGGAATGCTTTGCATTCCTCTGGTGAGATAGATGTGACCATGTGAACTTGGTAATATGTTCATAAAGGTGTATGAGTTATTCCTTTCAAGTGTTGGGTGTTTTTTGTGTTCCACAATATCAATTTTCAAATAACAATTTACTATAGCTTGTCTAAAATTCTTTGTTCTTGTACTTTAAATGGGTTTCTCCTCTTGCACAAACACATTATTATTAGATACTTCAAGAAAATGTTGAATGAATATTGTGCACGGTCTATAACACCTACATATTGGTCTAAATAATGATTTCGATATCTCCCTAGCTATGTGAAGATAAACAGTGACGGTGTTGATAGTATTGATACTTTTTGAGCCAACATGACTTGTGTCATTCTCAATGATTGATCTTGATTAGTTAATCCTATTTTAGATAATGTGTTTAGATGTTTTTGGATGCTATAATATCATGTGCTAATCCATATTTGTTTCTCCTACAAATATTATACATAATTGGAGCCAACCAATGAGATTTCAAGAGTTCTTTCGAAAGGTCATCATGTAGCCAACTTAATAAAAGCTTTGAAGTATTGTGGATGATATATAGAAGAATAAATTTATTTTTGAAGGTGAGGATTGATAGTGATGTGATATAGAGAAGAATGAAAGAGATGGAGTGTTTGAAATCAATGTAAAGGGAAAATTGTGTGAAAAAAAGAATGCAAATTCAACATGTGTTAGATGCTTCTTCAAAGCAATTCATAACCATTTTTCTCATTCTAATTTTCATGTATCCTGCTTTGAGATAGTGAGTCTCATCAAGTCCTTTGTATCTTGATCTAAGGCTATATACCTTAGTTTGCAAGTCCTTAGGTAGTGAGCCTTAATCATTTTAATTATTTTTAGTAGTGAGCTACACATATTGTGAGTTAATCCTCATCGTTGTTTTTCCCTCACTAGGTTTTCTATATAAAAATATTTTTGTTTTCATGTGATGTATGTGTTATTTTTTGTTCTTTTCAGTTATATGATGAGTTGATAATATAAAAATGAAAATGATTAAGTTATAATATATGCTAATTCACACCCCCTCTTAGCACATCGTTGTGTGCAACAATTGGTATCAAAGCTAAGTTCCTTGATAAGCTTAACAACTAAGGTTGATCCTACTCTTAAACACATTGAGTCTATACTAAAAATCAATGATATGTTTATTTCATAACCAAATCTTGGATCAATGGAACCTCAAGGTTGGAACATCAATCTGAAAGATTGAAGTAGATTTTGAAGAACTCTGGTCTGCTATTGAAGATCTAGATGAAGCAAGATTACAAAATATCAAATATGAATGCATGCTCAAAAATTTAAAAAGAGACAATCAACAAATTGAAGGCAAAAGATAAAGTATCAAAGAAAGAAATTGGAAAACTGAAAGCTCGAACAAAAGGTGGAAGTGAATGTGAAATGAAAGCCAAAGGAGTCGAAGATTTGATTTTGAGTTTAAAAATCAAAGTTGAAGAAGGAAAAAGGATTGAGGACTACCTAAATACCAAGATTAATGACAAAAGTGTTGAATGCTTAAAGCTTGAGGAAGAGATTGTAATCTTGAGAAAAGAACTTGAAAAAGATAAAGAAAAATTTGACAAAGGTCTAAAACTAAGAGGAGGCCCTAGAATTCTTGATGAGTTAATTAACTCTAAAAAACCCTCAAAAGAGAAATCAAAACTAGGTTTTGGACAAGGGAAAAGTCACTTGATCAATGCATCTACAAATTTGTATGATAACTTTAAAGTAGAAGGACAGTCTAAAACAAGGAAGGAGTAAGATTACATATAAATTCCTAAGGAAAAATCCTTTGGGAATGCAATGGTAAATCATTGTAGCAAGAAAGGAAGTTGATTCAATCTTGTTCAGATAAAAAAGAAGAACTACAAAAAGCTTGCTCCCAAAAAAATTTCTCCTACTAGGTTTAATGGTAACTGCTATACTTGTAATAAGTTTGGTCACAAGGTAGTTGAATACACAATAAAAATGAGTTAGATCTCCTTCAGGCCTTCAAGGTAAAATTCTATGAACACTCAATCATTTCATGATTAATACTATGCTTGCAACAAATTTGGCCACAAGGCTGATGAATGTAGAAGTAAAGTGATAAGGAATAATGCTATGAATTCTCAATCCTTCTATGGCTACTGCTACACATGCAACAAGTTTTGTCATAGGGTTGTTGATTGTAGATCTAATGTGTGAAGAAGGAATTTTTCTCCACAAGCTAGTAACATCTGCTACAATTGCAATAAACCTAGACACATTACTAGACTTTGAAAGGGAAAAAGTGTAAGATATTTTTCTCCCCAAAAGAAGCATTTCATTTGTCATAAAAATAAGGAGATGAAATTTTTTTGGTACAAGAAGGAAGAAAATAAAATAAAGAATGAATCTAGACCTCATAATGGAGCAAATGAGTCCTCTAATAACTAAGGAAAAAGAGTATTGATTTAGGGGGGGTTGCAATTGTCAAACCCATAAAATGCGTAAGATGCTAAAATATTCAGCATAATGGTAAATATAAATATGAAATTGGTTGGTCATCCTTCTGAAGCAAATACACCCTTTGTGGAAGATTGTTGAAGGATCATTGATCTCTGACAGTAAAAAGTTGCTAAGTGTCAAAAATTAAATAAGTGCATTTATTATAGAATAAATAGGGTTGGTGCGAGAAATATTTAGTTCCTAAATGAACTAAATTAATCTCATTTGAAAGTATCAAGTGTATGCAAGTGCTAAGGAGGGAGAAAACAAGACTCTATGTGTGTTGCGAACAAACCCTAATGATAGTTTTTCAGGTGTTTTTTTTGGTTTTTCTCATAGAACCCTAGTATCAAAAAGTGGTATCATGGCTACAAAAATTGTGATTGATGATACTGAGAGGCCAAGGCCCAAATACAAGAATTTTCCATTCAAATCAATGGAGGAAGGCAAAGACAACACATTTTCAAAGATTCTAGTGGGTGTTGTGTACTATGAAGATGCAAGAATCTACATCCATGCTCAATTAAATGAAATAAAACACACATCTTCATTTGAAATGGTCCAACATGAGCTATTGAATGAGAATGGAGAATACAATCTGAGTATGATAATATTGTTGCAAAAGGGTTGGACATCTAGAAAGACTTTCCAAACTTCTGCAAAAGAAAGGAATGGGTAAAAATAATCCAAAGTTGTATTCATGATAATTTAATTTGTTTAGAAAAACCCTACTTGATCACCAAGGATGCTATTAGGGTGGTTTCTGGTATTTGCACCTTTAGACCAACCCTAGTATGGAAATCTGTAAAGAATGAAATTGTTATGGAACTCATTAGTGCAAATTTTGATAAGAGAGCCCTAATAGAAAAAGATATAATAGATCTCGGTGTCTGGTATGCTGCAATGGGTATTGTGTACAAAATCCATTTCACAAACAAGGAAGGGTCTACTACCACCAGAAAAATTCACACTGCTCATCAAATGGTGAAAGAAAATGCTAATTTTGACCTATGTGAGTTGTTGAGAGAACAACTAATGGAAAACCTAAAAATAAAAATGGAGACCAAGTACAACTTTAGGTTTGGTTCCTTGATCATATGTCTTAATTTTTTTTTAACTAAATGAATTACTTGGCTTCAAAGGTAAAATGCAAGATAAACTCACTCTAGTAGCTACACAAATCAAGAAGCATATGGATGGTTTTTTGGATGAACAATTATATACTACCATGAAAATATGCTTCTTGATTTGTAAACAAGGATCATTGTTTTATGGAAGCAGTAGAACCTAGAATTGTATGGATATCTAAACTACCTTATGAGGTTGAGGATGAATTTGTGCAAAGTTACATAGATATTCCACTGTCAAAACCTAGAGATCCTAAAATCAAAAGATTTGGTATGTATAAAGAGATCTCATGGATGAAATTTACCAAAAAGAGAGAGAATAAACCAATGAAAATAAAGTTGAAAAGTGTTGAAGGAAATAGGTGCCCCATGTTACTTTGAAATGAAAATCAAATAGGAGATTTACAAGATATTGGGTACCTCTCCAACAGGTATATCTGATGTTCCTATGGAGGCTTCCAAAGTCAAATTTTCTCTTTCAAAAGCTAGTCTTGGTACAAAGAGATCAGGTAGAACCTCTCCCATTGTTAAATTTTCTTCATTGCCTTCTGAATCTACTCAAACAATCGACAGTAAAAGAAAAGCCACATCTCAAATCACTCTAAAGATAAAGGCCACTAAAGCTGGAAATGCCAGACCTAAAATAAAGACAAAAAGAGAAGCCAAATGAGGAAGAGTTATATGAAATTGAGGAGATTGAAGTTGAAGAAGTAAAATATTTTTCTTCAAAGAAAATAGAGAAAGGGGCAAGTCAAGGAAAATAAGAAGAGATCTCCTTACAAAAAAAGAAAGGAAAATGAATTGCTAAAGAAAAGAATGAGAAGGCTCCTCCAACTACACATGACCCCCTAGACTTTAGCACAATACTAAATGGAATTTTGGAGCTTAATTTGTTAAATGATACAATTATGTTGCATCTTGATGTTCCTTAGAGAGATAAAAGACAATTGAAAAAGTTGTCAATGAGTATATGTTGATGCAAAACATCCCTTTCAAAGATATTGTTGACAAGATAGCCTTGTTGATGCTCTAAGGCAAAGAAGAGAATATGCAATTAAAGTTGATGAAGATTTGAAACTGCAAGCAATTGATAAAATTGGGATCCCTTTTTCTCAAGAAGAAAAATAAATGATCATCTAGAGACAAGCTAAAGAGGTTTGTACCAAGAGGAGAATAGATCTTGTAATGAGCCTGGATGAGGATGTACAAAGGAAAATTCAAATGAAACTAAAGACACTACAAGGAAAATCATTGATGAGATGCAAGGTAATGTTGATGGTGCATCACAAGATCCTCCAAAAAATACAAATATAGAAGATATATCTGGTCAAAAAGAAATGCAAGGACTCTCCAGACAACATGAAGAAGAAGGTATCTTAGGTGTACATTAAGTGCAAGTTGTTTTCAGAATGGAGATAGAAATTGAAGAAGAAAAAGGAATTGAAGAGAAGGAAAAAAAGATCATTGAGGAGATGAAAATGAGTATGGATCATAGTTCTTCAGATGACTGTATCTTATAGGATATTCTTGATGTGTCTACTCAAGACATTGATCGATCAATTTTTTAAGGTAATGTGCCTATTGGTGAGAAAAATCAAAACGAGGAGACTACTCCTCCAGTGATTATAGGTACACAAGGCACTGAAAGTCAAGGTGAAGTTGGTGCTCCTCCTTTGAAACATAATGTTTCCTCTCCAAAGAACTCAAAAAGTAATGAGAAAATGAATAAAAATAATCCTAATATTGTTCAAGATACAAAAGAGAAGGTTGCGGAGAAGCAAGATGATTATGTGGTTAAAGGTCAATGTTCCTCACCTTCAGATTCACTAAAGACCTATTATCTTTGTATATGTAGTTCCAACTAGGGATAAATCCTCAACTTATACATATCCCCACTCATGAAGTCTAGGTAGATCTATCTAATATGTCTCCCCTTCACAATTTATAGCTTGGTGATATTCTGCATACCTTTGCAAGGAAGGACATCTTAGAAGAACATATAAAGAAAATTGAATTGATTGATGATTTTGTAAGGATCATGCAGGAAGGGTTCTAGAAGTAAACATCAACATTTATTTACCTCCAAAACAAAAACTAAAGATTTTGATGGATTCCTTCAAGGATCATTCCTCTTGGAGAAAAGGTAGAACAAGAGGCCATAAGAAAATTGAAAGATAAAATAATTGTCGAAGTATCTTACCAGTGTGCTAGGGCATATAATAAACTGCAAGAAAACTTGAAAATGTTTAAAGATTGTATAAATGAAGTGACTTCTCTATTTATTTTTCTTAAGGTGACCAAGATCCACCAAAAATATCAAGGATCAAATTGACTCCATTGAGTCACAAATTACTAAATTGGTTGAATTAGATGAGTTATCAAAGGATATGAATGGATCAATAAGAGCTCAAACAAAAAACCTTCATTTACAATTGCCATTGCTTCAAGACCAGAGAGAAGTTAAGGAAATAATTTGTTTAGTTGAGGGAAGCAGTCAACCTAAGACTTGCTTCACTATCAGGATTACTTCTAAATGCAGAAAGTGTTGATAAGAATATGAAGACTTCAAGTAATACGAAGGAGGCTAAGGATTTGTACATGCAATGTGAATGCCAAAATAATATTCTTTCTTCAACAAAATTGTACTAGGTTGCAACTTTGGTGCAAATCAAAGAAATTCACAAGAAAATCTTGCCTTTTAAGGAAGGTACAAAGGTATGATCAAGAAATTTTTAGTCTTCGTAGAGTACTACAATATCTTCTTCTTCTTTTTTTCTCTACATAGCACTAGTTTTTGAGTCATCTCCATCTTAGGGAGAGTATGTAGTAAGGGGGAGCTCATATTTTTTGGGATGTTGTAAATAGAAGATATCATTCCCTTTTCCCTTGATGTCAAAGGGGGAGAAGAACATATGGGTGTTGCCATCAATGAAAAGGGGGAGATTGTTGGAAATAGTTGTTGTCATTGATGTCAACCTATTATGGGTTGTCATTGATGTCATATGTGTGTGATGAATTCTGTATATATTCTGAAGATAGTGCAAGTGTAGAGATATAGTCAACAATATAGTTAGATGTATGAATGGTGATCAGATTGGTGTCTATGAGTGATTTGGTGGTTGGTACACTTGTTCTAATATTTTCCTTGCATGCCTATGATAATATCATTTCTTGATTGGTTTACCACACATTGAGATAACTTGCAGAAGATTGGTAAAGGTATTAATAGTGTATTTACTATAAAAAAGTCATGACATTTTGGTTTGTATCCTTCCACATAGTAATTTATTGTATTGTAGTTTAAGAGGTTAGTTGGTTGTGTTGTGAAGGTATTATATCCAAGAAATCAAGTCTTTTCACGTTCTATAAAAAGAGTTAGAGCTAATAGAGTTCTGAAAAAGTGCAATATAATGTTAAAAGCTTGTTGGAATGCTCTACATTCCTTTGATGAGATAGATGTGATCATGTAGACTTGGTAGTATATTCAAAAATGTGTATGAGTCATTCCTTGCAATATTCAAGTGTTTTGGTGTTGCACAATATCAATTTTCAAATAATAGTTTACTATAGCTTGTCCAAAATTCTTTTCTCATGTAATTTTAGTGGGTTTCTCCTCTTGCACCAACACACTATAAATACTTGAGGAAAAGGTTGAATGAATATCGTGCATGGTCTATAACATCTAAATATTGGTGTACATAATGATTTTGGTATCTTCTTGGCTATGTGAAGACAAACAATGATAGTGTTGATAGCATTGATACTTTTTGAGTCGGCATGGCTTGTTTCATTCTCAGTGGTTGATCTTGTTTTGGAGATTTTTTTTAGATGTTTACAGATCCCATAATATCGTGTGCTAATATTCATTTGTTTATCCTACAAACATTATACATAATTGGAGCCAACCAATGAGATTTCAAGAGTTTCTTCTAAAAGTCATCATGGATCCGACTTAATAAAAGTTTTGAAGTGATGTGAAGGATATATATAGAATATTAAATTCATTTATGAAGGTGAGGATTGATAGTGATGTGAGATAGAGAATAATGAAAGAGTTGAAGTGTTTGAAATCAATGTGAAGGGTAAATTGTGTGAAAAAAAGATTATAACTTCAACATACATTAGATGCTTCTTCAAAGCAATTCATAATCAATTTTCTCATTCTAATTTTCATGTATCCTACTCTGAGACAACGAGTCTCATTAGGTCCTTGTATCTTTCTCGAAGGTTGTATACCTTAGTCTACAAGTCCTTAGGTAGTGACCCTTAATCATTGGAAATTCTTGTTAGTAGTGATCTACATATATTGTGAGTTAATCCTCACCATGCTTTTTCCCTCATTGGGTTTTCCACGTAAAAATCTTGGTCTTTATGTGATGCATGTGTTGTTTTTTGTTCTTTCTAGTTATGTGATTAGCTGTTAATATGAAAATGGAAATTTGTAAGTTGCAATACATGTTGATTCACCCCCCTCTCTTAGCACATCATTGTGTTCAACAACTTCATCATGACAAATAAGTGTCAATGATTACACTAGGGCACATGACAAGGTATTTACAAAAGAAGACACAAAATAACATACACAAAGGAACCACTTGCAACCAATGCATGAGGTCTCAAAGGCTTGAAGGTATGGATATAAACACAAGTGAAAAATAAAATTTTAGGTCAAAGCCTATAAAGAATATCCATGACACAAGGCCATATATGAACTAGTTGGGAGCTAGAGATTTCACCATTGGTGAGGAACTATGGAAAGGAAAGTTGATCTCCCTCAAACTGAAAATGTTCCCATCTCCTAGTTGCAAAAAAATATATCTTTTATCTACATGGATCAACCTATGAAAATTACCCCAATGGTGAGAGTGCGATCCACTATCAACACTACCACTATAGGGTAACCACAAGAAATAGGTGCTAGACCTATTACATGGTGCACCATTCATGCATACAACAATAAAGTTTAAAAAATAAACTCAAGCCAACAACAACACTTATTATGGAAGTAAACATCCAAAATTTAATTCTTCATTATTAATGGCCTCTAAATCTAGTTTAAGGTAAAAATAAAATTCCTCCAACTCATAAGGAAAATAAAATGGTTCCTTATTACCTTGTTGATATGCACACATAATATCTTCTTCCTATAAATTAAACATAAACATTCAATTTTTTGGCACATTATTAAGCAGAGAAATAAATTGATCTTCCTTAAATGGCCTACGTGTTGCTACTCAAAATCATCTTCTTGTGTATGTTGAACCCATTTAAAGGATTCAAACTTGACAATATAACTATTATCCACAACATTAAGAACTTGGCCTTAGAAAATATAAGTCTCATAGTCAACCTTAGCTACATCAAACCTTGGGATAATAGGTGGCCAACACACACCATTGTCATACATGCTAATTCATTCCATACTTTAATCAACACTTCATATACATTTTTACTATCTTTATCAACATAAAAAATAGAACTAAGAGATACCTCATGTGAAGAACCTAGTTCCTCAAATTGTCCCTATATTTCAAACTCATCTTGGCAATCTGTTGAGTCATATTTGCCACTATAATCAGACCTATGAAATATTTCCTCTTTCACACTCACCATTGTAACATCTTAATGTGACTTATTTGAAGCACACTTTGAATGAGAAAGACTACATGTCTTGCACCAAAAAAATAGGCTTTCATATGCTTCTATTGTAGGAGTTTATGGTGAACTCCTCAAACCCCCCAGGATCACCTACAAGACAAAATATCTTCCACAAGAGAGAAATGGAAAAAATATCATGTTATCATTAAGGATACAAGAATTCAAAATTGAATATGGCAATGTTCATATGATTCCTTGCTTATATAGGAAAGGATACCTAGATAGGATTAGATGAGATCATGACAAGTGTCTTAATCTTATAAAATGAGACAACTAAGTCCTAACAACCTAGGAAAAGATAAGTTCTAGGAAAAACTACTCATCCTTCTAGAAGGAATCTTAGAGCTTAAGTAAACTTAACATGTGAATATGTGGGTCTATACAAGATCATGTGGGTCCAAAAAGTGGCAATGTGAAAAAAGAGCATTTTTAACATGCCCAAAAATGTGAGATTTTTGCTTTAATTTTTTTGCAGGCTTGGGTACAATATCCGTTTTGGTTTGGTAATACCAAAGAGAAATGGATATCCGTTTTGGAAAGCAAGAACCCATTTTTTTGAAAAAAAAAATGGATATCTGTTTTGAAGACCTAAAAACCCCTCTTTAGTAAAATGATCTTAACTTTTGTGTTTTTTAATCAAAAAATTGATTTTTTATAGGTGTTGAAAAGGTGATTGAGAGATCTACGCAATGGAATAGGTGGTGTTTCTATATTGTACACAAAAAATAATTATAATCATTTGAACTTCATATCTAATTTTTGAAACATCAAATGCTCACTACTTTCACATGCAAAGTCTTTTTCTCATGATTTTTTGTAACACTCATCTAAAAATACTTGAAACATTATAAAAAGTAATGAATAATGGAATATTTATATTTTTTGTAGCAAGGAGATGAAAAAATATTCATAAATAATCATCTCTCTGTCCCTTTCTCTATCTCTCTATATATCACTATGTCTCCCCTTAAGCTCTAGACACATACATCCCTCCTTTCTTCTCTCTTTATCCCTCTTTATACCTATCTTTCTCACTCTCTCTCCTTGAGCTCTAGACATATCTCTCCATCCATCCTTCATTATCTCTCTCTCTCACTCAGTCTCTCTTAGGTCCCTCCCACTCCCTCTCGCTCTCTCTTTCTCCCTCTCCCTCTCCCTCTCACTCTCCATCTCTCCTCTCCCTCTTTATCTCTCTCTACCTCCCTTTGAAGTCTCTCTTCCTATTAAGTCTCTCTCCATCTCAGGTCTCTCTCAAGTCTCTCCCACTCCCTCTCTCCCTCTTAGGTCTTTCTCTCTCAAGTATCTCCCACTCCCTCTCTCTCTTTGTTCTCTCCCACTCTTTCTCTTAATTTCTCACTCACACTCTCCCCATCTCAAGTATCTCTCTCTCCCACTCTCTCTCCCTCTCTCCCTCCCTCTCTCCCTCTAAATTATCTCTCCCTCTCACTCTCACTCTCACTCCCTCTATCTCCCTCTCTCCCTCTCTCCATATCAAGTATCTCTCTCTCCCTCCCTCTCTCCCTCTCAAGTATATATATATCTCCCTAACTCTCTCACTCTCACTCTCCATCTCCCTCTCATCTCTCTCTCTCTCTCTCTCTCTCTCTCTCTCTCTCCATCTCTCTCTCTCTCTCTCTCTCCATCTCTCTCTCTCTCTCTCTCTCTCTCTCTCTCTCTCTCTCTCTCTCTCTCTCTCTCTCTCTCTCTCTCTCTCTCTCTCTCTCTCTCTTCTCTCTCTCTCTCTCTCTCTCTCTCTCTCTCTCTCTTCTCTCTCTTTTGTGTGTGTGTGCCTCTCTCTCTATCTCTCTCAATATCCATCTCCTTCTCGGTATCTATTTCTCTCTAGTCCCAAACACTCCTCTCACTCTCCATATCCCTCTCTCCCTCTCTCTCTATCCATCCCTCTAAAGTCTCTCTCCCCTTAGGTCTCTCTCTCTCTCTCTCTCACACACACACTCTCTCTCTCCATCTCAGGTCTCTCTCCAAATCTCTCTCCTCTCTCCCACTAGGCTCTCTCCCTCTCAAGTCCCTCTCCCTCTCCCTCCCTCTCAAGTTTCTCTCTCTCTCTCCCTCTCAAGTTTCTCTCTCCCACTCTCTCTCCTATCTCCCACCAGACTCTCTCCCTCTCAAGTCCCTCTCCCTCTCCCTCTCCCTCCCTCCCTATATCTCTATCTATCCCTCTCAAGTCCTCTCTCTCTCCCACTCTCTCTCTCTCTCTTAGGTCTCTCCTCTCCCTTCCCTTTGAAGTCTCTAACTTCTTAAGTCTCTATCTTAGGTCTCTTCCACTCCTCTCCTCCTCTTAGGTCTCTCCCACTCCCTCCTCTCCCTATCTCTCTCTCTCTCTCTTAGGTCTCTCCCACTCCCTCTCTCTCTTTATTTCTCTCTCTCTCTCTCTTAGGTCTCTCCCACTACCTCTCTCTCTCTCTTAGGTATCTCCCATTACCTCTCTCTCTTCTCTCATGTCTCTCTCTCACTCTCTTTCTCTGTTAGTCACACTCTCCATCTCCCTTTCAGATCTCTCTCTCCCACTCTCTCTCTCTTACACACACACACACTCTATTTCTCTCTAATGATTATAATTATTATTTTGTGTATAATGTAGAAACACCACCTAGTCCATTGTGTAGATCTCTCAATCACCTTTCCAACACCTATACAAATTCAAAATTTTGATAAGAAACACAAAAGTTATGCCCATTTTACTAAAGAGGGTTTTTAGATCTTCAAAACGGATATCCGTTTTGTTTTTCAAAAATATGGGTTCCTGTTTAGCAAAATCGATATCCATTTTAAAAAACAAAACAGATATCCATTTTGTTTGACAAAATTTGTAGCCTTGGGATTTCCCTCGGGTTTGCCTTGGTTTTTGGCTTGGGATTGCCTAACTTGGAAAGTCAACAAAAAAAATGTGCTTACAAAATTTCCTTAGTTTTTCGAAGTTCACCCTTATGGCTGACGATTTTTTTTTCATCCAAATTTCATGAAACAAAAAGGGTTTATAGAAAAAATTGGCAGCTTTCCACAAATATAAGTTTTGCCTTATTTTTAATTTAATAAATAATAATTATTGATTTTCTACATACATTACGTCTAAAGTCCTGATTGATAGACCGATTGAAAAAATTCTATAACTTTCAAACTACTTAACATTTTTCAAACGTACAAGATGCACCACATTCCATGCTTCACATACTATAGGATTAAAAAATTGAATTTCATAAATTTTTGACCAAGTTATGGTAGTTAAACATAGACGTTTTAATAATTCTGAAAAGTTCTAATAAATAAATCATAACTAATTATTTACATGGAAAAAAATTACAAAAAAATCCAGCACATTTAGGCATGTGTCCTCTACTTATATTGAAAGATCCAGAAAAAATATTATTTTTTTCTTGTACTTAGAGTGGTCAGACATACACCTGCTTCTTATCTTTTTCTTGAAAATTTAGTACCACTGCATTGAAATTTCAAATTTTCTCAAAACAAATTTACTTTTTTCCAAAAAAGGACTAGTAGCCTAGAAACTACATTCAATTTGCTACAACTTTTGATCTTACATATTTTTCAAATTATGTAAATAACCTATTCAAATTTTTATGTCAAGTTTCCTAACTCTGATTTTCTAAATTTTCATCGCCACTTAGAGGCCTAGTTTGGACCCCCGTGATCCTACACTGACCCATGGCCCCTAATTACCTAGTGAGTGAATTGACTAGTTACAAGACATTTATTCACACCAAACCCCCCCTTAAGTGCAACTTAGTAGAGAAGATTATTAGGTAAAGACAAAAAGATGCAAAGATGGGTCCCGACTATGAGGCCATGTTAGGTACCCATGTACAAATAGAAATGAAATATCTTAGAGATGGAGAAAATTAGAAAACCCAATGGGACAAAAATCCTCCCAAAAAGATATGAAATACAATAATGATATCCATCACAAGTCCAATATTTAATCTATATCCACAAAAAGGATGATAAGAGAGATCATACAACCCCCTCCCCCCCATAATGAGATATCTTGTTGTGAAGAAGCATTGGAAGCACACTTGTGGAGTAACACTAGAATCCTGAATTTGACAAGCAGGAAAAGATATTTTTGTTTGCTAGAAACCATATTAGAGTCACTCAAGGACTTAGGTCAAAATAATCATAAGAAACAATAGATTTGATGCCAAGTGTCTTAATTATATGACATGAGAGAACTCATTACACTTACCTGGGTTCACATGTGTTACAAGTCAAAAGATAAGATAAAAACTAATGACAACTAACACCTTCTAGAAAGATTCCTTCCTATGACCTAAGTAAACTTAACATGTGTAAATAAGTTCCCTAGTAATGAATTAACTAGGTACAAGACTTTATTTACACCAACACTAAGGAACACTGGAAAACTCACAAACTGGCACAACCCTGGAATCTATGAAGCAATAGTTGATTGAACAATGATCTATAATTGAAATAAAGTGTAGAGAAATTGTAAGCCTAATGCATACAAAAAGGGAAATAGTGCATGCATTGATGAACATCCACATTTTCTTCCATGAATAAAAATGACCTTAGATCAATGAGAGGAAGCTAGATTTTTGAAGCAAAAATGAAAACAACTCTAGTAGAAATATGTTTGTCAAATCTAAGCTTCAAAACCTTGTAGATTTGACAAAATATGTTAGATTTTGATGAAATGAAAGTCGATTCTGAATTTCTTAGACACCCTATATTCAGTGGCAAGGTTCTTAAGACCTCAACTTACACCCAAAAAAATTTCACACCATATTGGTCCCTTAGATTTGGGAAGAAGTCTACAACACTAAATCTCTGATACCATGTAAGAGTTTATGGTGAACTCTTCAAACACCCCAAGATCACTTGCAAGACAAAATAACTTCCATAAGAGAGAAATGGTAGAAATATCATGCTATCATCAAGGATGCAAGAATTCCAAATTGAATATGGAAATGTACATATGATTCTTTGCTTATATACCTACAAGAAGAGGAATAGGATTAGAAAAGATCATAACAAGTGTCTTAATCCTATCATATGATACAAATAAGTCCTAACAACCTAGGATAAGATAAGTTCTAGAAAAAATAACTCATCCTTCTAGAAGGAATCTTAGCTCGCTTAAGTAAACTTAACATTTGAATATATCCCCTAATTACCTAGGGAGTGAATTGACTAGGTACAAGACATTTATTCACACCAACATCTATATGATCACTATCTTCACAATATTTGAGGCTAAGATGTTCACTTTGAAAATCATTGGCTACACTAATACATATATCTATAATTTTTTCATCTAATATATCCATGCCTAAATTTTCATACAAATTGGAACCAATAAAAATATGGGTGGGGATAATGATGGTCAAGTGCTATCACACCCACTTTCAAGCTATTCCATTCAAGGATAACCCTAGAGATCTCAATAAAAAAGAGAAAGAGATCTTGCAATAGGGCTATCCTAGGGGGAAAAATTAGACTAATAAGGGGTTCATCACCAAGTTTATACTTGGAAAAGATAATGAAATGCAAGATGAAATATGGAACCCCAATTGAATGCAAAGTAACACTAAATGATCTAGAAAAGTGAATGAAACAACATAGAAAACTACAAAATAAAATGTGTACACCTGTAAATCTGGAGATGGCTGGATGGAGGTCTAGAACACTGTAAATTCAGACTTTATTGTTGACTGGGACTCATTCGCCAAACTGGGTGAATTAGTCTAGATTTTGGAAAACTATGCAGGAACAAGAATTTACCAAAACGGTATCTGAATCTACAAAATCCAGAAAATTGATTGGAATTGGGACTCATTTTCAATAAGTGGCGAACCAGTCCAGTTAGGATTTTTGAAGCTTCAAAGATTGATCTTTCTTTTCTTTGTCTATTTTTTCCTTCCTAATTGGTTTCCAAATCTGAATATTTGATTTGCAACCTATAGGTCTTCTCCAATGCTCTCTAAGGCTTGATGACAACTTTGAAAACTTTGAATGATTTGCAAATTTTCTCCAATCTTACTCAAGAAATTTTCAACCTAAACTTGTAAATCACACACAAAGGAGAGGAAAAATGTTGTTGGGTTAGTGGATAGGGGTTTGCCTTGGTCAAACTCCTTGTTGGTAATTAAACCTTGAAATGAAAGAAAATAGGAATAGAGAATGATGAATGAACAAATAAAAGTGTTGCAACTCACCAAACCCTAGCAATAAGGTGCTGCAAATATGCTTGAGATGGCTGCAATGGATGTGGTTCTTGACTCTTTCTTGAATGATGTTGATCTTGAATGAAACACTTGCTTGAATTTGTGTTGCCAAAAAGTGTAACCTTTGATACTTTTCACTCATTTAGACCCTTGCCTATGGATTTTGGACCTTTTTCAACCCATTTTTACCCCTTTCCAAGCCTTGTGCCAAAGTGTTGTAAGGTGTTTTAAAACATTATTACACTTTCCTAGGCTTGTCATCACCAAATCAACCCTTTCTCATGCTATAATGACCCATTAATACACATATAAGCCCTATGTTAGTGTGTTTTCATGATACAATCTCGAAAAGAAACAATAATCACACTCAAATCCTCAAAAACCAATGAAAAATTCCCAGGTGGACTAGGTCACCACCATGTGGCATAAAATTTAAAATTAACTTAACATTCTTTTAGGATTCTATCTCTAAAACCCTAAGGTTGGCCTGTATGGTGTTATTTTAGGAAAATTAGGGTACAACTTGTATAAATAAGCCTAAAAACCCTAATTCATCATTATACATCACTCAACTCACACTCCTCTCATCTCTCATCACTCTTTCTTCTCAAGCAAGCTAAGGTTTGATCATTCTAAGTCAACAAGACATTTTTTCTGAAGCATTCAAGGGTTGATTGCTACAACAACACAAGATTTATCATCATGGAAAGGTAACTCACTCCATTACTTCATGTTTAATGTTTCATTATATTATTTCTATTTCTTTTGGTTTAGTTACCTAAAAGGGGTTTGCCTTGGTCAAACCCCCAATCCCTAACAATCAACATTTTCTCCTTCTTTCCTTGCCTGTTTGCAAATCTAGGTACATTGAAGATCATTGAAGACTTGTTGAAGACCTCTCCTTGCTTGAAAAGTCCAAAAATCCACCAAAAGACACTTTTAGGCCCGAATATCAGAGTTTTAGAAGCAAAAACCTATGAAGAACCAAGGTGCGAACCAAGGGCTTCTGTTTCCCCTTCAAAAATTCCAATTTTTTTGAAGAGGACTAAGTCATCAAAAATGGCGACCTAGTCCCACTAAATATTCCTTTATGTGATTTTCACATTTTCAGACACCCATTTCGCAAAAACAGGCTCCAGACTTGTTTTCTCAAATCTGGGACTAGGTTGCCCAAATTGGTGAAAGTGTCCCTTTCGGATTCTGCAACATTTTCATCAGCTTTCTAGACCTCCAACAAATATTCCTTCAAATTATAGGTGCACACATTCTACCTCTTTCATTTTTGTTTAGTTTAGTGTACATTCTTAGGTCACTTTGTATATGTTTGCATACAACATTGTGTTTTCCAGCACTTTACATTTCGTAGGTTTTACATTACTATTTGGTTTTTATTTTCCATTACCAAAATTTAGGGCACTCCACACACATCAATTTAATCCCCTAACCCTCTTTGAATGAACCCTAAAATGAAAGGGTGTGAAAGAGAGTCCATTTCCCACTAGCTAGCTTCTAGGTGAAAAACCTTAGAGGCTCATTGGGGAATCCTCTTTTCCATTCTTCATTTTTTGGTGGTTCAGAATCATAAACCCTAGATTATAATTGTTAGCACAATAAAAAAAACGATGCATTAAATCCTTGACATGATGATTGATGCTTGAATGCTGCTCTAAAATGCTTGATAATCTGCCCTTGAATGCTTTTGAATGCTCCTGTGAATGCTTGTGAATTCAAGCTTGCTATAAGAATGATCATTCAACTTTCTAGGTATAAAATTAATGAAAGAACCTTGTATTTATACTCAATTATGCAAGAATTCCCAAAATTACACTACAATTTGACATTCTAGGAGAATAAAATCTCACCAAAAATTTGAATTAATTTTGATTTTGGGCCACACAAGACTCATTCGACCAAGGTGGCGAATGAGTCTCATCAGGCATAATGTATGTGACCAAAAACTAAAAGTGCTTAGAAATATGTGAAATCCGGTTCGGGGCCAAAAGATCCAAGTGGGACCCATTCGCCCAAGGTGGAAAATGAGTCCTAGATCACTAAATTTGGGCCATTCAAACCAGAAACACCTAAATTATGATTGGCTAATGATTGGTGCCCAAATTATCCTAAAAAAGATGCATTAAATGAGGCTTGTGGATGCAAAATAGGGCCAATTAAAGCATAAGAAAACCCAATTATTAATGACAAGCCTAGAAAAGTGTGAAAGTGTGTTACAACACTCCAAATAAGGCAAGATTAAGGTTTATTTTGATTTAGTTATTTGGTAAAACCTTAGAAAAGTGTGAAAGTGTGTTACAACACTTCACAACACTTTAGCAAGGTACCATTTAAATCCATTAGTTCACAAGGGCCCAATATCTAATGTGAATATTTTTTTTAAATATCTAATATACTGAGAGGAGGGGTGAATTAGTATATTCGTAAAATTATTGAACAAGTACCATTCAATTAATTCAAAGCATATGATAATTAAGATAAGTAGAATCATCAATAGAACATGAAACACATAACACAAAAGACACTAAATTTTTTACGTGGAAAACCTAGAGTGAAAAAACCACGGTGAGGATTAACTCACAATATACTATAACCAGTTATAAGATATTACAAAAGGGTGGCTTACTGCCATGACTCACTGTCCAAAATGGGAGGCTCACTGCCTACAAAAATGAAGTAACACAATTGGCTAACCACCAAAATTGAATTGACAAAAGTACACCTCAAGTGTAGATTATCATTTTATTTGGTTAGGATGGTCAAACAAACACCTACTTATTTTTTCCCTAAAATTTAAGTACTACTACATTGAAATTTCAAATTTTCACCAAATAGATTTTTTTTTATAAACAAACCTAGTAGTTTAGAAACTACATTCAATTTTCTAAAAATTCTATTTACATATTTTTGAAATAACATAAATAACTTATTTAAAATTTTACGTCAAGTTTCCTAACATTGATTTACTGAATTTTCATCGTCGCTTAAGGGCCTATTTTTTCCATGATGATCCCGCACATACCCTTCTACTGTATGATAGGTCAGCTAATAGTAGACCTAATAGAAAAATTGTATACAAAAACAATTGACATCGGAGATGACCATGAACAACTGTGCTTACAAGTTATTGTCCATGTATGTATTTCTTAGTCACGAAACATTTCCCAAAATTTGAAGTAGCAGCTATTTACCGGAGAGGATTCCAGAGCAAAATATTAGAGGCTAGTCTTGTATTACCGGTTCAGAATACCAGATTGATGTGACTCAGTTGAAACTCATATATCATGGTGAAATCAATGACAACAAAATTGTCAACAAGGGATATGATCTTCTTCATTCTTCCAACAATCTCCCCCTTTTTCATTGATGGAAACATGTGCCAAAAACTGTACAGAATATACTCTATTTCTCATTCCTCTTCTCCCCCTTTGACATCAAAGACAAAGGTCGAATAACAAAAAAACATGAAAGATATATACACATGATCCAAAATGTTCAAACACATGGAATCAAACTTCTGAACTCCCCTTGAGGAGTTATCTCATGCAATTTAAAGACAAAAAAATATTTTACCCAAAGGAGGGAGCATTTTGCAGTTCTTGTAAAATGCCTTGCCAGGCCGTTTTTCTAGCCTCCCAACTCTTCTTAGTAGATACCAACAACTTGTTCAAAGATTCTAAAGAATTAATTTTTTCTTCAAGCTTCATTTAGAGTATCTAGAGTTAGATCAAGATCTTATCCAAATTCTTAGCATTAGCTAAAGCATTGGCTATTGGGGCATGCACCATTCTCACGTTATCACCAAGGAAGAAAAAATTTCTGATTATATCTTCCTTCTACTTTTGTAACATAAAGAACTTTTTTCTGTGCACAAAAATAGAATTCCAAGTTGATCTATCTCTGTCCATTGATGCATTATAGGTGCTGGAGATAGTGGTCAGCTGAGATTCAATGGAGTCCATGAGATCTTTTATGGTTTGAGTGGCATCAAGCCACCTTATACAATATGTAAACACATAATTAGCTTTAGCTTCACAAGCCTTCACACCTTCAAGGATCTTCTCTACATTGGCATGTGTCGAGGCACATTTGTCGTTAAAGATCAACAACCTTTTCTCATTTAGCTTCTCCTCTGCATCCTGTTTTGTTTTCTCAATAAGTCATGTAGTATTCTCCTCAAAGGAGTCCAATATAAGCTTCAAGTTCTCAATCAAAGAGAGAGATGTATCAACTGATGTATCCACAGTAAAATCCTATAGGGCCTTAATGACATATTCAATAAGCTTAGTCCCTTTTTGATGTATTTCTAAGATTTCTCTCCTACCGGATGCATGAAATACATCACCTAACATCAATTTATGTAATGGAGAAATCTTGTTCAGATTTGCATAACCTTGATTCATTGTAAGTTGTAGGAGTTCTAGAGGAATTATCGATCGAAATCTAATATTCTTTGACAACATTCCCTTCAAAAAATCATCCACGAAGGAGGATTCTCCAATGGACTTCTTTGATTCTACAACTTGTTGGGATACTTCTTCATTCTTTCCAGTGATATCAATAGATTCCATATTTATGTTTTCTACTTCCTCCTCTGATTTTTCTTCCTCAACGTTCTCTTTTTCTGCAATTTCATCTTCTGCATTCTCATTGGCAACTTTGATTTCTAGTAGAACATCTATACTACCTATTTCCGAAGGCATATTTGAGTCATTCGCTTCTAGAGATTCATTATCATTAGCAATACCAGAAGGAGGTTCTTCCAAAATTTTTGTAGAAGTTTCTTTTCTAGGTTCAGAGACCAAATCAAATGCACCAATCATGCCATACTTTTTTGCAGTGTCTTTGATAGTGCTTATTGTTTCCTTCCTTATTTGTCTGATTTCTTTCTTATCTTTTGTCATCAGGGTATTAACTCTTATTTTCTCCTTGAACATTTTAGCACAAATATTTTCCAAAGATTCTAAGTTATCCGGAGTTAGAGATGATGCAATATCTTTATATGCTTTGTTTTGTATTTTCTCCTCTAGCTCAACTACCTCTCCTCTTCTCTTCCTCAGTCTTTTCCACATATTTTCAGGAACATCACACATAATGTTGTCCCATTTGGCTTCCAAAATAATGACATATCAGATAATGACCAAAATTATTATTTCTTTATCCTCTTCTCCTACTAAATTATACACTTCCGCAATGGACTTCACCATATCATCTTGATTCACTAAATTATTTACCAAAAAATCAAGTTTAAGAGGGGAACTAGGTCTTATCGAAGAGGTGTTTTCCTCTTCTTGGTCAAATGGAACTTCCTCTGTAATTTTTTCCTTCTTTGCTTCATGATCATCTTGTTCATCAACATCGTCTGAATATGACATATATTGAACTTTCATCAATAAGCCAATTCCGGTTTCTTGTGATGCACCTTCACCAGAGGAAGCACTCGTCCTTCTCTTTCTTGTCAATTTTGTAGCAGGGTCTTCTTCCTCTTCCTCCTGATCATTTGTAACACTCATATTCTTTTCTCTAGTAGCCTTTTCTTTTCTTCATTTAACAGGGGCTAATGGAGGAACACCTTTCCTTTTTCCTGATTTGGTAGTAGGTTTGGAAGGAGTCGGGCCTTTGCCTTTATCAGTAGTGCTGGGCACAAACTTCATTGTAGTTGGTCTAGAATTTGGTATGGAAGGAGGGGTCCTATTGGATCTCCTTACACTAGGTAGTTTTGTAGACTTATATCCTTGAACAACTCTTGCTTGAGCTAACTGTTCAGGTGTGAAACATTTCTTGAGCATTTTCTCCACATTTTTCTTACTTTTAGCTTTGTTCTGCTCCAAGTGAACTTGTCTAGTTTCTCTGCATAAGTTCTAATCGAGGGTTCATTCGGATCTTTAGGACTCTTTAACAAGAGTTTCACATATCCTTCAACATCATCTTCCGAGACTTCATAACCTAGAGGCTGAATCCAGATGGTTCGGGGTTCAACCGCTTCTATCATACACTCATCAGAAGATACATGAAATATAATCCAATTTTTGTATTTCTCCACAATCTTTCTCGGAATTGTATCTATCTCATTCATATTCTTCTTGAACATAGAAAAGAATGTCGTCAAGGTATTTTCTACATTGTTCACATCACCCAAATTACTCATGTGCTTAAAGATCTGATGAGCAACAGGTTGGGATGAATCCCAACACATAGTTCCAATTTTTCTCAGAAGCATTCTCATAAAGTAGAATAACAAAAATACAATTAGAGAACCAAAATTAAATGGGTACTTCATTTCCTTTGACATCCTCAGGTTCTCAAGCAACTTTTTCCTAAGAAGCTCACATAGATTATAACTCATACCATTTACAAAAATATCATAACCAATATAGATAGTTGTGACAAACACAAATTTCTCTCTGTTGGTGAAGTATATTTTATGGAAAATCATTATAGATGCATACTTCACAGCTGGATTTTTAATAGGTTTTGTCATTAGAGCCCTTTTTCCATAGGTAGCATCGATGAGTTTTGATACTGTTTTATTTTTCACTGCCTTCAACACAGGTACCGATTTGATGTCACAGAGTCTGGTGACGACTTTAATTGCTTCCTTGTTTATCAAGTGTGGTTCATGAGTCCATAAGAATTGATCATGCATTTTTCTAAAAATCGACTTTACATACGGGTCATCCACTATAGAATCAAAGTTTGGAAAATTGTTCCAACAATCCAACTTCATCGTCACAAGATTTGAGTATTCAGGTTTTACCCAAAATTTATCATCAGTGAGTTCATTCATCCATGTATCAATCAGTTTGATATGATTGAATTCTTCTAACTTAACCCTAATGTACATCCTTATATCTATGTCGGCATGATGCCATGAGGAATCGAAGAGAAGGTGCCCAACGGGTCATCTTCGAATACCTTCATCAAATATTTTCTATAGGAGGGCCTTGGTCTTTCTATTGTTTGTACAACTATAGGGGTTGCAATTTTCTATATTCCAAACACTTAAAAAGATTCAAGAAATAATTTCCACAAACTCATAGTACCATAGAATCAAAAATACCTTTTTCTTCACAAATAGCCAAAACTAGGGTTTGTACCATTCACACCTCAATTTGCTTTAAATCACTCCAAGCCATTCTCCACTTCTTTCAAATGCCCAAATAATTGAAATGCCTTCATAATTTCATTTTATAGATTAATGTGATATCTTAATTCACATTTAATGCACTTGGAATTTGAAAAAGCTGCTAGATTTCCTCAACTGTGTTGAAAAACCCTAATATGCTCCATAAATGAGCATACAAGTCTCTTTTCTTCTGGTTTCTTTTCCAAAACCTCTACATACTGATTACTTACAACTTTACTTTATGTCATGGATTTGACACACTTGCAATTAGGGGGGTTTTAAGGATTTTCTACAAACCCCCAAGACCATCCTAAGTCTAGTTACTAAAGGAATCATCTGCACTAGATGAGGGTACAAACGTATCAATAGTCCTTGAATCTTCTTTATTTTTCCATATCTTACTCATGTCCTGCTTAACATCTTATTTTTCAACCTTCTTCTCAAGTTCATTCTTCTTTTCTAGGACATTTTTTTTTTCCTTTTTGCTTTTGCATACCTTTGAAACGTGTCCTCATTTGTTGCAATTATAACAGATAAAATTTCTTTGACTTGATTGACTTCCACTGAACCTTGTTCTGCACTACTTTTCCTTATGCCCATATTTATTGCATGTATAAAAATAGCCAAAAAAGGATTGATTTATGCTTCCTCCATCAAAATATTTCATCATATGAGTTATGAATTCACTAGCTCTATGTCCAAACTTATTACATGCATAACATTATCTAGGGAAAGAACTAGAAAAATAATTCATCCTGCTTCTACATTCAGTTGCCTTATGCCCAAACTTGTTACAAGAAAAACAAGCATCATTTAAATATGGGTACCTTTGTGCATTTGGTTGTCTGACAAGTGGTTTTCTTCCTGGATTCCTTTTATGATTTCCTTTATCTTGATTTTTTTGATCTTTTACTGCTTTAGAGCTTTCACCTATTTCTAATCCTAATCCTCCTTTGTCTTTAGAGTGTTTTTGTCTAGCAATCAATTCATCAAGCCTGGTGGAGCTTATTTTGAAACTATCCTCACATACTTTTACCTTTTCCAGTTTTGTTCTCAGATCTACCACTTCTTTCTCAAGTCTGGAACATTCATCATACTTGGTTTTTAATCTCTGTATTCAAGAATTCTTCAATCCTCTTGTTTTCTTCTACTTGCAGCTTCAGTTCGGTAATGTCTTCATTTGCTTGCCTTCAATTGATCATTGAATTCTCTATGTCTCTCTTTGAACTTCTTTTATTGTTCCTCAATTTATGAACACATTCATTTTCCTCATCAAGATTCTCTTTCAGATCTTTATTCTCATTTTCAGCTTTGTCAAGATCATCAAGAGCAGTCTGGAGTTCTGCATTATCTTCCATATGTTCAATCTTTAAGATCTCCCTCAAGTTGTTAGACTTCTCCAGAGGAACCTTTCTCTGATACTAATTGTTAAATATCCAATATACTAAGAGTTGGGGGGTGGGGGGGTGAATCAGTATATTCGTAAACTTATTGAACAATTACCATTCAATTAATCTAAAGAATATGATAATTAAGATAAGCAGAATCATCAAAAAAACATGAAACACAAAACACAAGAGACACCAAAATTTTTACTTGGAAAAACTAGAGTGGGAAAAACCACGGTGAGGATTAACTCACAATAAAGTATAACCAGTTATAAGATATTACAAAAGGGTGGCTTACTGCCAAGACTCATTGTCCAAAATGGGAGGCTCACTGCCTACAAAAATGAAGTAACAAAATTGGCTAACCACTAGAATTGAACTGATAGAAGTACACCTCAAGTGCAGATTTCGTTCCTTTATAATTCATATGAATTTGCATGTTAGCAGATTACACTTCATCTTTTTCGCTCCCATATTAAGTCTGCTATTATTCGCTCAAATCAAAAAAACATATGTCACCCTTCAAATCTATAAAAACATATTATATATATATGATTTTCAAGGATAACAATCAAGCTAACTTGACAAAATTCTTAGAAAAATTTCAAACGTGTGGCACACTATAGTTATCAACATGGATTATACAAACAAAATTTAATCCATTACACCTTCTATTGTATGATAGGTCGGCCAACAGTAGACCTAATAGAAAAATTGTATACAACAAAAAATGATACTAGAGATGACCACAAACAACTATTTTTACGAGTTCCTATCCATGTATGCATTTCTTAGTCATAAACCATTTCTCAAAATCTGAAGTAGCAGCTATTTACCAAAGAGGATTTCAGAGAAAAATACTGGAGGTTGGTCCTATATTACTAGTTTAGAATACCAGATTGACGTGCCTTAGTTGCAACTCATATATCATGGTGACATCAATGACAACAATTTTTTTAACAAGGGATATGATTTTCTTCATTATTCCAACAACTTCAACCACATTACAACACTAAATCAAGGCAACATTAAGCTTGAACAATGAGGGCCCAAAAGTAGAATAAAAAATTTCTTTGTGACTCCACAAATAATTATTAATAGCTTCAAAATAAAAAATAAGGATAAAAAAGGGGAAAATATTAAACAAGAAACAATTTTATTGTTCACTATTCATATCACTAATGTGTGCACACCCTATATAATTAGCCTCATGAACCAGCTCATTTAATTTCTTGTTTGGACACACACCTTCCTCTTTGTCCACATGGTTGCTACAAAAATCAAGGCCACTTTCATCTATTTGACACTATAGGTAATCATTTATTTCTTCATTATCATCACTGATAGATGACCTATCCAACTAAAGGTGGTTGCATATGATGTCCCCACAATTTTTACTATTACCGTATTATGCACCAACACCATTTCTACCTATATGCATACACAATTGACATCTTTCGATGCTACACTTACACTATTTTATGCATCTAATTAGATACTAAAAACAACAATATGTTGATTACTAGCAAAAATTTCATGTGAGAATAATAACTTTACAATGTATTCATTCTTCATATTCTCCATGGAATCAAGGCACATATAAGCCTGCTACATATTTGTCATTTTAAAATCTTCTTACACTAAACTCAAACTTGCCTCATAGGCTTCAAATAACATGTCAATGCAAGTAGTTGTGCTAGGTTTGAAATACTTTGGGATATTAGAAAGATTAATTGAGAATCTATTGTAACTAAGGCTAAAATTTAGGTTAGCATATAATAAATTGCATAAAAGAAACCCTAGCTAAACAATGAAGTACAAAGGAGTAAAAGAGCATAAATAAAAGGAAGTTTCACCAAACAACCTTCATGCCCTCCGTGATTGACCTTCATTGCCCTTCTCCATTTGCTGTAAAATGATGTTTGCCCTCAGATTTTGAAGAGCAACTAATACCTATGATAAAGAATCAAGCAAATATTGAAGGATTTCCAAATTAGGCAAGTTTGCAAGATGCTGAGAGATTCAAGATGCCAATAGATTCAAGAGATGCCAAGAGATTCAAGAGATGTCCAAATGAGGCTACCAAATCCTTTTTAAACACTTTCCATTTTTGAATGAATGTCCAAGATTGAAATTTGACAAAGCCCTAAGATCAAAGGCTAAAATTGCATGTGACAACTAGCAGTTAGGGTTAGGGCAAACTTAGGTTAAAATTTGAAATGAAGGGTCAATAATGCATGTGAAAGGAGATATTGGACACGGGAAAAGAGGTAGGAGGAGAATCAAATAAGAATTAAAAATTATTTTATTCAAGAGGTGATGTTGACATTTTGAATTAAAAATAAATTTAATTCAAAAGTGGTGGGGTCATGTGACAACAAATAATTATTTTAAGTTATTTATTTGGTGGAAAATTAGAAAGTGGGAAATTTAAATAAATGACTATTTAAATTTAGGGAAAAGTCAATAAGACAATTAAATAATTAATAATAATTATTTTAATTACGGAGAAAATGGACATGATGGACAATAATTAAATAAATTATAGGAATTTATTTAATTATAAGAATACATAGGGAATCAATGACATGTTTAAATAAATAAATAAATTTATTTAAATAATCAGGAGGAAATAATAGGTAAAGGTTAATTAAATAAATTTAGGAATTTATTTAATTATAGGGAGAAATAAGAAATTAGCGACGTATTTAAATAAAATAAATTTAATTAATTTATTTAAATACTCAGGAGGAATTAAATATATGAATTAATTAAATAATTGATAATTATTTAATTAATAGTTGAATTTGGACCATAAGACATAATTAAATATTTTAATTATGCTCAAAAGAAATATGAAAGAAATAATGTCTGCAGGTCTAGGTCAATTTTATGTGTCTACATTTTTCCCCTCTTTGTCATATGTAGTTTATCTCATTGTGACAAAGAAAATTCAGTTCAAGATATGCCCCAGCGTAGGTATGGAGTATCTATGCCCCCTTGGGAAAATTTGTGAATTTTGTTCCAGTGTCAAAAACTTTTGGAAAGTGTCCTGATAAGTCAATGTGATGACCAAAAAAACAATGGCACAATCGGTTTCAAATTTTGAAAAGTTTAAGGTTGTGAAAAGGGTGTTTGAAAGTGGGAAAATGTGCATCTAGTTATAAATCCTAGGGGAAACCCTAATTTTTACCCTATAAATAGGCTTGAGGAGGGTAAAAAGGTAATTCATTTTTTTTTCACCATTTCCCATAGGAGATTTAGAGCTCAGAGCAAGAGGAAATTGCACAAAGATGACTATTCTAGAGGCAAATCATCATAGATATCGATTATGGATCAACCAACGACTAGAGGGCTTAGGAGCGACAGTAAGTACCCTGTACCCACTTCATAATTTTATCATTTTTGGGTAGTTTTAGGGCCTCAAAAATTAAGAAAGCATATGCGTCAAATTGACTTTCGATGCATCTGCGTGTGTGAAGCACACAAATGCTTTCATGTTGCACACATTTGATGCATCGCGATGCAAGTGCCAAGGGAGGGTAGGTGTCACGACCCCTATTTTTATTGTTCGTAGTTTACAATAAACAATTAAATTAAATTGTGTTGAAATAAAAGTGCAGAGGAATAAAATAATTAATTATATTTAAATAGAGAATTTTTTTTTGCACATAAATGATAATGTGTTGTAATTTAGAATAATTATTTTAATTACAATTAAATGTTACTTCTTGACTAACTATTTTGAATAAATATTTAAATTGCAATAAAGATATTCCATTATTAATTATGAGAATAGATATTCAATTTTTAATTAGAAATGGTATTTTATTAATAGCTGAAGATAAATATAGTGCATGGAAAATAAATATTATTATTATTTTCATTTTCAAGATAAGATTTTTGCAAAAACTAAAGGAAATCTTTAAAAGGGGGAAAAGGATAATGAAAACACAACATGGTTTTTTGATCTTTAATTTTATGCAAGAACAATAACTGAAAAAAAAAAGATGCTAGGAAGAGGGTTTCTAAAACTATGGAAAGGGAATAAAAGTAGGAAAGGGAACAAAAATAAGAAGAAAAAGATCTTCTAGAAGCGATCTCAAATGGGTGAACATTCTACTGTATTGTGGAAAAGAAATTCCTTTGTTGAATCTCCAGCTGCTTGTAAATTTTGGCGTTGGTGCTGGATTATTTTAGTTGTTTGTCTGGAAATTATCTGGTTCATGCTTATTCCAGTTTGAAAATACTCCTATCCTTTAAAATAATCTTATTGTTTATGTGTTTTAATAATATATGAATATAGATACTGTACTATATATATATATATATATATATATATATATATAATATTATTATATACTTATACATATAGAATTTTATTTGTACCAATATTTGTCTTTTTAGCTATAATTAGATGATTGTAGAATTTTAAAGAAAGTATTTACATGGATGTAACTTTGTATATATATTTGTGTATATATTTTTATAGATTATGCTGTGCATTAGACGACTGTAGAATTTTAAAGAAAGTATTTACATGGCTGTAACATTGTATATATATTTGTATATAGATTTTTATAGATTATGCTATGAATTAGATGACTATAGAATTTTAAAGAAAGTATTTACATGGCTGTAACTTTGTATGTATATTTGTGTATATATTTTTATAGATTATGCTGTGAATTAGATGACTATAGAATTTTAAAGAAAGTATTTACATGGCTGTAAATTTGTATATATATATATAATAAACACACACATATTTAGTTAAATGTAAATATCATTCTATTTAATAATAACAGATTGCAAGTTCCTTCAACTGTAAATTTAAATTTCTTTATATCTATTTATAATTATATATATAGAAAGGAATACAAATACAATAAGTGTGAGAGCAAGATTTAAAACTCAAAAAGAATAGATGTTGAAATCTGACTTGCAATAATAAATATTTATGTTTAATGGGTATATTTTTGTATTAGCTTGATATAATTTTTGTATTAGTCTAAATCATTTAAATTGGAAATATTGGATACTCTGTAAGCAAGTAGGAAGGAGCGTGCACATTTATTTGCTTTTATTCATTATTGTGAAGAAGAATGACTTAAATGAGTTCATGATGAAATGTAAACTTGATGTGGAAATTGCCTTTTTGAATCAAATAGCAAACTTGGGAACATAAGGGTATTTTTGTTTTTGTTTTGTTTTGTTTTTTTTTTTTTTGAATGCTTGAATGTGTAAATGAAAGAACTTCGATGCTATAGTTGATTACTAATTTTTACCATTTTAAAAGTCGCATTGTGTTAATAATGAAGTAATATAAAGAGGGTATATTGGAATAAGATCTTTTGATGTTATATTATGAATCCTTTCAACCCGATTTTGGTAGATGGTAAGAATGTATAGCCTTATAAGGGCATAATTATGGATCCAAATAATCCTTGTAGATCGTATTTAAAAACCCTTCTACAATGAATAGTTAATACAAAACTTAGACCATTGATTAGAATCTTTCTTGGCATAATACAATACATATTAACCATAAATTGGAAGTGTAGATATTAAATACAAGTTATGCACATTTATATATTTTGTTGCTATTAAACCATAGTAAAATGTTTAAGGCCTTTTATATAGTGTATTCTACATATATCAAATTCACTTTTAAATTTTTTCTTGAAAAGTAAATTGAGTTGTGGATTTTATAAGAATGTATACTCATATATTCATTAGATTATATATGTATTCACATGCATACATGAGCTATACCTTCTTAAATCTTTAATAATTTTATTTTCTTATTATTGAACCCTCTATGAATCAATGAGTTTATAATTAAACATTTTGATTATAATTGCATAGGAACGTGTGCATTCTAGCAGGACTAGGATTAATTTCATCAAGCTTTATGTGATTGGTTATGTTTTTTAGTGTACTTATGTGATATTTGAGAGGTCATTGGAAGTAGAATTGTCTTATTTGCAAATACTTGGGAGTGATTCATGATAGTGTTGGCATTACCTTAATTTCATATGCAAGGATGATGCATAGGTGAAACTTGAAAATGTTGCAGGTTTATGCGACTTGAAAGAACTTCAATATGTTCCTTATTAAGTGCGATAATTATGATATCCAAAAATGTGCAATGAATGGTCATGTCAATGAGACAGTATGATCATTGCCTGTCAGGCATCATGTAACCATTAATATTTTGTAGCCAATAAGCTTCTGCCAGTGAGACATTTCATTAAGCCAGTGAGGCACTTTTACAAGTGGTTTTTCATCCCTACGAGGGTTTTCCACTCATGGAAATCTCTGTGTTATGGTTCTTTGTGGTTGCATTTATGATCTTTCAATTTCCTTAATTTTGTATTACAGTATTTGAATTTAAATGTATTGTTGAGATGATAATTCATGTGAAAGCCTACATGGCTTAAACTAATGAAGGTACAACCTTGTTTTGATATACTTTGATTCATTGATGTATGTTATTCCATTTTAATTTAGTGATGGAAGTAATTTAATTACTCCTCTGCAACTTTTATAATTAATTTTATTCTAATATATTATTTTGGAAATTAAGGGTTATATTTAGTAAGTGATTTTTTTTGGACCTTACAGTAGGGTTTAAGTTCAATCGACACAATCGCTAACTAGTGCAACACAAGTGCCAAAACAAGCCGCAAGTGCCAAGTCCTACAACACAATTGCCAGATTGCAACAAAAAAGCAAGTCGATTCAACACACATGCTCAAAAGTGACGCAAATGATGGGGGAAAGACACAATTTCCATAAAGTGGTGCATCTACGCTACCAAATGACACAATCATCATAGAGTGATGCATCTGCTGGATGAAACAATGTATGTGACTCCTGTGATGCAAGTGCAATGCAGAACAATGCAACTGACTGTGGCCAAAGTTCACTTGGTTTGGGTTCATTTTACTTGTGCACTATTGATTACTTAGATGGTAGGGATGATACTCAGTGATGTTCTAACTTTTGTTTGTGTGTGCAGCAATGATTACCACTGATATATACCCAAGATTTTTGACTGACCACATATGCGTTTAGGAATCAGTTGAGGCAGGGTGATTAGAGGCGATTGATGTGCCTAAGATTGTTTCACTTGACCTATATGCCCATTATATGGGAAAACAAGGGTCTCTTGATAGTGTTGACACAAAGATGGCACTCTGAGACATGTTCATTCCAGTTGTTGACAGGGAAGGCCACTGTGACGCTCGAGGATGTCTACAACATCCTTTGGATTTTGATTATGGGAGAGCAGGTGGTATATGACCTACGACGGGGACTGCAGGCTATCATAGATTATTATGAGCATGAGGATGTAGCACAACTGGGCATCCATGGTTATGAGATTAGATGGGAGTTCTTAGCCGAGTATTATGGCCGATGGGAGTGTATGTTGTGTACTTTGATAGCTGGGGTATTGATACCAGATCATCGAGGCCATGGTTTTCTAATTGAATGGGGAGATTTACTGATATAGATGATGCAAGACATGATAGTGTTTTCCTGGGGCCATGCTTTCTAGGGATGTTGTATCATCAACTGCATGATGTCGCATATAGGAAGTCCACCAACATCATCTATGGGACCACATTCCTCATGATATGGGCATGGGATCATATTGCAATATTTTGGCCACCCGTACAAAGACAGTTAGGCGAGGTGATACCCTATGTATACATGTACAATGGATCAATGACACAAAATCGGGTGGGAGATACAAGGTATGGGCGCCATGCCATTGATCCATTGATACTTTGGTTGAGTTTGTGTGGAGGCCATATAGGGACTACAAGAAGTGGCCGAGAGAGGATGAGCATCTCTCATTTTGCAGATAGTTTAGGTATTTGATTGAGAGGATGGTGTAGTCACAACTCATTATAGAGATGTACCTGTAGACATGGAAAATGTACAATTCAATTTAGCACACTGGATCCTAGTTTACTAACATCATTTCTTCCAGAATCACACTCTCAGCTTATCATCACCTTCTGTCTCTTAATTAAATAAATCATTATTTATTTGATTAAGTCTTTCTCCTCTATTGATTAAATTAATCAATTTAATTTAATTAACCTTATATCTCTGTTTATTTAAATAATTCATTTTATTTAAATTAAATCTCTAAAATCCTCTTATTAAATTGAATAAATTAAACATTATTTTATTTAATATAATATTATCCCCTTTAGTTAAATAAATCAAAAATATTTATTTAATTAAACCTTTCCTCTAAATTCTTGACTTAAATCAAATTAAGTCTAAATTGTCACATCTCCTGATTTTTCATTAAATTAATTAAGCTTTGATTAATTTAATCTTAATCTATGTCACATCCTCTAGAGAATGCAACTTGCACAATAAATCAATTACTTTGATTTATTAAATCTCTATTTTTCCTCACATGACATCAAAAGGGAATATTCCCTCAAATTTGAGTGGGAAGGGTACTTCCAACAAGGCATTGAAGGCCTCTTACATGTCCTTGTGCATTGATCCAAGTGACATTAACTCCATTTCTCTTTCCCTCTCACATGTCACATTCAAATTTCAAATTTGAATCTCATGGAATTTATCATGCACATTGACCAAAATGTGCTAATTCCTCAACCATTCACATCTTAACAAGTGGCATTGGCCATTGGATGTTGAATGATCCCACATTGCTTATTTTCACTCTCTCTTCCATTTTGGAAATCTATAAATGAGAGACTCTTCCTCTCATTCTATCATCCACAATTTGAGTAAACTTACTATACTCAACTTCTTCTTCAAGCATATCTAGTTTCATCCATTTCTTCAAATTCTTAGCTAGGTTATGCAGATTTTTATCATGAAGCTTGATTGAATCTTCATCAAGGTGGATCACTCATCAAATCATTCAACATTGCAACTTAGGAGTTGGGAAAGGGCTGATTTCGACATACCAATTGGCACCAACTCCCCCATGGGATCAAGAGTTTGCTTTGCTTAGATAGATTTTTATTTAGTTTCTGCGTTGTTCTTCATTTTCATTTCTATTTGAGCATTGTAAATGGATTTCATGGGGAATCCTTGTTTCTTGCTTGCATATGATCTAATATTGTGCTTGTTTGCCTTGTTTGTGCAAGTATGAAATAGGGGTTCACATTTTGGTGCTAGAAGGAGGGCTAGAGGTAGGAAATTAATCACATTTTTCAAAATTTCTGCATTTTCTTTTAACATTTTCCTACAGGTCACTGGAAAATAGCCGCGCGGTGTCATATTGAGCCGCTTTCATAGGCACGGTGCAATACTTCACCGCTTTCAGGGAATTGGTGCCATATTGAACCGCACATAGTTTCTAAACCTCGCCGCTTTTTTTCTTCCCGCATGTCATTTTTTCAAATTTCCTAACTCTATCATGTTCATCTCTGTGGCGCTATACTGCACCGCCTTCAGAACCGCAATGCCATATTGCACCACATTTCCTCCAAAATCCACCGCTCCTGCCTTCCCGCCTGAAAAAATTGAAATTTGAAACAGGGCCGCTTCCAAAACTGCACCGCTTGCCCATATCGCATTGCTTATTCACTCTATTTCTATAGAGCGCCGCCCACCGTCAACCACGTAGTGCTATATAGCGTCGATTTTACCCAAACTGTGCCATAGAAAAATAGTGAGGTCTAAAATTGACATATGCTTTGTAAATTTTGGATTTTTTAATTCTTGACCTTGTGGACTGCCTTTTTTGCTCTCTGGTTTTTTATCATTTTGCAGGTTGGAGCAAAGAAAAAAAAAAGCAAGGGCAGAATTTCATCATGACCTCATACTCATCATGCAAAAAGTGTTTTTAAACACTAAAGCGTTCTTCAACACTTTTGAGGGATTTTAAAATTCTGCTTGTTAAGAGAAATTTGTTAATATCTTTGGCCTAAGAAACACTAGATTTACTTTGGGTTTAAAAAGAACAAGCAAATTCCCTTTTTCAAGCAAAGTAGGAGATTCGTTATGGCACAATGCTCATTTTGTACAAAGTGTTCTTAAACACTAAAGTGTTCTTCAACACTCTTTAAGGATTTTTAGATTCTTATTTAAAAGGAATTTGTTAAATTCATTGCCTTAGGAACACTAAACTTCTTTTGGGTTCTAAAATAAATAATCAAATTTCTTTTCAAAATTTGCCAAGGGGCTAAAAAGAACCTTAGACAAACATACTAGATTTTGTTTAAAGGATAACAATTGAACAAAGCAATCTCACATTTCCTTTGGTGCTTAAAAATAATTCATTATTGCTTTGATGGATTTAAAACGAACATGTGTTCTTTGTGTCTTGTAATATTTTTTGCAAAGTAATGTCATTTGAAAAGGCGTATGCGCTTCTCTCGCACTTCACGGCGATCTTGAGAATCAAAAGTTTTTTTGGTGACACTAAGTTGCATAAAAGATTGCCTTCACATTTCGATTTGGGAACTTAAAATTGAACAAACTTGTCTAGTGTTAGAAAAAGGCATTGCATGTGTTATCTTTTTGTTCATGCAAACAAAGATGATCGAACTACGAATGCACTTACTCGCTATTGTACACCTTTAGAGAGCCCACCTTGGTGGGAAAAATTACCCACCCCAAGGGAGCGACTCAAACCGGTAACGAGCTAGATGCCAAGCTATTCCCAACCGGTATACAAATTCGAATGGTGAGGAAAGTTTATCATTACAGGAGCTCCTACGGACAAGCAGGTGATACTCTTTATATGGGTTGATCTTGCCTCTTGTGTGGCCTCTTGAACGGGTACCTTGATTATGAACCAAATTTGTAGAAGGCCAAATCCTTATCTATTTTGTTGGTGCAAAAGGTCATGTCCTTTGAAGCCGCCCCACGTTAAACATGCGGTTTTTTTCTAGAGATGGAAAGTATGCCATGGGAGATTCATGGGTACTAATGCTTGGCTGACCTGAGAAGTGTGTGCCATGGAGGGGAGCTAGTGTGGTCAAGCATTTAGCCATCCGCACAAAATATGCGCAGTTGGATTTGTCCAAGTGGGAACCCAACAAAATATTGTCTCATCATCCTAGGGTTGTAAAAAGTGCTTGGAAGTGGAAAACACATTGCTTGGTCCTAGAAACATTTGAAAACAAACATTTACAAAGAGATCCAAATTTCAAACCCCTTAGAGGAAACAAATATCCTTTGATGAATCTAAGTACTCTTGCTTTCCCTAGGGATCATATCCTTAGAGGTTTCTAAGTGCTTGGATTTTATAATCATTTGTTTTCACCAAGGTTAAACATTAGGAAACCTTTGCCTTGATTTCCACATAATGCACTTTGTGGGATGAAAGAAAATTAGGATATTGGACATTTAGTTTGAAAAGATAATCAAGAAAGTGTTTGTGGTAAAAAAGAATCAAATCTAAGCAAGATAAACAAACAATTGAACCACACATGTGCTTGGTGCCTTTTGAGTCATTTGGTTTCCATGCAAACATTGGTATTTTGGTTTGAATTACTTCTAGGGAAAAACATGTTCTTCATCACCTTGGTCTTGTAAGTAAGTCCTCATAGGGTCATCTAGGATCAAGTCAAAACATTTCATCCATCCAAACATTTATCAAATTCCATTTCACCAACAACTTTTGGAACTTTGAAAACATCATTCATGCTAGAATTTTTCATTACATTTGACTTAATACACCTAGTCAAGTTATCAATCCTCTTGAACAAATTTACCTTTAGGATAACACAACTTCCTAGGGTCTACTAGTTCATGATCATTTTGATTGGCTTAATACACTTAGCCAATTCATTCTCTTGTGCAATTTTTCCCTAGGATAACACAATTTCCTAGGATTTACAAGTGCATTATCATCTTGTTTGACTTAACGCACTTAGTCAAAATATCAACCAATCAAAATCAAATTGAATCAATTCCTAAAGTCTAGCATTGATCCAAAGTTCCTAGAAGTTCAAACACCCATATCATTCACCCCTTTCATCCTTCATCTCATCATTGGTCCTAAACACCTTAAAGGTTCACTTTCGTAACAAGATCACAACACAAGAGGGACATGGAATATAAACTTGATCCATCCGTCATGAGTAATCCAATTCAACCAAACTATCCAAATCTCGCAATACCATTTGATTATCAAAACTCACATTTATGCATGGAATCATAATCTCCTCCAAACCTCAATGGTACAACAAATGTGAGCATGCCCAATCTGAAGTTTGGAACACCTTTCCCAATGATAGATTTAAATACAAGTCCAAACCTACAAATCTATCAACCGAACAATCAATGCATGAGTCTTATTCCAAACAAAACTATCCCACCAAATCCATACATGATAAATACAAGTTTTTTGAACATGAAAATTTCTAGTCCACACTTGGTGAATTTTGGGATAGATATGCTTGCAAATCCCCCTAATGTTGTTCAAAATCCTAGCAGTATATTGGCAACTCCATATGTTGATTCAAGTCAAGGTAACACCATGCAAAATCAAAGTTACCTAAATCAAGGCAATATGATTCCCAACCACAACAATGTTCAATTTCAATCTATCATGCCGAATCTAAACATCACACCAAATTAGAGAATTATCCAGAATCAACTTGTCCATGATCCCAAACAAACACCGCAAGGATGAATTCCAAAGCTACTTGCTAAACAACCAAATCAACCATATGAAGAATGTCAAGGTCAAATCTTGCAAAACAAAATTGCTACACTCAAAATTCTCATCGATTCATATCAACAGATGGCAACCATTCAAGCAACCCCAACAATCAACACCATTCCCAATCCAACACCACCACCACCAAAACACAACATGACAAATTCATTCTCTATCATGTTGCAAGCTTCCTGCCAAAACGCACTCCAAGCCCAACAAGCTGCACAAGTTGTACAAGTGACTCAAGTAGCCCAACAAGCACAGGCTCAAGCTCAAGCCCAACACCAGGCTCGATAGGTGCAAGCACAATTCTAGGCACTATTTCAAGCAATCCATGAACAAGTAGCACAACAAGGAGCCCAACAAAAAGATTTGTTGGCACAACAACAAAAAGACCAACAAAATTTGTTACAACAACAACAACACGACCAACAACAAGTGTTGTTGGCTCAACAACAAACAAAAACATTACTCACTCAAAAAAGCTTGCAACATATTCCCACCACAATTATTGAAATCAAAAATCAAGATCAATCTATCAATAAACACATTGAAGATGTTTCCATCTCATTCACTGATCAAATCAATATACACCAAGAGCTACTTTTCAATCACGATCAAAATCCACGAAAAATACCCAACAATGATCAAATTCAAGAAATGTCAACATCATTTGATCCTATGGTTGAAGACATTGGTAATCTCTCTTCCACAATTGTTGAAAAAAATGTTCAAGATCTTGAAGATGCTTCTACCCCATCCAGTGATCAACTCAACATTCATCAAGAGCCACTTTTTAGTGATCTATTTCAAGATGTGTTACAATTATTTGATCCCATTGACATAATCTATGATCCATCAACCAATGATCATATCGAAAAGGTCTCTACATCGCCTTATGAGTTAGAGGACATATCTCAAGAACATGATCAAAATCTATCACCAAGGTCTACCAATGTTCCTTCCCAAGACATATTGACATCCTTTGACCTCATGGTTACAGATATTAAAGGAATCCATAGCTCAACATTTGATCCAAATCCACTCAAAGCTCAAGAGAATATTGTGCCACTTCCCAATGACAATGTCCAAGAACCCACTATAAGCAATCCATCCTTTGAAATTGACCCATGTCAAGAACTTGATCCAAAGCATGTTGAAAATAGTTCTAAAATCACTCAAGATCGAGAATTCATATCTCCAAGATACTACAATGATCTAATGGGAACTCTTCTAGCTATACAAGATGTCACAAATGATCATATCCATATAGCACACATCCCTCCGTCTACCCACAAGATGCTTTCTTTGGATGGACACGTAGATGATTGTCATTCAAAACAAGAGTATCATACTCTTACTGAGGAACAAGAGTCTCATACTCTTGACATCATTACCATGGTACAAGAGTCTCCTACTCTTAACATTTGTACACACGACCAAAATATGGAAAATTCTGGAGACATAGTAGAAACAAATCATGAAGAAGGATTCTATAGAAGTTGTGAATCAGACACATCCTATGGACACCTATCAGAAAAAGAACATGAAAAAGGCTCCTATAGAAGTTGTGAATTAGAAACATCATGTGAAAGCATATCAAGAATGAATCATGAGGAAGAATTTTACAAGGACAGTGAAGCATCAACACTTCTTGAAGAAGCATTACAATCTGATATCTCACAAGATCAAGCTAAAGATATCAATGAGGAATTTATCCCACATATGGAGGATCCTATCACTTATAAAGTTGGATCACTCACCTTTCTTAGGGAAAGCTACCTCATCAATAAAGAAGCTGCCACTTTTGAAGATCCACCATAGAGAAGAGAAGGATTAGCACCTTGTTTCCAAGGAAATTCATATCCTATTGCAAATAATTTTTTTCAGCAGATGAATTATAAAGGTAGAGGATTAGGCCTACATGAAAAGGGTATCCTAGAACCAATATAGATTGTTAGAAATCCTAAGCATCAAGGCCTTGGTTATTCGAAAATCAAGGGATATAAACATATCAGTGATACTTCCACAAAACTGGGGGCAACTTCATCTCGAGAAAATGTCAACATAGGGGGCACGAAGAATCCTTATGATGAAACCAATGCCAATACTACAACTAGCCACGTCATGAATCTCCATCCACCCATCACCCCATCCACGAATTGGGACCAACAACAAAGGAAAGATTCGAATCAAAGCACGAAGAATGCCATTAAAGAAAAAGAAGTACTGAAGCATGAAGGACAAATCAAATACACTTGGATACCAAAGAATATGAAGAAAGACTATCCCTATCAAACTCCATTAGTCAAAGAAACTATGGGGAAAAATAAAAAAGGGAAAAGTATCCATCAAAGATGTCCACAAAGGAAAAATCAGGATTCTCAAGTGACATACAAAATGTATCAAGTAGTTGGTCCTAATTCCATGCACACTTCCATATTCACCCAACATTGTTCATCTTCCCAAGTTTGGAGAGTCAAAGGTTCCAAACTATCAACCAATCCATATTGTATTCCTAAACACACTCCATCCACGCATCCACACATGATATCCAATTCTCACATTGACCATGTATTGGCAGCGACCCTTCATCATAAGGATTTATAAGGCACTCTATCGTGATGTGTGCACAAAGGCGGAGTTAACTCCGGTATCCACAAAGCAGATCAGGAATCTCTAAAGTTGCATACAAGTGCATGTATCTTAGCAAAGCAAATTTTTCAAGCAAGATACCAATGGCACATTATGACAAAAGCATCTACATCAGCACCACCAGGTGGTTCAAAATTAGCTTAAAATATCTCAAAAAATACAAAAAAAAATGAAAAATATAAAAATCCAAAAAAAATAGAAAAAGGATTGAAAACAGTAAAGAAAAAACATCATCCTCTAGTGAAAACCACTACGGTGGTGCTTTGGACAAGTACCATGATGAAAACCTGGAAAATAGGCGTCATGCATAGAATCGAGCATCTATGTGCGCCATTTCAAGAGAAATCATCTTATCGCATCCATAATAAAGACATCCCAACCATATCATTCGTTCATCCATGAACTATTTATCCAATCCATTTTCATTCATCTGCATCCATACTCCAAGGTATCTTAATCTTGATGAAATTTTGGTGCACACTTTATACTTGCTTATGGTAAACATCTTGACATGGGTCATTTTCATTGATCCCATCCTATCCAACGATATTTGAGCCTCAAAGAATTATTTGAATGAGCATTCCTCTGTTCAAACACCTTATCTTTTCACAAGATAATCCTTGGCATCCTTTGCATGCCTACCATATCTATCCACACACCTATCCAAGAATCCACCCATGGGCTTTCAAACATTTCTAGACATTGGGGGGGCAGATATTTACATCTTGCTTCAAGAATCAATCTTGATATATATCCTCTAACTTATCTGGTAATCCAAACATTGGAAAATGTGAAATCGGATTGGTCAAAGAATTTGTGAGCCAAAAAATCCAAATCACTAGCCCATGGCATATTTTGACAGGAAGACGTTCCTTATCAACCATGATCTTTTGTCAAACATCAATCTGAACAATCCATATCAGTTGCATCTAATGTGTACTTCAATGTCACATCAAATCATCATAGCTATTTTGTTCCAAATCAAGCTTCATCAATCTTGATCAATCAAATCCAATCATTATCACCTTGTTTGACTTAACACACCTAGTCAAACTATCATCTTATGCACGAGTTTACTCTAGGATAACACAACTTCCTTGGGTTTACAAGTCCATTATCATCTTCTTTGGCTTAACACACTTAGCCAAATTATCAAATCCATAAACACCTCATTTGACTTGACACACTTAGTCAAACCACCCTCTTGTATGAGTTTAATCTAGGATAACACAACTTCTTAGAGTTTACAAGTGCATTATCACTTTTGTTTAACTTAACACACTTAGTCAAACTATCAATCCATCAATCTGATCGTTCAACATTAAGCTTGGTTTTCAACAAAATCCCAAAACAGAGCATTGATATCTTATCCATATTGTCAAAATCATGCAAAAATTCAAAAACATCCAAATCATATCAAAAGTCCAAAAACATTCAAAAATTCTAAAAAAATAAAAAATAGAGTCACCTTGTCGAACTACATCATCTCTGAGCTTGAATGTAGGCAAGGTTGATCTTTGATCATCCCCTGAGATAGTTAGGCCAGTCCTTAGGCATACGTCACATTGGCAATTTGTTTGCCCATCTATTTTACAGGTAGGGTTAGTCCTTTAGGCGTCTGTTGCATTGGCAATCCGTTTGCCCGTCTATCTCATCAATAGTCAAGTCAGTTGTCGTCAGTCGAACCACGTGGTCTCTGCATGTATAACGTAGGCAAGGCTAATCTATGGATCAACTCCCAAGACCCCTAGGATAGGTCTTTAAGTTAGTCCTTTCGTCGAAAACCTCGAAAATACCAAAATTTTTTGTAAAACATCTCAAAAATACCAAAAACAACCTCAAAATATCGAAAAAACCCAAAATGGTGCATCCATTTCATTTTGCTTTCACCCACAATAAACATCGCTCATAATAAAATCAATCATTGCCTTCACCCTTTGGTGAGTCAGTTAGATGCAAGTCTAGCAGGTTCAAGAGTGAACACTCTAATCGTCAGAGTCTCGAAAGTCTAAGTCAGTAAGCAAGCAGGTTGGTCAACTCAGAGTATCAATAGCTTATCACCCAAATCAGTCCCATCAAAACCCTGATCACAACATGTCCTAAGATGAAGCTTTCCTACGATGGACATAAACATTAGGTACCCCACAATAGTTTAACCTTGGCTAGCGGTATGAAGAACATTATCTTTTTTGTTTGCTTTATTTGGTCTTTTATTGGCTTATCTTATTTTGCGCTCATTCCTAGGACCTCTCGATGATGCCTAAACAAAACAGGTTTAAAGAAAAAGGAATGGGGCAATGATCATTATCTTTTTTATCTATTGTGCTTGTTGGATGTTCTTGTAAAATAACTTGGCGAATACTTGCTTTGTTAGGTCCGTCCTAGCAAGGTTTTCGTATGTCAAGTGTGAACAAGAATACTCCTATTTGATTGTCGAGTCAAATTCCATCACACTAGGTACAACACCATCCTGGTCCTTTATACCTTGATGCATCGTACCTATGTGTGTTATCAAACATAAAGTAATTGGCCCTTTGAAAATCCCAACTCCTGGTAAACAAATCATCATCATCATCGGTAATAATGTGAACTTATGTGGATCCTCCTTCCATCCATCTTATTCTTCTTATTCTTCTATTTTTACTAACATTTCTATCTAAAATTGGTGTGTTGTATCAAAATATACACAAGGCTACCCACGACCGATGACTGTCTATACATCATTAGAATTGTCTACATCAAACAAATTATCTTTCATCCTTCGATCAATAGAACCAATTCTCTCACATTTTATCGCGATCTTGATTGGAAAATCATACATTTCCGCTCGATCTCCCGAGGGCGCAGTATACCAGCATAATCCTTTCGCTAGGGCAATAGTGGGGCATCTGAAAAATCGAGAAATTTTTTGAACTTTGATCACAACTGTTTATTCTTTGAATCAATGCAACAAGTACATTGCTTCAAAGAGGGGCAACATGTAGACATGAAAAATGTACAATTCGGTTTAGCACACTGTATCCTGGTTTACTAACATCATTTCTTCCAGAATCACACTCTCAACTTATCATCACCTTCTATCCCTTAATTAAATAAATCATTATTTATTTGATTAAGTCTTTCTCCTCTATTGACTAAATTAATCAATTTAATTTAATTAACCTTATATCTCTGTTTATTTAAATAATTCATTTTATTTAAATTAAATCTCTAAAATCCTCTTATTAAATTGAATAAATTAAACATTATTTTATTTAATATAATATTATCCCCTTTAGTTAAATAAATCAAAAATATTTATTTAATTAAACCTTTCCTCTAAATTCTTGACTTAAATCAAATTAAGTCTAAATTGTCACATCTCCTGATTTTTCATTAAATTAATTAAGCTTTGATTAATTTAATCTTAATCTATGTCACATCCTCTAGAGAATGCAACTTGCACAATAAATCAATTACTTTGATTTATTAAATCTCTATTTTTCCTCACATGACATCAAAAGGGAATATTCCCTCAAATTTGAGTGGGAAGGGTACTTCCAACAAGGCATTGAAGGCCTCTTACATGTCCTTGTGCATTGATCCAAGTGACATTAACTCCATTTCTCTTTCCCTCTCACATGTCACATTCAAATTTCAAATTTGAATCTCATGGCATTTATCATGCACATTGACCAAAATGTGCTAATTCCTCAACCATTCACATCTTAACAAGTGGCACTTGGCCATTGGATGTTGAATGATCCCACATTGCTTATTTTCACTCTCTCTTCCATTTTGGAAATCTATAAATGAGAGACTCTTCCTCTCATTCTATCATCCACAATTTGAGTAAACTTACTATACTCAACTTCTTCTTCAAGCATATCTAGTTTCATCCATTTCTTCAAATTCTTAGCTAGGTTATGCAGATTTTTATCATGAAGCTTGATTGAATCTTCATCAAGGTGGATCACTCATCAAATCACTCAACATTGCAACTTAGGAGTTGGGAAAGGGCTGATTTCGACATACCAATTGGCACCAACTCCCCCATGGGATCAAGAGTTTGCTTTGCTTAGATAGATTTTTATTTAGTTTCTGCATTGTTCTTCATTTTCATTTCTATTTGAGCATTGTAAATGGATTTCATGGGGAATCCTTGTTTCTTGCTTGCATATGATCTAATATTGTGCTTGTTTGCCTTGTTTATGCAGGTATGAAATTGGGGTTCACAGTACCTACCCCAATGGGTACTGTGATATTTTGGTGAGCAAAAAGATGTACCTGTAGGCACTATAGAGTATGCACGGTCATCTTGGGAGTTGGTGTGGGGACCACCGATATCGGTGATAGTGGTCGAGTAGTATATTGATGGTTTGGTGGCACAATAATGGGGGTGGAGTGGTGGAACAATAGATGCAGGGACCACCCCAAAGTTTGATGCATGGTGGCTCATACATAGGCTACTTCCCTTGACAAATTTTGATCAACTAGTGTTAGTGGATTGATGAGAAGTATTACCACGGGCGTGCCCAACAGGGTGAGGAGGTAGAGATGGCAACAGGGGGAGAGGGAGGGATGGAGGTAAAGGAGAAGGTGATGGAGGAGATGGAGTTGATGGATGAGGAGGGGGGAGAGGTCAGAGGTAGGCTAGGAGAGTGCGGAAGCAAGTCACATGAGTGTTGTTGTCACCTATCTGAGAGGTAGGTGAGGGAGAGGAGGAGGAGAGGGAGGTTAGGGTAGAGGGAGAGCATCCAAAGGGACCTCAATAGGAGGTAAAGCATCTTGAGATGGAGATAGACATGGAGGTGGCAAGGGAGGAGGATGTGGACATTGGTGTGGAGGAGGAGATTGGAGGTGATGATGAGGAGATGGATGATGCAGAGAGGCGAAGTAGGGATCAAATGGTGGAGGGGGAGGAGGTTCCAGTTGGGTGGCCACCATTGCCTCAGGATGTGATAGTTGACCAATTTTTTTCAGATATGTAGGGTCGACTGGATGAGGCCCTTGCTTGGATCAGGACATTAGAGGGCCAATTGGAGGTGACCAAGGTGGAGAGGGATCAGGCAGTGGTGAGGCAACAAGAGGCACAATAGTGGTGCTCTAATTTTGCACAATTTTGTTTTGGGCCAGTGGGGGAGGTGGCTAGAGAGCTGGTGAGGGTGAGCACTGACCAAGAGTATTAAAGAGGACTATATGAGAGGGCCATGCCAACAAAGCGAAGAGATCTAAGTTTTAATCAATCTCAGAGTGGTACAAGTAGTGGGTCTAGCAGTAGGAGCCACAACAACAGGAGCCATAGTAGTGTGAGTCCTTCCTCATCATGTGGACAATCATCAAGCCGCAAGTCCTCACACAGGCATAGAAATTCTTCAGGGCATAGATCTAGCCATAGTCATGGATCATCAAGACATAGATACCACCATAGCTAGCCATATGTCACTATTTTGGGATCATCACAAAGACAACCGACTGTGTTAGAGCAGGTATCATTAGCTCTAGAGAGAGAGTATCAGTCAGCTCATCCCTCACCTCGAGGAGATGATGAGAGCACTAGTTAGGACATAGGATGTACTATTATTATGTTGAGACACTTTTACATATTGACCATTGAGCCTACGAGCTCTATTTTTGGGATTCCTTGAGACTCTATCTTGCAACATAATTTTGAGATAATATATGATACAATTTTGGTGTGAATTTTATGCTATGTGTTGTGTTATGATGTAGTATAATTTTATTATTGTTCATGTGATGTGGTCTATGTTATGATTCCTATGATGATGCATTTTATGCTATATGATGTATGCATTTATGATGAGATTCTGTAATATTATTGATGATGTTAATTTATGTGTGACGATACTTTATGATGATGATAATAATGTTTTATATATGCATGATGTTTTAACACTAATGGATGCCATGTTTATGATTATGAATGCATTGATGTATGATTGTGTATGGATGGATTATGTGATATATGCATTATGTTATGATCATGACATGGATGATGTATGCCAATGAAAATGATGTACTTATATGTTATGTTAATGCAAATGAAATGATGCGAATGATGTATTTATGCCAGTGATGGAAATGCAAATATGAGAATGGATTTATGTAAATACAGATAGGAAAATGGATTTATGTAAATGCAAATATGAAAATGGATTTATGCAAATGTGTAATGTACTAATGAAATTTCTATTTATGATTGTGTATGCAATTATATTTTTGTATATCACAGGATATCATCAGAGGACGAAAGAAAGGAGATTATCAGATGAAAGGAGATGGATGTTAGTGCGGAGAAATAATCCTTCAATCTATTTCCAAAGTACTAATAGGTGTTGCATCAATCATCATTGCGAGGATTATTGCAATGGCCGACAAACACCATGATATGACATAAATCAATGGTGTGCACGGTCATACTCTCGCATAAAACAAGCAATCACAAACAAGGATGATCATGACTCATACTAGGAACTCAATTTCCCCAGTATTTTTGTCACAAACAACTGCAAACAAGAAAGACTAATCATGAAACATCATTGCTCCTCTAAACCCTATGCAGGACATCCTTGAGGAACTAGTGACATGACAACTTTGAAAAGATAAGAAAGTCATCATGATACATCGTTGCTCCTCTAAAGACGTATCCAAGGAATAACCAAGAGTTGACAAGTTGAATTTGTTATGATAGTTTTACCAAGGCTGACTAGATGATCGAATTGACAACCTGTTGAGGTTGACATGCCAATTTAGTTGAAATGCCGATTAAATGATTTCCAAAGGTTCGTTCAAGAGTTTCCTAGTTTAGGAAATTCATGGGAAGAGAACAAATGACTCAATAGACCTTAAGGGACTGAACCTAGGGGGCCTCAAGGGCTCATCAATGATGGACTTGCCTACATAGCACATATGCAAAGACCTCCTAGTTTGACATGACATGACCTTGTTTCAAGTGAAAAAGGATGTTATCATGATTTTTATTCTAACAAACCTAAAAGGAATGACCTAATGCCTTGGGGGCACATCGATAGATGGAATTTCCTATGTTGAGTCGCCAAGGCAATGTAGTTCGACTATGACGACACTTGATATACTGGCATGATGAACATTGACTCTGTTTTGGGTTTTTTGATAGTTATTTGGATGTTTTTGTGTTTTCATCATGTTTTTATTTTTTTGGATTTTTGATGGGTATTTGATTTTTTAAATCTTTTTTTAGGATATTTTATGATTTTTAGGGATTTTCTGAATATATAAGACCATATGTGATATCCACTGGCTAGATGATAAAGGTGTTTCCCCCAGTTAGGTCAAGGACAAACCAAGATAGACAAGATAAAAAATGATGAAAAGTGGGTGATGTGTGAGGCATGATGTCAATCGTTATAAGCCATGGCGAGAAATAGGGCTTTATGGTGGATGTGATATCAACTACTTATTATGGATGAAGGTAGATGGCATGATAGTAGATGGTGAAGTATATACCGCCTACGCATGATGCTTGTTTTCCAAGTTTTCACCATGGTACTTATCCAAAGTGCCACCAAAGTGGTTTTCACTATTGGACAAATTATTTTTCTTACTATTTTTGATATTTTTTGATATTTTTGGTGTCACCCATGCCTATTTGCTAGGTTTTCATTAGGGTGACAATTTTTTTGTATTTTTCATTTTTTTTTTGTATTTTTGTGGTTTTCGGCCAAGCTCTCTGATGTTATGTGTAGAACTTGCGTAGATGCAGACTGTTGATAGGTTTTGTCAATTGTTCCCCGTCTGAAGTAGCTAACTGGTAAGCACTATAACTGAATGAAGCAGTGATGATGTAGGGTCCCAACCAATTAGGCTTGAACTTGTTAAACTTCTCACAATCAACTTGATTCTTTGGATTTTGCATCAAAACCAAGTTGCCAATATCAAATTTTTAGACCATAACCCTTTTGTTGTAACTTCAGCAAAGGCGATTCTGATATGCCTATAAGTGCGTCAAGGCATTTTTTCGTGTTCCTCTAATAATTCTAGTTCATGCAATCGAGGCTGATGGTATTCTTCATCATCAATCAATCCCTTCATGAAGAACCATAAGGAGGGGATTTTGACCTTGATGGGCAGGATGGCTTCCCATCTGAAGACCAAAGAAAATGGGGTAGCACCGGTAGGCATGAAGATGGTGGTTTAATAGGCCCATAGGGTGGGATTAAGTTGGAGATGCCATTCATGACCATCATAGTTAACAATATTCTTAAGAATCTTGGTGATTGTCTTGTTAGATGCCTCAACTTGACCATTACCTTGTGGGTAATAGGGCATGGAGAAATGAAGTTGGATATGGAAGAATTCACAAAGCTCATAGACATCCTAATTTTTGAAAGGATGACCATTGTCTGTGATGATGGATTGGGGAATACCATATTGGTAAATTATGTAGCTAAGGATAAATATGTAAATTTGGTTGTTGGTTATGTATGTGAGGGGAATGGCTTCTATCCATTTGGTAAAATATTTGGTGGCAATAATAATGAACTTGTGGCCATTAGATGAGGTGGGATGAATTGTACCCATGAAATTGTGTCCCCATTGTGCGAAGGGATAAGGAGAAGTGATTGGTCAAAGCTCTTGTGTGAGTGCATGAATAAGGTCACCATGCATCTGACATTGATGACATGTTCTTACGAATTGAAAGGCATCCTTTTCCATGGTCGGCCAGTAGTACCCAAGTCTCATAATTTTCTTACCTAAGGTTGGACCACTTGAATGAGATCCACATATTCCCACATGTACCTCACGTAAGGTTGTTCGTGCTTCATCTATGTCAAGACATTAAAGAAGGGTATTGTCAAAGATACATCGGTATAGGGTGTCACTAATGATGGCATTGTGGGTGGCTTTGCAAATAAAGGACTTGTGTTGGTTACTGGAAAGGTTCAGATGGAGAGTCTAGGAGTGTAGGTAATCATTTTTGATTCTAGAATATCATACACAGGAACCAATAGTTGTTCCTCTAAGAACTTAAATCGTGGCACATTACTAGGAATATCTAAGAGTGATCCAATCATGGCCATAATGTCTGTTACCTTGTTCTGTGTCTTGGGAACCTACTCAAAGTGATCATATGGAAATATGTTATGAAATTGTCCACCATATGTTTATAAGGCATCGAATTTTCATTATTGGTGTCATAATCATTGTTGACTTGGTTGATAACTAACTGAGAGTCCCCAAAGACTAGAAGTGTTTTGATTTTATATTTGATGACCATTCAAAGTCCTGTTACCAATGCTTCATATTCAACTACATTATTAGTGAAGGGGAAGGTGATTGAGAATGACTTAGGAATAAAATCTGCTTGTGGTGTAATGAATAATATGCCTACCCCTGAGCCATGACCTATATGGGATCCATAAAAATAGAGTTTCCATGATAAATTAGGGCCTACATGGAAGATGGATTCATATAGGAAGTCAACCACCAAAGAGTGATCAACCTGCATGGGTGTGTCAATGAGTTGATCTGCTATGACTTGGCCTTTTATTGCTTTGTATTCCATGTACTGTATCTCATACTCACTTAGTATCATTACCCACTTTGCTAATCGTCTCGTCAATGTTGCTCGACTAAGAAGATACTTCAATAGATCTATCTTTGCCACTAACTGTGTCTTATGATTCAACATATAATGTCTTAATTTTTGAGCAACAAAGACCACTATGAGACAAGAACGTTCAATGGGAGTATATTTGAGTTCGTACCCAACCAAGGTGTAACTGATGTAATATATGATTCTTTCTTTCTCCTCATGGTAATTTTGTGTGAGTAATGCCCCCAAAATAAAAGTGGCTGTATAAATGTACAAGATTAAATGTTTTCCATCAATGGGCAACATTAGGAATGGTGGTGTCAGAAGATTGTTCTTGATCTGTTCAAAAGCCGTTTGACATTTGTTGGTCCACAAAAAGGGGATGCCCTTATGCAACAAATATTGGAAAGGTTGACATTTTTTGGCTAACTATGCAATGAATCATCTGATGGACTATAGTTTTCCTTGCAATGTTTTGAGCTCACCGATTCCCTTCCATGGAGGCATGTCCAAGATTTCTTTTACTTTAGCTAGGTCAACTTCAATTCCCCGACGAGAAACTATGTACCCTAGGATTTTACTTGAAGTCACACCGAAAACACACTTCTTAGGGTTGAGACATAATTTATACTCTTCTAGCCTTTTAAATATTTTTTCCAACACTTTTAGGTGATCACAACATGTTAAGGATTTTTTCAAGAGGTCATAAATGTAGTCTTCCATCAATGTGTGCATGAGATCATGAAATATTGTTGTCATGGCTCATTGATACATAGCACCTGTGATCTTCATGCCAGAAGGCATAACATTCCAACAATATGTTCCCCAGGCACAAGTGAATGTTGTTTTGTGTCGATCTTCTGGGGTGATGCGAATCTGACCTAAGAAAACATCCATGATGGATAACTGTAGACACATAAAAATGGCCTAGGTCTGCAAGTACTATTTCACCACTTTTCGTCCTAGCATAAATGACATTTTAATTATGTTTCTAACCCACCTTCAATTATTAATTAAATAATTCATGACTTTCTATTCTTCATGATTATTAAATAAATAGATCTTATTTATTTATTTATTTAATGCATCATTAATTATCAAAGTCTGCTCATAATCAAATAAAGTTCTTAATTTATTTAATTAATCTTTGTCATTAATGTCCTCTTGATTATTAAATAAATATATTTATTTAATGTCACTAATGCCCAAATCCTCTTTTAATTAAATAATTTTATTAATTTATTTAATTAATTAACAACCTCTTCTAAATTAAATCATTATTCCTAATTATTTAACTGCCTTATTTGTCATTTCCCTCTTTTTAAATAACACAATTTATTTAAAAATGACTTCACATGGTTAACTGCTTCTTCTTTTAGTAAATAATCTTAAATCAATTATTTACTATCTCACAAAATCCATATTTTGAATTAATTTTAATTCAAAATGGAAATATTCTTCTACAAATCAAGTAATTACTAAAATTACTCATTTTCTAAATCTCATCTTCTTATCTTTTGATTTTTACTAATTTTCATCTCAGTGTCATGTTCATTCTCCATCCTTGATTTAATTTCTTAAATTAAATCTTGTGCACTCATTTGGGAATTTTACCCTAACCCTAATTGAGAGTTTCCATTTTGAATCTTGACCTTTGATTTGAGGGCATTTTTCAATCTCTCATCTCATCCGTCTGTCCAAAATTGCATTTTCTATAAAATGTCAATTTTGTTCTCATTTCGACATCTCTTAATATATTTGTTTTCTTGAATCTTTCATTTGCTTAATATTAATCTCCTGCATTGCCATTTTAATTACTTGCATTTATAATTTAATTTCTATTGCATAGTTTATAGTACAAATCCTTCAAAACTTTTCTTATGGCTAGACTACATAGTAGAGTTTGCTCGTCACAATCTGAGGGAACACTCATCATCACAACAAGCTAGAAGGTGCAATGGAAGTTAGCCATGGAGGAAGAAGGGTTTGGTGAGCTTGTTTCATTTAGTTCATGTTTTTCCTTTCTTTGTTTATCCTATGCATTCAATTGTCTTTGTGGGTTTTGAATATGCTAATCTAATCTTGATCCTTTGCAGAAAATCCTCAATCTCATTTCGACATCTCTTAATATCATTTTTTTCTTGAATCTTTCATTTGCTTAATATTAATCTCTTGCATTGTCATTTTAATTACTTGCATTTAGAATTTAATTTCTATTGCATAGTTTATAGTACAAATCTTTCAAAACTTTGCTTAGGGCTAGACAACATAGTAGAGTTTGCTCGTCACAATTCGAGGGCACACTCATTGTCACAACAAGCTAGAAGGTGCAATGGAAATCAACCATGGAGGAAGAAGGGTTTGTTGAGCTTGTTTCATTTAGTTCATGTTTTTCCTTTCTTTATTTATCCTATGCATTCTATTGTCTTTGTTGGTTTTGAATATGCTAATCTAATCTTGATCCTTTGCAGAAAATCCTCAATCACATTGGTGAACCTGACATTCTCTTTTTAAAACATGTTTTTGTAGGTTTTTTGTATGGTTTCTATTTTTTTTTGTAGGTACAGGTGTATGAAACGATGCAATTGACATATTTTGTGATGCAAACACTCTATTGCCCCGCATCTACTTGTGTGAGTGACACAATCAAAGTGTCATGACACATTTGAACTCCCGAGCGACGGAACTGCTTTGCTGCACCGCATTTTCCACCTGAAGAGATGCGTACGATAGACAAACAACCACATTCGGCATAATGTGCTGCATTTGCAACTCAGAACAACACATTCACTTTGATGCAATGCTGGCAACTGGTAAAAAAATTTTAATTATTTTCAGATTTTTGATTTCTTTTTCCTTGTTTTAGATTAGAGTTTTTCTTGATACTAATCTGTTTGTTGCAGTGTGTGTCAAGCTAGAGGACTATTTGTTTTTTTTTTACAATAATCAAATCATGCATTTCACTCATTAGTCAAAAAAACAAACACACAATTGCATTTGGTTTAAAAAAAGAACATTCACATTTTTCATGGGTTTAAAATTAATTGTTAGTTAGCTCACACTACAAACGGTTAAAATGAACCCCCATGCTTGACAAACACTACAAATAGTTAAAATGAACCATTGTTTTTTCTGTTTGGTGATTTAGCTAGTTATGACAACAAACATTTCGATTTGGGCTTAAAAAGAACATCATGCGAGTGTGAGTTAAGATATTCATGTGCTCTTTCTTTATTTTTAAACAAAGATTGATTAAACTATGAATATTTTGGCTCACTTTTGTTAGCCTTAGAAATTGGGCCTGCTTTGGTGGGAAAAAGCACTCACCCCAAGGTGACTCAAACTGGGAACATGCTAAAGCCAAGCGACGCCCAACCGATATATAAATTTTAATGTTAAGGAAATCTTAGCATTACAAAAATTCCTGCAAACCAGAAATTTACTCCCCAGTACCCTTGTGGTGCGTCGAAACCTGTAGAGCATAACCTCTATAGACTAGGATGATAATGCCTCTCGCGTGGCCTTCTGAATGGTGCCTGAAATAAAACCTTGGTTATAGTAAACCACAAACCTTCTATTCTTTGGTGCAGCAACGATCATTGCCAGGGCACCCACACCTGCATAGTTCTTAGTAGAAATGATCAATCTACCATGGGAGTTTCATGGATGTTGGAAGCGTGGTTTCCCTGAGAAGTGAGTGCACTATAAGGGGGATCCCGTGGGGCCAAGCTTCTGAATTCATTCACTATGGATATGCGGTTGGAGTAAAATCCATGTGGGATCCATAAGAATACTATCCTTGCAACCATATGATTTTTTTAAAATGACTTCTATGTGGTTGATTTTCATTTTTTACAAAACCATGTGTTTGCCAGCTGTTTTTAGACAATTCCAACAAATGAACATCAAACTTGCCAAAATCTGAAACAAACTGGTCAAACTGCTGAAATTTTGTTCCAAATTTGCTTCATGTGATGCAATTGCTCTGTCAAACTGCACTTGCTTATTTATGAGTCACAATCACTCTGTTGAGCCGCATTCAAAAATGCAAACACCACAATAGCCTAATCACACCGCATTTTCCTGTTAATACGCCGCAATCACCTTTCTAAACCACATCTGATTGATATTGAGCCACATTCACCATTTTGAGCCGCATTTTTTAGTTCAAACACCGCCATCACCTTACTGTGACACATCTGCCCTGTCGTAACACATTCGCTGTGACGCATTTGTCGAGCTTTAAAAATAACTTTTCACTATCAAAACTGAGGTCCAAACTTGTCTTTTTCCAGATTCCATCAAGTCTTTCTCTATTGTTTTTTTCAAACCAAACATTGTATTGCTAAACTTCCCTCATCATTGCATTATAGATAGCATTATTAAACTCAATGTAGGTTTCCATTTGTATTTCATTAGTTGCATTGTTAAACTCTACCATCTCCTTAGACACTCATTTTGAAAACTTTAGGAGTAGATTCCTTACCATCCATTGTCAAAAACTTTGCATTCAAAAGTAGGTTATCATTGGACTCAATTACCCTTTGTCTTTTAGTCAATATATTTGGTGAATTATTTCCCACTCAATAATCTAGTGTGGAAATTTCACTTTGTCCTCCTTTAGCCATTTTACAGTCCATCGATATTCCAAACCTAAAGTATTCCCAACACTTTGTATGGTCAAGTATTCATCTCCTTATATTTACCAATAGTGAGTGCATCTTAGGCTCCTTTTAGTTTGCATACCATTAGTCTCCTCACTTTAGTGTCATATCATTTGCATTCACAAACATTTATTCTCCTTTTGGTCTCATTTGCATCTCACAACATTCCTTAATTCCAAAAAATCCAAAAACATAGTATCATATTTAGTTCATTCTCCCTCATCATCCCAAAGTTGAGAATTTTATTTTATAGTTGAAACCGAATTACAAAGAAAGAAAAGACTCATGGATTCTTTTGGTCACGACATCAACTTTCTTGATTTCACCAATGACATGAATTCATTCCCTAGTGACATGAACACTCTTTCTAATGACATGGGAAATTCTATTATCAATCCTTTCAGTGAGATGTCCATTCCACACAATCCTTTTGAACAATTTGTCCCTAGAGACCACAACAGGGAAGCAATTGAAGAAGACATACAAGCTGCTACCCAAAACCTAGAAGTGGACTCTTTTATGGAAGAACTCGTTCTAAACGATTCAGCCAGATATCTAGCCATGCTCCTTGACCAAGGGGCTAGGTTACCAAAGGTATTTGACCTCAACACTATTAGAGCAACATCTCTTGATCCCCAATCACACAATACTTCCATGGGAGCCACATCACAAAATGTCATTAACACCATTAATGCTACCTCGCTTGGTCATGCTACCACCACAACCAATGCATCCACCACAATCAACACAACATCTATTGGGGATCATCTACCCAAACCAACACCACATTACAATTCATCCCCCAAAAAACATCCACTATTCCTTCACAAACGTTTGGATCAAAAATGGGTGAAACCACCTCAAACCTCTTTAGAATTTCATCTAGTTCCATGGGTACATCAACAAACCTGTTATTAGGTTCCTCAAATGCTATGGAAACCAACTCATAAAACCATTTTGGGAGGAATGAACGAAGAGTTTTCATTCAAGGAACCCAACCTAAGTCCTCATAGGTAAATACAAACATTCCTTTGAGGCAAAATACCCACATTCCTCAAGGCCATAATTACCTATTTGGGTAGGGCAATCAAGGCACCCAATTTTCCTCTCAATTTGGACATCAACATGTTCAAAGCCAACAAGGCCCCCAAATTCAATCCAACATGGTAGGATCTCATATCCCCACTTATGCTTTTCAAGTTCATACACAACAACATATCCCTCATCAAAACACTCATTTCCAACAACCGCAAAATTAGAACACTCACTTTGCTCACCACCAATACATCCCAAACCACCCTATCTCATCACAATAGGTGGGCAACCAATTCATACCTATCACCAACATGTGTGATGCTACCAACAACCCAATTGTGGAGGCACTCACACTCCAACTTGCTTCTCTTCAAACGCAAGTGGAGACTTTGCAACAGTCAAACAAAAAGTCTTATATGTCACATGAGTTATGTCCTTATCCATTTGACACAACCTTGTATATGCCACCATTTCCTCATGGATATATGGTGCCGTAGTTTCTGAAATACAAAGGAAAAACAAATCCCATTGAACACATAAGAGAATTCACCACTAGTTGCATGCACATTGCATATGAACAAACCTATCTCATGAGACTTTTCTCTCGAAGTCTCATGGGCCATGCACTGGAGTGGTTCTCACTATTGCCTAAAGGAATCAAAACTTGGGATGAATTGGAAAACAAGTTTGTTGAAAACTACGCCTATTACATTGACACATATATTGAAATTTCCTCCTTATGTAGACTTACCCAAGAGGATGCAAGAGAGACCTTTATCCCATTCTTTCAAAGATGGAGAACCTTAGCAAGCAGATGTTTGGTAGAAATACCTGAAAAGGATAAAGTCCCCATGTTTGTTCAAAATCTCCTAGGACTGCTAAGATATGGCTTACAAGTCCATTGTTGCACTACCTTTGTGGATCTTGTTGAAAAGGGTGTTCAACTTGAGAAAGCCTTGACTGCCAAAGGCGAATTAAAATATGGTGGAAAAATAATCAACACCACCACAAAAAATAACCCAAGCAACTCCAATGACAAACAAATATTGGGTTAAAAATAAACACATCACAAATGATGGCTTGGTTGATGCAAAAACCGTTAATGCAATAGGTCATGTAATCACTATCAAAGGAGTTCAAAATCAAAATGCACATGTGACTACACCGAAACCAACTACCAATGCTATTCAAAATAATCCTACTCAATCTAATCAAAGGCAGTTGCGTCAACCACAACAATTTCAAAAATGTACATACACCCCTTTGGGTGAACCTATCGAAATTGTCTTGAAGAAACTTATCGAGAATGGTGTCATAATGTTGAAAGAACCTAAACCGTATGACCCTGGTTAGTTCAAGCCATCATGGTGGGATGATAATGCATTTTGTGATTACCACCATGTCAAAGGGCACAAAACTTCCTCTTGCGGCCAGTTGTGAAATCTAGTACACGACCTTATTGAAAACCATACCATTGAGTTAGGAGGTCAACCATTTGCGTCTAATGTGGATCATACAATCCACAAGAACCCACTGCAGGATCATGGTTATGGTAAACCCTCCACATATGGAATGAAGAATACCAATAATCAAGCCAATCACATCCATCCTGCCTTCAATTATTTCAGTGGTATCATCATCAACAATTTGTGAGGTAATGATGAAGAGAAATGTGTCAATACTATTACCATTAAAAAGGGCCTGGATTGCAATGTCACAACACGTAAAGGAAAGGTCACCATCCCAGGTCCCTCTGCACGTCAACCTAAAATTACCATACCTAGTTCATTTGCTAGACAGTCAAACCCTAAACCAAAGTTCAAACTTATTGAGCAATTGAATAAAACACCCGCTCAAATGTCCATTCTTGAATTGCTCTGCATCTCACCCACCCATAAGGCTATCTTGGATAAAGTCCTACAAGAGTCTTCCATCCCAACCAACATTCATGTCAACCATTTTGAAACTATGGTCGGATAGCTGACTTAACCTCACCATATTACCTTTTCAGATAGTGACTATTCCTAACCATCTCATAATGATTCCCTTCATATCAAGGTTTTTGTCCACAAACATAAGGTTAGATGAGTCTTAGTAGATGGCAGAGTAGGATTGAACATCTTCTCTTTAAAATTGATTAAAGATCTTGGCTTCTCTGATGCATGTGTGGATGCTACCAAGAGCATTGTCATCAAGGCATATGATGATGAAGAACGTGCGTCTAAAGGCATCATCACAATTACAATTCGGGTGGGACCAATTATTATTGATACAACATGCCAAGTCCTGGATCGTGAAATACATTACAATATCTTACTTGGTTGCCCATGGATTCATGCCTTAAAGGCCATTCCTTCCACATACCACCAATGCCTAAAGTTCCCTTTTGATGGTACTAAAATTACTATCCCAGGAGATCCTGATCCATTTCAATACTGTACCAATCTATGAGCCACTGTTGAGCACCAGGTACCCATTAATCGAGAAGCCCTTAGCTCCCACCTATTCCAAATATATTGACCCATTTGCACTCACCAAGTCATCCATTCCATCAACTTCTGCCACACCATCTTCCTCGACCTCCATACCAAGTAAAGACCTTCAGATCTAGGACCTTGGCTATGGAGAATTCAAACTGAATATGACTTACTGTATCACCACTATACCTAAGCCGCCTAAAGTCTATGGTAGATTGTGTTTCACAGTCGAGCCCAAAACAACTTTCAAGGTTCCACCAAAAAGGGTTTTCACACTATGGGGGGATATGAGTAATGAAGTCATCATCACCATAGCTAACTGGATCTACAGTGACCCAGAAGAGTTACCTCCACTACTAGTGCATCTCTATGGAAAAGGCTATGAAATATGCAAGGCACTAGGTTTTGATGACACAAGTGGTCTTGGAAACGCCGACAATGGAAAAAGAGAACCTGTCACTATCTCTGTAAGACCAAGGTACATTGGGCTAGGGTTTGACCAACTCGGAACTAATGATCAATGTACCTATAAATTTTCAAGTGAGGACGTAACGGCTCCAGAAAGTGTCAAGACAAGCGAAGAATCCCTTACCGAAACTGACTCTAATGAATGGGAATGGGGATATGAGAAAACCCTGAGAACCTATGATATTGACGAACTCTTCCTAGAACCTGGCCACCCCCCCTTTGAAGAATGATTCTGACAAGAATACAACATAGATTCTATTGACTGTCATTCTAAAAATAAGGAATGGGTAAGCATTCCTTGGGATCCAAAAGAACATAAGGTGTTGTCAGCAGTATTTTAAATGTCCCACCCCATTCCCAAGCCCACCCATGAGCCTGACCTATCTGAACCTACCATCCATACCTCTAAAAGGCCATCCAATAGTCACGATGCTGATACTTTTGAGCCTTATTATGATTATGATTATGAATTGACTCATCTAAATCTGAATATGGTCCATCCATTGCATCTGACACAAAATTTGAAATTAACAACTTTGCCTTCACACTTGAGGCTTCAATTTGTACACTTTCCGCATCTTCCCCATCCTTTACCAACACTAACGATGGGATTCCCATTGTTTACCCACAACTGATTGATTGGGACCAACAAGAACCACCAACGATGGATATCTTTCAGAATGATCAGGCAATAGTAGAATTCATGGGGCTTCGAGAAGGCATACCATGGGGTGATCACAAAACATGATTTTCCATTGACCTTGATTGTGTAGCTTACTTTGGGGAGATTGTGCAATCCTCCAGTCGCAAAAATACAAAGAATAAAACAAAAAAAAATGTCTTTAGGTGAAAACCGCAAGGCACCTTCTGACAGAAAAATAGTAAAAATAAAGGATGCATCCGAAGGTGAAAACCTCTATGAGGTGCCTAAGGATGGAGGATTGGAGTTTCTTCCTGAACAAATGAAAAATTGGCAATTCTCATCGAAGACACCATCAAATCTAACATAGATACACCAGAGAATCCCAAAATGGTTCTCTTGGCCACATCATTGTCACAAGATGAAAACCTAAGTTTCAACAATTCTTCACGGAAAGGAAGGTTAACTTTGCATGGTCATATGTTGACATGTCAGGCCTAGATCTAGAATTGGTATTGCATCATCTCCCATAATCCCGAGTATAAAACCAGTCAAACAAAAATTTCGGAAAATGCATACACAAATTGCACTACTTGTAAAGGTTGAACTAAAGAAGTTACTAGATTTTGGATTCATAAGATCAATAGATTATGCTGACTGGATATCCAACATTGTCCCTGTTACAAAGCCAAATGGAAAAATCTGTATCTACATGGATTTTAGAGATTTGAATAAGGATTGCCCAAAAGATGATTTCCCATTACCAAATATAAACATGATTGTTGATCTCACAATAGGGTATGAGATGCTGTCTCTCATGGATGGTTTCTCGAGATATAACCAAATCCAAATTGCAACTGAGGATCAACACAAAACAACATTCACCTACCCATGGGGAACATACTATTGGAATGTCATGCCTTTTGGCCTAAAGAATGCAGGCACCACATACCAAAGAGCTATGACAACAATATTTCATGACATGATGCATATACTAATGGAATATTATGTGGATGACCTCTTGGCCAAATCTTTGACATGGAAAGATCATTTCAAAGTCCTGGACAAATTTTTTAGACGGATGGAAGATTACAAAGTTTGTTTGAACCCAAAAAAATGTGTCTTTGGGGTCACTTTAGGAAAGCTATTGGGCTACATAGTTTCATGATGAGGCATTGAAGTTGATCCCACAAAGGTGAAATAAATACTAGACATGCCTCCACCAAAAGGAATTAGTGAGCTGAGAACACTTTAGGGAAAATTACAATCTATCTGACACTTCATCACACAGTTGGCCGACAAGTGTCAACCATTTCAATACCTATTACACAAAAGTATCCCCTTTGTATGGACAAAAAAATGCCACACAACCTTTGAACAAATGAAAGAATATCTATTGACACCACCTATCTAAATTCTGCCCATCGAAGGCAAGCTGTTGATCCTGTATGTCTCAACAATTACAAATGCACTGGGGGCATTATTGGCACAAAATGACCACGAGGAGAAAGAAATAGCCATATACTATATCAGTTGCACATTGATAGGATATGAGTTGAACTATACAACCATTGAACACGCATGCCTTGCAGTTGTCTTTGTAGCACAAAACTAAGACATTACATGTTGAGTCACCAGACACACCTGGTAGCCAAGATTGATCACTAAAGTATCTCCTAAGTGGGGCAGCATTAACATGTTGATTAGTAAAATGGGTCATGATATTGAGTGAACATGACATATAATATGTTGAGCACAAGACAATAAAAGGGCAGGTAATAGTAAATTAGATTGTAGCTGCACCCATCCAAGACATTCATCTACTGGTAATTAATTTTACTGACGAGTCTATCTTTCATGCAGAGTCTACATCACCATGGAAACTATATTTTTGATGGGTCTCATGTTGGTCATTGCTCAGGGGTTGGTATCTTGTTCATCACACCACAAGGGGATTCCATTCCTAAGGAATTATGGATCGCCTTCCCTTGTACTAACAACATTGTAGAATATGAAGCATTGGTCACAAGACTTAAGATGGCAATTAAATGGAAAATTTAGACATTGCTCATATTCGAGGATTTTCAGTTAGTTATCAACCAAGTGAATGATGATTATGAAACAAAAGATGAAAAGTCGCTTCCCTACAAGTAAATGGTGGATAGATTCCTGACATATTTCAAATTGATCACCTTTGAAAGAATTCCCAGGACACAGAATAAGGTAGTCGATGCAATGGCCAGTATTGGATCTCTCTTAGGCATCCCCAAAAATGTGTCACAATTTGAGTTCTTAGTTGAAAAACTATTGATGTCGACATATGACATCCCAGAATCAGAAATGGTTTGGGAGATTGTTGGTCCCAGTTCACCTTGGTACCAAGACAACTATGACTATCTAAAGTCCCAAACCTTACCACCCAACCTTTCCAATAACTAGAGAAAATCCTTTATACGAAAAGCCGCTCGACACTCCATCATCAGTGACACCCTACACCGCTATGGCTTTGATAAAACCCTTCTTCACTATCTCGACACTGATGAAGCCCAAATAAATTTACAAGAAGTACATGAGAGTATATGAGGATCTCATTCGAGTGGTCCAACGTTAGCTAGGAAAGTCACCTGGTTGGGATACTACTGGTCGACATTAGAAAAAGATGCTCTTCAGTTTGTCAAAACATGTTTGAAATTCCATGTGTAGAGCAAACTAATCCATGCACCTATGCAAGAGCTGAGACCGATCACTTCTCCATGGCCTTTCACACAATGGGGACTCAACCTCGTGGGAAAGATTCATCCATCCTCCTCTAATGGCCATTAATTCATAATTACTGCCACTAAGTAATTTACTAAGTAGATTGAAGCCATCCCTCTCACTTACATCACCGATAAGAAAATATCAAAGTTTATCCTTAATTACATCATCTGCCGGTATGGTGTCCCATAATCCATCATCACATATAATGGGAGTCCATTCAAAAGTCAGGACGTTCGTGAACTCTGTGAGAAATTTCACATCCAATATCATTTCTCCACCCCATATTATCCACAACGTAACGACCAAGCAGAGGAGTCAAATAAAACAATTCTTCACATTCTTAAGAAGACTGTCAACGAAATTGGTCAAGATTGGCACCTACAAATGAATCCTACCTTATGGGCCTACCGTACGAGTATTCGTACACCCATAGGAGCCACTCTATTCTCCCTTGTCTATAGATCTGAGGCTATATTGCCCATCGAGGTCTAAATTCCTTCTCTCCGAGTCTCCTTGAAAGGAATGATTGATGATGAAGAGTATAGACAGTCTCGCCTACATGAGCTAGAAATTTTACAAGAAAGATGACAAAATTCCTTGAATCACTTGTAGGCATATCAAAATCATCTCTACTAGAGCTATAAAAAAAGAGTGATGGTGAGAAAATTTAAAATCGGTGACTTGGTGTTCATGCAGAATCCAAGAAATAAGGCCGACTGTGAAAAGCCTGGAAAGTTTGAGCCTAATTGGCTCTGTCCTTATATTATTACTGCAACATTCAGTTCTAGAGCTTATCAGTTGGCCACACTAGATGAAGAGCAGTTGGCAAAACCCATCAACAACCAAGATTTGGGAAAGTTCTACACATAGCATCAGAGAGCTTGGCTAAAAACATAAAAATACAAAAAAAATGAAAAACAAAGAAAAAATTGTCCCTTGATGAAAACCTGGCAAACAAGCACTTTGGATAAGTACCATGGTGAAAACCTCGCAAGCAGGCACCATGTGTAGTCGGTCATTGCTTCACCATATACTATTACTCTAATCAACCCTTATCCACTTTCCATAATCACAACAACCTAACACATTCACAAAATTCATCCTAAGTATGTTCGATTTCAACCATGGTTAGCATTTGGTTGACATCACCCCTTGCATATCCTTGCCTTCTGCCCCGTGTCTACCTATTTCCATATCATTTGACCCAGGGAATCCCCGATCTGTCTAGGGGCAAGACCTTTTCTCATGTAACTGTAGTGGGTGTCGCACATGATCTTGCATTCGTAAAAAGTCTTGAAAAAAGTCCTAAAAATCTGAAAAAGTCCTAAAAATTTGATTTTTTTTTGAAAAAAAGACCTAAAAATTTAAAAATGTCCTGAGAAAATACAAAAACATCCAAATCAAAGTCAAACTCCCCAAAAAAAAGTCAAAGTCAATATCTATCTTGTTAATTCAATCGGTCACGTCAATCAATCTTTTGTCCATGTTCAAACTACGTTGTCTCTATGCATTTGCTACGTAGGAAAGATTCATCTTTCAATTCTCGAGACATTAGGTTAGTCTTCCTAGGTTTGTCAAAATAAAATCATGATTCAAACTTTTGTCCTCTGGAAAAGGTCATTGGTCATGTCAAACTACGAGGTCTTTGAGTGCACAACGTAGGCAAGGCCATCAATTGATGAGCCCCCGAGGCCACACTAGGTCAGTCCATTAGGGTTCATGGCACAAAATTTTCACACACATCCAACTATCTTGAAATCAATCAAATCTTCCATCAATCCCGAGCAGGCAGCCTATCAACAATCTGTTTCATCAAAAATTTCTTTCAATTCAACATATCAACAATGAAATGTGATCAATTTCTATCAAGTCATTTTAACTTGGAAAAATTTTGGGTTCTTCTTTAGATGTGTCCTTCTGAAAAGCAACTCTCGTCATTTCTTTATGCTTTTGGATGTGTCCTTCCTAAGCATCGTCATCATCATCTGGCATTTTGATGGACTCTCCTAACTCCGAGAATTGATCTCCTAGTGTTCAATGTCATTCAAGATGTGTCGTTCCTGAATCTAATATCGCTTGACATTTGGCAACCTTAACTCCGTCAACCTTGATATTTTAAAACACTTGACATTAAAACACTTGGCAAAATTTATCTATCTTTTTGATGGTTATCATGATATTAGTTCCTTACATCATAGGATCCATGACATATCATGATGATCATCCTTGTCCTTCTATGATCACCTTGCTACTAGTTTCTCAAGGATGTCCTGACTTCAGGACTTAGAGAAGCAACAACGTAGTACGATGATTTTCCTGTCTATTTTTGACTATCATGCGGCTAGTTTTTCAAGGATGTCCTGACATCAGGATTTAGAGAAGCAACGCTGTCTCATGATTAGTCTAGTTTTTTCTAGCGGTTGGTCATGACAAAAGGACCAAGGTCAATTATGTTCCTCGTATGAGTCATGATCATCCTTGTCTACAACTATTGATTTATGTGATGGTTCAACCTTGCACACTATTGATCTATGTCATATCATAGTGTTTGTTGACCATCATGACATTTTCGCCAAATGATGATTAGGAGCAACAACTAGGATAACACTATAGAAAAGTTTTGAAGGATGTTTTGTTTCTGTTGTAACATGCATATCTTTATTCGCACTAACATCCATGTTCATCTTCTCTTCTCTTGTTCTCTGATGATATCCTATGACATAAAAAAAAAATTAAAATTTGCATACATAATCATACGAGCATTTCATATTCACATTTCACATCTGCATAAATCAAATACCATAATTCACATTGCATAACACTATCATTTGCATCCACCCATCTCACATCATAAAACCATCATTTACATCAACATATAGGCATCATAAATATTATTTTCATTAACATATACGAATCACATCATCATACATTACATAATGCATACATATATAACCAAATCCATAATGAAATTCATAAGCATAAAACATGACATCCATACATCTCATAGCATCATAAAAGCATCACATAGCATCCGATAAAGAATAGAATACCATAACACATGGAATCATATAGGCCACATCAAAAACTGCATTGCATATATATAATCTCAAAAAAATGTAATGTCACAGGATAGAGTTATGGGATATATCAAAAATGGAGCTCGCAAGCTCGAATGTCAATATATGCAAGTGTCTAATACAAACATCAAAATACAATTCCTAGGATGTGCCTCCTCCATCCCATGGAGGTGAATCGTGAGGTGGCTATGATTGAATCATCATGTGAAAAGTGACCTAGATAGGGGTGCTATCTGAAGTCTGACTTTGAGATCCCGAGGGATCAGTAATAGGAGGTTGGCTTTGCTCGGCCTAATGTTCTGATGATAATAATCTATGACCATGCTCTGACCTATGGCTATGGCCTTATGAATGCATGTGGGAAGTGTATGACCTGTGACCTAATGCCTTCCCTAATGAGCTAGAACCCCCAACACTAGTATGACTGCCACTATGTGATTTGCTATTGTGGGTCTAGGTGCCACTGCCTATCCTGTTGTATGATCAAGACAACCCTGAGTCCCATCTCTCTAGTGGAACAACTTGCTTATACAACAACTTGTACCAACCCATGCTCTCGGCCATCCTGACCAACTCCCTAGCCATATTCCCTGTCGGCCCTACACATAACTCTGCAAACTCAGTGACCCATCGGTCTGACTCCTGCTAGCAAATAACATCCTAATCTCTCTCCACCCTGGTAACCTCCAACTCCACTGCCAAGGCCTTTTTCTAAGACAAAGCGACATCTAGTCTACTCTAAATATCTATGATCCCCTAATCAATGGTGGCATCTGCGGGCAAAATCGATGACATGTCCCCCTCCTCATTTCCAATGATCATCTGCTCTCGCAAACTCTTCTCGACCTCATCCTCCCCCTCATCCTCCTCATCATCCCTCTCCTCCTCTCCTTGAACCTCCTCCACATTGATATCAAGAGGATGGTGCTCGGTAAATGGATCATCCTCTACTGGCATCTCTCCCTCTGCTCTCACCTCCTCTCCACCTCTAACCTCCACCTCTACCTCCTGCCTAATTGGTTGCTCTCTCTCCTCACCCTCCTCTCAAATGGGTGACAGTGGTGAACCACCCACTCTCTGCTTGACTCTCCTGAGCTACCTCTACCCTCCATCATCCCTATTCCTCCTCACACCCCTCTTGTCTCTATCATCATCTCCTCCTCCACCACCCCATCATCTCCCCCACCTCTGCCTCCGTCTCCGCGACCTCCATCTCTCCATCTACCCCCCCTACCATCTCTCCCTTCACCCCCTTTGCCATCTCTACCTCCATCTCTGCCACATCGACCTCTCCTCCATACCCGTGGGACAACTGATCTCCGATCTATGGGAGCCAGACCATCTGGATCTATGAAAGGAATCAACTTGTGAATCTTCCACCAGGCGTCAAACTCAATAGATGTCCCTGCATCTACTGGACCTCCCCTCCATAACCACTGTTGTGCAACCAAGGCATCTATCTGCTGCTCAACTACTATTATTGTTATCGGTGACGCCCATATGGTCTCCCTAGAAGAACGTGCATACTCTGCTATACCTATTGGTACATCTTGCTACTCCCCGAAATGTCGTAGTACCCATTGGGGCAAGTACATCTCTATAATCCAATGGCTTTGCACTGTGCGACCAATCAAGTATCGAGACTATGTGTACAATGACAAATGGCCATCCTCATCGGGCCGCTAGGAACAATCTCTATAAGGCCTCCAAACAAAAATAATCAAGGTGTCAATCTAATGACACCAATAACTGGTATCTCTCGCATGAGTCTGGCTAACTAAACCCACATAAAGGTAAACATAGGGCATCCCATCACCCAACTATTGAATTTGTACCGGTGGTCGAAAAACAAGAATGTGCTCCCATACCTAGATCATCAGTAGTGTGGTCCCGCAGCTGATACTATGTCTCTCATGATACACTACCTCATGAAGCTGATGATATAGCATGGCCAATAGGCAAGGCCCTCAGGCAAAAACTATCCTCTGACCCCACATACGAACTAGTACCTCTCCCCATCCAATCAAAAACCCATGGCCACGATGATCTGACATCAACACTCTAACAATTAGTGTCATCAGCATGACATCCCACTGTGGAAATTGGTCAGCCACAACATCCCATCCAATCTCGTACTCATGAATTCCTATACCACCACCAACGAAATCCTCATACATCTCCGTTAGGTCATGTCGCCCTCGGTGCAAATCATATACCACTCTCTCCCCACTGATCGAGATGCATAAAATGAGATAAACATCCTCCAGGGTAACTATGGCCTCTCCTATAGGAAGCTGAAATGAATAGGTCTCCAAGTGCTACCTCTCATAAAGTGTTGTCAATAAGCCCCTGTTTTCCCGAATAATGGGCATATAGGTGACATAGTATAATCCTAGTCGCATCAATCGATGTCTCTCCCTATCGCTCAATCGATCTCTAAAGGCATAGGTGGCTGGTCTGAACTCCCACGTGTATATGGGCACTAATCATCTCTGCACATGCATAAACAAGAATTAGCACACATGGGCCAACACAATGGAATTTATTTTTATTTGAGAAACCCAAAAAATATCTAAAACAAGAGTCTGCACACAGTCAACGCTAGTCAACCATGGTCAACTATAATTGCATCATGTTGACTGCAATTGCATCGCGATATGTCACATGTGGCTCAGCATCTCACAGTTGCATCGCAATATCATGAATGCATCATTCCATATAGAAATTGCGCACCCTCACAACGATTACATCATTCCGTAAAGCGATTGCGTTATTCCATTGCAATTGCGTTGTTGGACTTGGCATTTGCATTGCAAAATTGCACTTGCATCACAAAAACTGACATATGTGTTGCATTTCGGCACTTGCATCATTTGCCTCCGCAATTGTGCGTTTTAAACCTTTGACCTAGCTACCCTTTGTAATTGCGTCGCGACACAAACAAATGCGTCAAACACGAAAGTGTTTGCGGCTTACGCGATGCCAATTGCATCACAAAGCATTTGTTTCCCATCCCTTAACCTTATTAAATGCACACGAATTTAAATAATTAAATGTTGGATAGGGTACTTACCGATGCCTCTATGCCCTTAGGTCGTCTGAATATCCACACATGGTAGCCACAGTGGTCTGTTGAGGGAATCACCATCTTCTTTTTGAGCTTTGATCTCTGGAAATTTTAACTTGCAAATGTGAAAATGACACTTGGTTTGCCTTTTTCAATCTATTTATAGGTTGAAAATTAGGGTTTGACTTGATAGGTTTGTACTAAAGGCTCTTTTGACAACCTTTGTCTGACATTTGGACTAGCTAAGCGTCCTCCATTTTGGAGCCTGATCACGCCATTATTTCTTTGGTCATTAAATTGGTTAATCGAGATACTTTCCAAATTTTTCTGACCCCAGGCGAAAACTCAAAATTTTCCCGAGGGGGCATAGGCACTTCGTACCTTCACTAGGGCATATTTTGGACCTATTTTCTTTGCCATAACGTGATAAAATGCATTATGACAAAAAGGGGCAAATTTAGACACATAAAAATGACCTAGGCCTGCAAGTACTATTTTACCACTTTTCGTCCTAGCATAATTATGATATTTAAATTATGTTTCTAACCCTCCTTCAACTATTAATTACATAATTCATAATTATTTAATTAATTCATGACTTTATATTCTTCATGATTATTAAATAAATAGATCTTATTTATTTATTTAATGCGTCACTGATTATCAAAGGTTTCTCATAATTAAATAAAGTTCTCAATTTATTCAATTAATCTTTGTCATTAATGTCCTCTTGATTATTAAATAAATATATTTAAATATATTTATTTAATATGTCACTAATGCCCAAATCTTGTTTTAATTAAATAGATTTATTCATTTATTTAATTAATTAACTACCTCTTCTAAATTAAATCATTATTCCTACTTATTTAATTGCCTTATTTGACATTTCCCTCTTTTTAAATAAAACAATTTATTTAAAAACGACTTCACATGGTTAACTGCTTCTTCTTTTAGTAAATAATCCGAAATCAATTATTTACTATCTCACAAAATCCATATTTTGAATTAGTTTTAATTCAAAATGGAAATATTCTTCTACAAATCAAGTAATTGCTAAAATTACTCATTTTCTAAATCTCATCTTCTATCTTTTGATTTTTATTAGTTTTCATGTCACTGTCACGTTCATTCTCTATCCTTGATTTAATTTCTCAAATTAAATCTTGTGCACTCATTTGGGAATTTCACCCTAACCCTAATTGAGAGTTTCCATTTTGAATCTTGACCTTTGATTTTATGGCATTTTTCAATCTCTTATCTCATCCATCCGTCCAAAATTGCATTTTCTATAAAATGTCAATTTTGTTCTCATTTCGACATCTCTTAATATCTTTGTTTTTTCTTGAATCTTTCATTTGCTTAATATTAATCTGTTGCATTGTCATTTTAATTACTTGCATTTAGAATTTAATTTCTATTGCATAGTTTATAGTACAAATCCTTCAAAACTTTTCTTAGGGCTAGACTACACAGTAGAGTTTTCTCATCACAATCTGAGGGCACACTCATCATCACAACAAGCTAGAAGGTGCAATGTAAGTCAACCATGGAGGAAGAAGGGTTTGGTGAGCTTGTTTCATTTAGTTCATGTTTTTCCTTTCTTTGTTTATCCTATGCATTCTATTGTCTTTGTGGGTTTTGAATATGCTAATCTAATATTGATCCTTTGCAAAAAAACCTCAATCATAATAACATCTCATACCCCACTATGAGATCTACTATGATGTCCATGTTTGGAAGAAAAAATTATCTTTCAGACATGCCTTGTTCAAACCCCAAAAATTTGTGCAAATACGGATTTGGCCATTTGGTTTGGTGAAATGGAAAAGATTAGAGATCCATTCTACATAATCTATTGATCTTATGAATCCTACATCTAGTAACTTCTTGAGTTCAACTTTGACAAGTATGGCAATATGTGGATGCATCTTTCATAATTTCTGTTTGATAGGTTTAGCCTCTAGAAGCAAGGGCAGATGGTGCAAGACTAATGTTGAATCTAATCTTGGTATATCAGCATAGGACCATGCGAATTTGATCTTTTTTTCTATGAAGAACTCTCATAACTCAAAATTTTCCTCTTATGTCAATGAAGCTTCAAAGAGAATCGTCTTGGAATTTTCAAGTGTGGCTACATTGACTTCTATGGTATCCTCAATGAGCATGGCTGATTTCTCTTTAGTCACAGCAAGAAAGTCCAATCCTCCATCCTTGGGTGCCTTAGAGAGGTTTTCACCCTCAGATGCATCCTTTGTTTTTACTTTTGTATCGTCAAAAGGTGCCTTGAGGTTTTCACCTAAAGATGTGTCTTTTCTTATTTTATTTTTACTTTTTTGGACTAGAGGATTGAACAGTCTCCCCGAAGTATGCTGTAGAATCAAGTTCTACAGTGAATCTAAATTTATGGTCCCCACTCAGTATTCCTTCACGGCGTCCCATGAGTTCGACAATAGCCTTGTCATTTTCAAAAATTTCCATGATAGGTGAGTCTTATTGGTCCCAATCAATGAGTTGTGGGTACATAAGGGAGATTCCATCATCAGTGTTGGAAAAAGGTGGAGACGATGCATAAAGCATGCAAACTGAGGCTAAAATGGTAAAGATGGAAGTGTCCTCAAAGTCCCAAGAGGATTCCATCCAATCATCTTCATTAGATTCATAAAAATTGGATTCATGGTCAAAATAGGGTACAAACCCAGGTGGATTAGACTCATGGTCAAAATAAGGGACAAACGAGTTGGAATCATGTCAAATAGGTTCAAGTGGGGGTTTAGGTTTTTCATAATCACACAGCCAAAAGAGTTGTATCTAGTCTTCCCTTTTTAGTGGGACTTTAGGAGGAACTTTGGAAGGTTCAACAAAACTTTTTATAGAATTCTTCATCGAAAGATGGCTCACTTGGTTCTCAAAAAAATTCATCAAGCTCATAGTCACTCAGGGATCTTGCAGAACCAAATTCCCACTTGTGTGAGTCAATTTCAGTATAGGATTCCTCTATTGTCTTGACACTTTCAAAAGCACTTACACACTCACTCAAAATTACATGGGTACATGGACCATCAATCTTGGTTGGTGCAAACCCTAACCCCAAATTCTTTGCTCTTCTGGATGGCATTATGGGTTCTCTTCTTCCAATCTTGTTTATGCCAAGGCCACTAGTTCCATCATAGCCTTTCGCCTTCATCATCTCATAACCTTTGTCATACTGTTGTACTGTTAGTGGAGGTAGGTCTTATGTGTCTTTATAAATCCAAGATAAAATATCTTTAATGCATTCTTTATTTAAATCTCCCCAATTTGTGAAAGTCATTGTAGGAGGAACTTTAAAGGTCACTTTGGGCTCTAGTCTGAAACAAGGCCTTGTTGGCTTCTTCTGTGGCATTTTTCCTTGACGTCGAAACTGCCCTGGGTTGGTGCCTTGGAATTTCATAGTTTGGTCCTATTATTGCATTTGATTGGCATACTTCTTCAGCATTATGATGTTATCTTTTCGGTTGTACTGATTATTTGGTTCCATGTGTAGCAATCCTGGTTATGTCTGAAGGGTTGAAAGTTGTTTTAGGTGATATCATTTTGGTATACTTAAAGCTTCTCCAATCAAGGTATACACATACAAAATTGACATTTCTTTTGGCATATGTATATCTGCAAAGTGTTTTTGAGGTTTGACAATTTTTGTCATTGGCATACAAGTTTCACTTTGGCAGTCACAGGTGCTAGAAACCGGTTAATGAGATATTGTTTTCTTTTCAGCTTGAAGTAAACCCTATCGGGTTTCCTTAACCAACTGATAATAGGTTGGGCATATGGATTATGGTAATTGGCATGGGAGTATGGCTTTGAGAACTTAACTTGTTTTAGCCCTTATCACTTCTCAAGGCATTGGTCATTATCCTTGGCACACTATATGGCATTGGAGTTTAATGTGATGGAAAATTGACTTTGGTTAAAGGTATAAAGTTTGATCTCTCATTAGCATTTGTATCGGGTCTATTGTTTGACATTTATTTGGGCCCAAAGACCGACAACAGGTAAAGGCATTGGTTAATATTTTAATGTCACATTGGATGTGACCTAGCCTTGATCATTTGGAAATCGACATTTGTTGAGTGATGTGGTCATATAAATATTCTTCAAAGGTTATCTTGGTCGATGATTCCACACAATCTAAATTTGTCAAATGTTATAATGCCTGTCAGCATGCAAGTCATTGTTTTCCCACAGATTTGAAAAGGCATTATGAGATTGATTTTTGTCGGCATGATTATCTTTGATCTACCCACAAATTTCAAAGGGTATTATGTGATTTTGTCTTATTGATGACTATCCTCTCAGACTCCAAATGATTATTAACATTTGCAAAGGATTACGGTTTGTTGGTTTGGAAGTTTAGGTCAATTTTTTTTTTCTCTCACTCGAAGGGTTTGGAACCCTACTCTGGCCGCCATCATGGTATTTTTCTCTCAGCCATTTCACTGAGAAATCATCTGGGTTACTGATCTTTGACAACGTATAAGGAAGATAGGAAGACCATGAAAATGGTCATTTCACCTATCGGTCTCTTTCCATTAGATGGAAGCTCGAATGGGGAAAGAGCTCGGGTTGCTTAGTCACTTCACAGATCTAGAAAATCTCTCATGGGAAATGCATTTTTGGTTCTCACAGGTAGTAATTTATTTATCCTTGTAGAACCGTTACCCTTACAGTCAAGATTAATAAGGGACAAGTGTTTGTTTCTGCATGAAATTTGAAGATTTGGTTCATTCCTCTCTCAGTCATAACTATTATGAATTTCATATGCCTAGAATCACATTTCAATATAGAGTTACCATATCAAATTTAAGGAATGGCATTTTTTGGTAGTGGGTATTTGTGAAGCCTAAATAATCTTCACAGTTTCACACTTGGAGTCGTTGGTAACCGTTAATTGTTTCAGTTTATGATTTTAGTTTCACATCATAATGATTTCAGTTATTGAGCATTATTGTTTCGGTTACTTAAAAAATTGCAGCTATTATAATGAGTATTGTTCTAGGAATATCTTCTCAGCTTCATCTGGGTTCATGGGTAGCTGCTCTTTGGGTACATTCTTTATGAGGTTTCAATTGCTGAAAATAAACTTTCAGTTACTTCTAGTAGTTGCTTTTTAGTGGTTGTTATTCATGCTCTCATGCATGTCTTGATACTGTTTGGTCAAGCTCTACCCTTGCAAGCTACTCGACATGATAGGGTTCTATCACTTGTATTTTTACATACTAATTTTTCTTGTCATTCCTAGAGAAAAGATTATGCAACAACGAACTCTGTATTACCTGAACAATAACTTTCAAAGATGAAAAAATGACGAATAAGGTCACCTCCTCTTTTTGTCTGGTAAAAACAGTTTCAGCTGTAACCAAAAGTTGCTAATTATGATGTAATATGTAAAGTGTTGAAAACAAAGAGATTAGGGCTTCATCATTACTGAAAAAACCTGAAAAGAAAAAGAAACAGTGTGTAGAATATAATACTTTTTTGTATGAGATAGAGAAAACGGATTCTGGTGCTGAAAATTTGGAAAACACAGTGTGTTAACTATTTTGTAATTGTGTCATGAAAGATTGATAAAACAGTGTGTGAGAAAAAGAAAGAGAGAACACACCACTGGTAATACAATCTGATGAGAAGTTGTATTGAGACTGTAACTAGATTTTCTTCAAGCTGTCTTAAGGCTTGATAATGGATGGAACTCTGAAGAGTCATTCTTGACTTTTGAGAATTCTATACATTGTCTGTCAAGAGGCACTTGACAAAAATTAGGGAAACAAAGAGATCCTCTATATCATTGTATATTCTATAGAAAAATAGAAAAGGGGTTGGTGCTCCTTGAGATTGGTGTCTCTAAAAATAGGGGTTGGTGCTCAAAAATCAACCTATGAGGCTTTGTCAAATAATTATTGAAATGAAAAGCCTGAAAAAGGCAGTAGGTTAAGGAGTGGTTTTCTACCCCTGGAGGGTTTTCCACTTGGCATATATTGTGTCTATTTGAGTATCTATGGTTCATTTGTTTATGTGCTTTAATTATTTAAAATTCTATGTTTCACTATTCTCATTTCAGTTTATGTGATTGCATTCAATACATGAATGATTCTATCATTGATAAATGAGAGCATATATCTGGTTTATTTTAGTTTCAATTAAATTTGGTAAAGAAGTAAATAACACTAATTCACCACCCCCCTCTCAATTTCTTTTCACTCCAATAGGCCTACCATAATATTTTAGAGACTTGGGTATCGAAGTGATATAGTAGGGAGTGTGTAATTTGTACGTGCCATAACCTTCATCTTGGATCTTGATGTTTGGGTCGATACTTGAGGTGGTAGAAGTAGATGGTATGGTGGAGGTCGAAGGAGTGGATGTGGATGACTTGGAGAGTGTAGACAAATTGATTTACTTGGAAGAGGTGGATGTCGAAGATTCATGGTTAATAGGCACTTGTTGTTCAAAAATTCCCCTCAAGTTGGTGTAATACTAAAAGGGGTCAGGATCACCAGGTATGGTAATCTTGGTGCCATCAAAATAAACTTCAAAAACTGGTGATAGGTGGATGATACAACCTTCAATGTATGAATCTAAGGTTCACCAAGTATGATGTTGTAAGGCAACTCAAGGTCCAGGACCTGGCATGTGGTATCTACAATCATTGGACCCACACAGATAGGGAGCATGATAATTCCTTTAGAAGAGCGTTCCTCATCATCGTACACCTTTATGACTATGCTTTTAGTGACATTTGCACATGCATGAGAGAAACCTAAAGCCTTGTTCAATTTCAAAGAGCATATGTTCAATCCCGCTCTATCATTTACTAAGACTCGTCTGACCATGTGTTTATGGATGAAGACTTCAATATGTAGTGCATCATTATGAGATGGTTTAGGTGACAAGTAACCTTGGTCTAAAAAGGTGACATGATGGGAAGTAGTTAAATATTCGACCATGGCCTCAAAGTGGTTGAAATCAATTTTGGTAGGAACGAAAGACTCTTTTAAAGCCTTATCAAGGATAGCTTTATGGGCAGGAAAGATGCACAATAGCTCAAGGATAGAGATTTGTGTGGGATTTTTACCCAATTGGTCCACAAGGTTGAATTTTCCTTTGAGTTGCAACTATTTAGCAAAAGGACCAGGTATTGTGATCTTGCCTCAATGGGTGGTGAAGTTACACTTTGGATTCCTTCTAATGGTTATGGTAATAACATGTTCATCATCATCTTGAAGGCGATTAACTATAGGTCCACTTGAGTAGTCAAATGCAACACAAGTGTAATTGGCTCTATTGTTAGTCTTCTATCCTGACAAAGAGGGTTTACCTGAACCATGATCTTGTAGTGGATTTTTATGAATGGTATGGTTTGAGTTAGAAGATAATTGTTTTCCTCCAAGTTCAATGACATTACTTTCAATAAGGTCTTGTATGAGATTCCTCAACTGTCTGCAGGAAGAGGTTTTATGTCTTTTTATCCAGTGATAATCATAGAAAGCATTATCATCCCACCATGATGGTTTGAACTCCCCCAGGTCATATGGTTTAGGATCTTGCAATGTTATTACGTTAGACTGGAAAAGTTTCTTGAGGATGACTTCAATTGGTTCTCCCAAGGGGGTGTATGTGCGTTTCTTAGGAAATTTTCAAATTGGTCGCTGTTGTCCTTGGTTCTGACTATTTTCAATGGCATTTTTTGTCGATGTCGGGGTGGTCAAAGGAGTGTTTAGTAGTTGAGATCCCATAAGTGTGACTGTAGGGCCCGTTATATTTACTACTTTAGTATTGACAACTCCATTATTGGCAATATGTTTTTTCTTGACCCAATATTTGCTCTTATCATTAGTTGGGTTTGTGTTTGTGTTCTTTCTAGCATATTTAAGTTTCACCTTTTGCAATGAGGTCTTTTTCCATTTGAACTCCTTTTTCAACTAGGTCTACGAAAGTGGTGCAAAAATGGACTTGCAAGTTGTATTTCAATGGTCCAACGATATTTTGAACAAAAATGTTTACTTTCTCCTTTTCAAGTATCTCAACGGGACATCTCAAGTGGTCTTACATAATGTGACAATAGTAATGTCAGTGTCTATGTTGTAGGAATAATTTTCCACAAATTTATTGGCAAGTTCATCCCAAGATTTTATCCCTTTGGGTAAGAGAGAAAACCAATCAAGTGTAGGGCCCATGAGACTCTTAGGAAAGATCCTCATCAAATAAGTGTTTTTGTATGCCACGTCTACACAGTTGGTCGTAATTTCTGTTATATGTTCAATGAGATTGGTCTTTCCTTTATATTTGGATAAATTCAATACCACATATCCTAGAGGGAATGTTGGCATGTGTAATCTTGTATTGAATGGATATGGACATAAATCAAAGGATGAGTAGGGCTTCTTGTTTGACTTTCATGTACTCTTACTTGTTTTTACAAGGAAGCAAGTTGGGTCGTTAGTGCATCCACTATAGGATTGTTGTTGGTATCACACATGCTGGTGATGGATATCTCATGGGTTCCCACTTGTTTTTATGAGATGTTTTGATTTGAAATGGATTGATGTTGAGAATATTACGCATTTGGATTTGGGTTTTGTTGGTGTTGAGCATTTTGAGTGGGAATTTGTGGTTGTGTATGAATATGGGATGCATATATGGGAATATGTGTTCTAGTAATGTTAAATTTCATTTGAGGAATTGGTTGCCCATGAAATTTTTGATGAAAAAGTGGATTCATATGTTGTGACACCTGGTTTCCTTTCCCAAATTGATAAATATGACCATATGGGAAATTTGTGTTATGCCTTTGGTGTCCACTAATGTTGGTATTGACTTGAGGGCCTTGTGATGAAGTAATAGTGTTGGGTGTAGGTCCTTGAATGGTAATTCATCTTTTGTTTGATGGAATTATCATCATAGCATTGGAGGAAGACCCAAATGTGGACCCAACAATTTGTGACACAATTGTTGATACTTGTGGCATTGATTGTGATGAGGTTTGCGCTATGATTGATGCCCCAAAAGAAGATGTGGTGTTGACTGTATTGGTTGTTTTTTGAGTTTTAGTACCAAGGGAGGTAGTGTTGATTGTATTTGTGGCATTTTGAGTTGTTGTACCAATGTAGGTATTGCTAGCATTATGAGGTGGTCATGAAGGAGGTTGAATAGTTTGGGTGTCATGGTTAGGTGATGCTTCTCTTAAGGTATTGACATCGAATCCTTGCGACAATTTATCTCCTTCATATATAAGCATGGCTAAATACTGTTGTGGATTTTGTAAGAGAAACTCTTCTACAAAGGAGGCCACTTCGAGGTTTTGGGCAGAAAATTCTATGTCTTCCATGTACACTTGTCCATTTTCATCTCTATGCATGAATTGCTCAAAGGGATTGTGGCATGATGAAGAAATTTTTTTTATGTCACTGAAAGGATTGTTGGAATTTATCCCCATGTTGGTGTTGTTGTGAATGATGTTTAAGTCACTATGATAGTTGTAAGGATTATTTTCTTGTCTAAAGGGGTCCATTTCTCTTTTCTTTCTTTGTAGCCTAGTCTCAACCATGTAAGATTTTCTCAAATAAAAGAGGGATAATGTGAATGATAGTATGGATGATATGACACAAATCTATGTTTTTGGATTTTTGGTTATAAGGAGTGCAAGAATGTATGATGCAAAGTGACAATGCAAAGTGACAATGAGGACTAAAAGGAATGTCTAATGAAAAATGATGAGAGACTAAAGTAGGCAAGGCCTAAGCAAGGTCTAAGAGATGATCAATTTTGGGAGATTTAAAAGAGGTTGCCTAACCATCCAAAGTTTGACCAATGTTTCAATTTTTATTGTCAAGGTAATTTTTGTAAGACTAAGGGAAATGACAAAGTGACAAGGTGAGCTTCCAAACTAGAATTACGAGCTAGAAATATCTCACATAAAAGGACAAAGACTAAAAGAGTGATTTTTAACTTAGTCTAATGAAAATTTACTTTTGAGGCAATGGTTTCACAAATGTAAGGGAAGGTTTACCTATTCTAAATTCTGCAAGGATGAAAATCTAAGAGTTTATCTATGCTGAAAAATGATTGTGGATCCTAAGATACAACTAAGATTTTGCAATGGTAAGACTATGGTAACCTAAATTCTAACTAAAGGATGGGCTATTTGAGAAAATATTTTCTAGTTTTTGCACAAAGACCACTGAGAAAATATGTCTAGCAATAGATTCATAATGGTTGATTTTAGACTAGAGCAGTAACAATTGTTTTCCAAAGTGACAGGAGGATGAGGTGTTTCAAATAGTAGTTGCGTTGCAAAGAATAAATGTGTTGTTTCAAACAATGGGTGGGTTGCAGAGTTATCAAATATATTTTTCCAGACAATGAATGCAGTTTACAAAGACAAATGCGTTGTGGAAAGTATCAAATGCATTCTAGAATAGTCAGATACATGTTACAGAGTCTTAGTTATGTTGCAATTTGAATAAGGTGTGATTTTCTTGTAATTTTGAAAAATTTGTGAAGTTGTTTCAGTTTGATTGTGCTTATCTAGATTTGAAAAAGGTTTTTATGGTGTTCATTCGATCAAAAAACATTTGGAAAACACTTGGTTTTATCTTGAATTTTCGGAGACAAGAACATTGAAAACAAGTAAAAATCCTATGGTTGGTAAGGACTATATTCACTAGATTCCCACTTGGATTAACCAACCACACTTATTCTTAGCGGATGACTTAGAAGCTTGGCCACACTGGCTCCCCCTTATAGGGCACTGACTTCTCAGGTCAACCAAGCTTCGAGTTCTCATGAATCTCCCATGATAAACTCTTCATCTTTACTAAGAACCGTAAAAATGTGGGATGACTTGAGAGGTTTGACCTTTTGCACTGGAAAATAGAGGGATTTTGGCAATCTACAAAAGGGTTTTAGTGAATACTTAGGGACATGGCACCTCACGAGCGTCCAACAAGCCACTTAAGGATTTAATCAATCTACTAGGGGCTCTTATATGTTTTACAATAGGTACTCTATTTCAAGTGACATTGTATGGCTAAGGCCTACATACCATGAGGAATTGACAGTTTAGTCTTATCCTTTTATATACCAGCCTAAGCAAAAAACCTGTTGGAGTTGTTCCCTCTTTCAAGGTAGGCCCCTCTAAAGATAACGTAAAAGAAAAATGAAAACTTTATTTTTGATCATCCAAGATTGCACTAAGACATGAGGAGAGTGCATACACAAAGCTTTCATTCCACACTCACAAGATTGTTCATTTTAATGCCCAAATTGAAATACGTGGGTGGTAAAGCAACAATTCCTAAGTGTTTTTGATTCTCATGATTGCATCAAGGCACAAGAGAAGTGCATACACGCGAAGGAATTATCACTATACCACAAGACACCTCAAACACTCATTCATTTTATCCCAACTTATTGTGAGACAAGAAAAGTTATTTTTAAGCAAATTCTATGAGAATGCAAGTAAATTTTTAGACTTGATGAGTGTATATGCAAGTTGAGTTCATTTTAATCCCTATGAGTTTGAATGCAAGTTCATTTTAAACCATGAAGTGTGATATGCAAGTTGTTGTTTGTTTGTTTGAACTTGTTGCTTTAGGATAAAAAATATTTGTAAAAACAAACAACAAAACAAGGGTTAGTATCTCCTTCATGCTTGCCACATGATTTCAACAACAAATTAGTAACCAAAAAGCCCTAACCTACTAAAACAAAAAGGAGAAATCTGGAAATGTTGCCAAAACTTAGAGTAAACATGCAATAGGCAGATGTGTCGCTCTGTCAGTCAAATGCAACTCAAAACATATGCATCATTCGACTTGTCAAATGCACTATGAAGTATCCGATGCATCTCTATGAATGTCAAATGTGTCTCTATATTGTAGATGCGTTGTTCCCGAACAGAGATGCATCGTGATGTGGCTCAAAAAATGGCATTTGTGGCGTTCCATACTTGTACCTACAAAAAATGACAAAAAGGCCGTACGAAAACTACAAAATATGTTCTTGGTGTTAGGTTCACTAGTGTAACTAAGGATAAAATTTAGGTTAGCATATAATAAAATACATAAAAGAAACCCTAGCTAAACAATGAAGTACAAATGAGTAAAATAACTTAAATAAAAGGAAGATTTCACCAAACAACATTCATGACCTCCATTATTGACCTTCATTTCCCTTCTCCATTTGCTGTAAAATGATGTTTGCCCTCAAACTTTGAAGAGAAACTAAGACCTATGATAAAGACTCGAGCAAATATTGAAGGATTTCCAAATTAGGCAAGTTTGCAAGATGCTAAGAGATTCAAGATTCCAAGAGATTCAAGAGATTTCCAAATTAGGCTGCCAAAGCCTTTTTAAAGACTTTCCATTTTTGGGTGAATGGCCAAGATTCAAAGTTGACAAAGCCCTAAGATCAAAGGCTGAAATTGCATGTGACAACTAGCAATTAGGTTACGGAAAACTTAGGTTGAAATTTGAAATTAAGGGCCCAAATTTGATTTTGTGAAAATCAAATCAAGGGTCAAGAATGCATGTGACAAGGAGATATTGGGCACAAAAAAATAGGTAAGAGGAGAATCAAATAATAATTAAAAACAATTTGATTCAAGAGGTGATGTTGAACTTTTGAATTAAAAATAAATTTAATTCAAAAGTGGTGGGGTCATGCGACAACAAATAATTATTTTAAATTATTTATTTGGTGGAAAATTAGAAAGTGGGAAATTTAAATAATTAACTTTATTTAAATTTAGGGAAAAATCAATAAGACAATTAAATAAATAATTATTATTATTTAATTGTGGAGAAAATGGACAAGGTGGACAATAATTAAATAAATTATAGGAAAATAAGACATGGGGAATTAATGACGTGCTTAAATAAATAAATAAAATTTACTTATTTAAATAATCAGTAGGAAATAATAGGTAAAGATTAATTAAATAAATTTATGAATTTATTTAATTATAGGGAGATATAGGAAATTAGCAATGAATTTAAATAAAATAAATGTAATTTATGTATTTAAGATATGAATTAATTAAATAATTGGTAATTATTTAATTAATAGTTGAATTTGGACCATAAAACATAATTAAATATTTTAATTATGTTGAGAAGAAATTTGAAAGAAATAAAGTCTGCAAGCCTAGGTCAAGTTTATGTGTCTACATCTATGGTTGAGTTTCATGCTTAACTCTTTATCTTTCCTTTTATTTTTTCATCTTAAACAAGAATAGCAGTTTCAACATTTGTTTCATCAAGAAACCTAGGTTTGCCTCATGATACATGCTCCTATGCGGAAAAACCAACTGTGGAACCGGATGTCGATAGTGAAGCTAGAGGAGAACTTTGTCTTGTCCATCGAAAGGTGTCATAGACTTATTCTAACAATATTCCCAAAGGTCATAGACTGGGTCGTGAAGCTCATAAAATTTCACAACATGCTAGGGTACAACAACCAAGAGGTATATGAGAAAAAGTTTAGGATCCCGACAAATAGATAGACGGTTCACGTTGGGTTCACCAAAAATGTAAGAGAGGGGGACCAAGCACTACAAGGCCCTAGGTCACAAAAGGCCTAGAGCGGAAAGATTGCCCTAACCTACCTCAATTCAAAGGAAGGTTAGGTTGAAAAGGATGAGAATGATGAGGACTATATGTCCTTCAATCACTCTATGATCCCAAGAGTTGCAGGAAGACCAGACGAGTCGCTTTTCTAGGGTCAACTCTACATCTTAGGCAACTCTCTATCTGAGGACAAAAGCGCAGTCCAGGGACAACAATGCAACACACTGACGTCTCACAGGTGTGCTAGCGTCCATACGACTAGAGAACCAGAAAGATGAGGTTGAAATCTCAAGAAAGGACTGATAGTCGAGTCTAACAACTTTGGGAAGAAAAGAACGAGACTAAGAAGAGAGAAAAGTAAATACAAAAATGATAAAAGAGGTATATTACTGAGAGGGTGATGAAGATGATCTCATAGAATATCCTCCTCGTCATCTTGCTTCAAACTCTCTCCACCCACACACAATAAAGGGAGAAATTGTTGGGGCTGTATAGGGGCCTACCTTAGTCAGACCCCTGTCTTGGTGTTTCCACCTCCACGGACAACCAAGTTTGGAATGATAGGAATAAAGATAAAGAAAGGAACTACAAGCTACGTAAAAACAAAACACTACAAGCAATACATGCTTACTCAACCGGGAACAATAGGAGAGATTAAAGGAGCTTACCACCTCCGTCGAAAGAACTCAAGGCTTGTGGAGGAGAGAACGAGAGGAACTCAAGCCTCTGTTGCCGTGGTGTTTGTCCTGTGCTCGCCCTATCAGAGTGATGGAGTAGTGGATTGCTGCAATGGAGTGAAGGGTGTTGCTATAAAGCTTAGAAGTGAATGATCAAAGCATGGGGAGAGTATGCCAACTTGTTCAAAACTTTTTTTTGAAGAGCTATGGATGAAAGAGTGAAGATTATGAAGGGGAATGTGAAAAACAACCATATTTGGGTTGGCTAGCTGAAGAAGGGTGTTACACTTTGACTTCCAATCGAAAGTGTAATGTCTCTGCAATCACCAGCCATAGGAATCTGCCAGGGATGTAAGCATGCCGCATGAACGTTTATGTGTCGCATGGGTGTCCCTGACAGAAACGCCCCCACCGACACACAAACAAGAAGCTAAGTGGAATGCAAGCAACATGCTTAAGTGGAATTAAGTCTCCACCTTTGGTTTTCTAAAGTGTAAAGGGGTGAAAGGGGAATTTGTGTTAGGGGTGAAAATTCACCCTCATACACAACAACATTCACATCCTCTTGATTGCTATCATACCCATAAACCTATGCATCTAGTTGAATATATTGGATTTCATGGTTTTCCTTTTTATAATGAACCTAGATAAGTATAAGTTCTTATAAATAGGATCTAGGGGAATGATAGGGGGTTGAGAAAATCAATTTTTAACAAGCTAAGCATTGGATTACAATTCCTTGATCTAGATTCTTCATATTCTCTTTTCATTCTAGCAAGCTCATTAATTTTTTGCTCTCTTATATGGATGTGTATAAATATATGCATGGGTTTTTATATGATATATATCTAGTTGAATGCCTTAATTATGCATCTTTATAAGTCATAATTAGTTATTTCAAAACATTTTTCAGTCATAAGCAGCTAGTTCAACACATTTCCTAAGAATCTAATTTGAAGGAACACCCAAATAGGTATTAAAACCATACCAATCATCCATTATTGGTCAAACACTACTATAAAGGGTATAAATTAGAGTTAATAAGCTAATATGCCTCATTAAATTAGAAGAAAAACATGTACCTTAAAAACTAACTTTTACAAATTTTATATGTGTTCTTGAAACACTAATCAACAATAAGGTATAATAGCAACAAAAAAATTTCTTAATAGAAAAGTCATCACCTCTTTCAAAAGAGGAAATTATTTAAGCACACTTGATCTTCAAGAGAATCAATAACTTCTATATTTGACCTTAATAGTACAATCTTCAATTATTTTCAACCCAACAACTTCAAGTTTATAGCCCAAACAAAATTCACATAGTTGTAAACTATATGACCAAACTAGCTACTTCTTCATTGACTATGTTACAAGTTTTAAAAATAAAAACCAAGTTATCTTCTCGTCAACAATAGTGACACCGTTAGGTCCCAAAACCGTAGGTCCAAAATCTTAGAAAATATTTGTTACTTCTTAGGGCCAAAGGTATCTTCAAGAGGGAAAGACTAATGTTCATAAACAAATTGCGATGGTTGAAGACCTACAATGAGAGTGGGTAATCTATTCTACTCTTTTGGCTCAACTTAAACCCATAAAGATGTTCCCAAAGGTCTCCTTAATATAATTTTTTAAACAACTAAAATATAACAATGAATAGAAAAATTAATAGTCATACCCAATTATACACCTAAGCCTAATTTGTGCCAATAGATTAAGTGCACCTAGTTTCAAAAGACATCAATACAGTTGATCACAAACCTTACACATGCACCTATATATGACATTAGTATTTATATCCCTTAAGATGGTTTCATTTGTTATTTTTATACAATGGAAAGGTGCAAACATATTGTTCATATTATTTAATGGTTTAATAGTTATATTATTCTTAATATTCATCCTTGGTTTATAAAAATTAATGCAAAAGAACATGCACTAACCTAATCTAAACCTAACATAATATTACAATTAAATAGAACAAAGTTGTTTTCATAAGAGTGTTTAATCTTGATCTAGTAAATATTGGTGTCTTTACCAATAGATAAAAAATTTATAACAACAAAGAAGAAAAATAAAATACTCAACAAAGCATCAACAAAGCTACTTTTTCATTCATATGAAAACCAAATTATATTTTTTAAAATTACTTAATCATCCATGACCAAAATTGTGACCCATGTGAATAGAAATAATGGTATTAAAAAACATCTACAGTACATTAGGTTATGTAAAACACACACACAAAGCTCTCAATATATTCATTCCAAAAAATATGGCAAAAGAAACCTACATGTGATTACAATATTCCCCTCAATCACTACAAACAACCATGGAGATATTCATTGCTAAATATGTATAAAAAGAACCCTTTGTACACTATTACAAAGCATATTCCTTCATTTACAATTACAAAGTTTAACATTTGAAACCCTATAAAAACTTTCAAGCTTAACCACACCCTAAAATTGATTCAATGACCAACCTTAGAATGAATTGAAGAATCAACTAGTACCTAAAAGTGGTTTGATGACCAACCCTAAGTGTGAAAAACCAACTGGTTTTTGTAAATCTATCAAAAAATTTCATCCAATTATTGTGGGTGCCTCAAGATGATGGAAAATTTTAATGACATGAAGAAACCCACTTTTTAAAGAGGGGTAAACACTTCTGATCCAGAGCTATGAACCAATGAGGTCACAAATGGGGGACCTCATCCTCAACATAAATACTCAACAATAACAACCCAATGGGGCTTGGACCTTAGTGGAAAGAATAACAACACCACATCTAAGCCATCATACTATGCTAATACTAGCGACATGAAGATACCCACTTGCACCCTATTCACAACTATTAATATTTTGACACTTGCATCCTAAAATGTGCCAAAAATACTAGGAAAATGTTAAAATCCATGTAGTAATCAATGATACACCTCTTCCTAGAGCTACAAAATATCTTGAACCATTCATTACACCTCTATATCTAGTGTGAAATGGAATGGGAGAGAAAAAAATATTGCTATAGGCACATCATTGAGGGATGACGTGAAGAAAATGATTGTGAAAATATAATAGAGATATTAAATGCAACACAAGATAGTTTTGTCATTTTTATATTTGAATCCACACCTACTTGAATAAAAAAGAGTTCTAGATGCCATTTGATTCAATTTACTATTTGTAGAGATTTGTTGAGATGATTTTAGGGTTTTTTGATTGTTTCTTCCTTATTATTGTAAACAACATGTATGTAAATTTATGCACTTTTGGTGAAAATTAATTTTTCGGGTAGGATTAAAGTTAATTAGGAAAATGATGATATCATCCCTACTAAAAATAGTGGCTATCTAGGTATATAGGATGGTAGGTGAAGTCAAACAATGAAAATCGTGAGAGTTTTGAATTATTGGGGGTCGAGGGTCAACCATACCTCATTCCTTTAACCAAAAAATTGTTTTCAAAGGTAAGAGGTCAAACATACCAAGGAGTGGGAACCAAAATTGGGAAAGGTCGGATATGGGGAATATAATCAGGATGTTAGGGCAGGGGTATTGAGCATACCTCAAAAGGGGTATTAAGGAAATAGAAATTTTTGATACCCCACAAAATGCATTGTAGAGTGGGTAGGGTTTGGGGGGGTCAAAGAGGTGTAAGAATGCAAAAAACTTGATGTATAACCTATTGATTTTACCTAAGTTTTAACCCACATGTGAAATTCTAAGTTTACCAACACAACAATTTTTTTTCATTTTAATAACAATGATGCACATTTGAAATAGACCCATTCCAAATTTTCATTGTATTTCAATAAAGTAACATTACATAATACCAAGTAATGATTACATTTCCAAATAAATTTTTCATTAATATATTAGATCATGATTACATACATAACTTTCAATAACTCAATGGAATAAAGTATAAATGGTCTAGATGTCCATTCCTGGGCATACATCCTCAAATTTCGATTGTCAATTGCATGAGGGAGAGTGTCACCCAAGTTATTTTCCTCCAACCATAAACTAACTATGGTCCCCCATACATCTACCTAATAGTAAAATGACCCTCCCTTGAATGAAGATATTGGTCTGGTAACCCTCCTAATAATAGCCTTCCTAAGCATGGTGTTGTGTCCTACATAGCTAGAGCTACCATATAATGGATATCCACCTACATGCATGAGATTCCAAGCCTAGTTATGCAAACCTGGCTCACAGTGAACTGAAAAGTGTAAACAATGGCAACTTACACTACTTTGGTGGCCAAAGATTTGATAGTTACATCAAACTCACTTTCTAATCTAAGTGGTGTCTCAATTCTATGAAGTGGAAGTCGTATGTTCACCCACCTTCTTTGCTTGATTTGGTAAATTACATGCCTTTAATAACTCTTCACGAGTTTACTCCATAACATGTTTTCAACCCAAAAGGCATTGTGCATTCAAGTGATCTAATTGGATAACTATATTACTCCCAACCTTGGTTTATCCTAATCCCAAAAACAAACTCCTCTATCTATACAAGTTTACATTACTTCACAAATTGACATTCACAATCATAGTACTTCTAAATCAACATTTCAATTCATGCCACTAGACATTTGGTCTTTGGTATCTTAGATATAACAATAATAATACATTATCTTCGTAAATACAATTTCATGCTTCAACAAAATAGATACATATATATAAATAATATAATAAGATTTCACCTTCAACATGCAAGCAAAATTTATGTAAAACACAATCACTAATTCCTCAAGCATTTTAAAACACATGAAATTAAAAATAGAAGAGAATAACAAATTAGAAATACTAGCATGCTTGGATAATTCACTTCCAAATGAGAAGTTGGCCTCAAAATTAATCTCAAGACTTTGCTTGCTTTCCTTCTACTTTCAGATTAACTCCACTTCCATCCTCTTTCCCACTCTCAAAACTCACAACAAATAATTCACAAATACTCAAGAACTCCCTTATTTCTCACTACTTGCACTCAACAATTCTTTGCACAAAAAACTATATCATAACAAATGAATTCACAAAAGAAAGAATGAATTCCAAAGACTGAGACACTACCTCTATTTATACTAAAAATTGAGAAGCTTAAGGCTACAATTTAGCTTCTCCAATCACCACCCCTCCTTTTGTCACCTCTAAACTAAAAATGCAAATCCTAAACCAACTCTTCTTCAAAATAGGTTGACTAAACAAGATAGAGTGAAATGTGGCTGCTAAAATAATCAGAATACAAACACATATATAGTCCCAACAAAACCAACTACTCAAAGATAGTTGAGTCACCTCCAAGAATTTCCAATAATGGTTATTTTACTAAGTCAAAATATGGTAATGGTTACCTATAGGTTTACTTCCTCTTACCATGGATTTTCTTCTTGCCACCTCATTATGGTGCCTAAATTAATGGCTACAAGTCAAAACACAATGCAAACTCTTTCTACCTTATGCCTTCGTGTGGCTTGACCAAGTCCAATGCTTTTACCAGCTTATTTGTGGCTTCCAAACACTTAAAAACTTTAGAATTTAAATGCATCTCTTTTACTTTACATGGTGTAGCTAAATAGTGCACCATATAGTAAATTATTAAATGATATTAACAATGCATTCCTTGCGCTATATGTTATGCACTTACATTGCAACAATAATCAATACTTCAACACATATATGAATATATGTGTGGCATTTGGTATGTGCTATGTTTAAAATGTTCAATTTATATATGCATTACTTCTTTCACTTACCTCACATAATATGTGTTGGTATCTATTCATATCATTCAATATATATATATATATATATATTTATTATACTTCTTAAACATTATAATATATATATGTATTAACGTATATATATTAAAAACCATTTAGTTTCCAATCATATATATTTATTATAATTCTTAAACATTATAATATATATGTATTAACATATATATATTAAAAACCATTCAGTTGCCGATCATATACATATATATTTATATGAAATTTATATACGTATATTAATATATACGTATGTATGTAATATGTATACATTGTCAAATACACACATATATACATATATTATTAATATATACATATATACCATTATTTAACATTTAATATTAATAACATATATATATATATTTATCGATAAGTATATACCAAGTTTATATATATACATATATATGTATCCAATCAATTTCCCATGTGTATGCCATATCTGTATATGTATATACGTAAGTATTTCTACCTAAGTGTGTCCACACACATATATGACCATATGCATATGTTATCACATACATACATACATACATACATACATACATACATACATACATACATATAATGTAAATACAAATCGATTAACATATATATCAAATACATGAAGAAGAACATATAACCAATACAAAGATTCAATAAATTTAATTCAATCCAAAGAAACAACCAAAGGAAATTAAAGACCATTAAACAAACATTCCAATTATCCCAAAAACTATGACCAAGGGTTTACTTCCCGATCCCAAACTGACTTGACTTAACTTGAATAAATAGGATGTGAGTGTATGATAGCTCAAGAAGATACATTAGGGGTTACCATAACCAAACTCATCTCCTAGGTGATACTCCCCTTCTCTTCTAGAGGGCTCGATTCTTTCTTGCATCCAATTTAGTGCATCACAAAAGAAGTTAGCCGATAACATAACATTCATAGACATCATATACTATTCTCATCTTCAAAGTATTTAAATAATTCACATTACATTACATATTCATTCATCGAATTTTCCATCAAGATATACAAAACATAATCATGCATTTAAAACATTTTAACTCATCAAAGTAATGATAAATGGGTAATCATACAACGGGGTGTAACAAAGAAGTACCATTTGATGAATAAGTCTTAAAACCCATTGAACCTGAAAAAAATATAAGGAAAAACTCATTCTTTTCAAACCTAGGATAGAAATCACAATATCCCCAACAACCTGATGTTTTGATAAAACTAACTCTTAATTCTTTTTTGAATTTGGAAACTACAACACATTATAGGCACATGGGGAATGGAAGAAGAGCACACTTAGGTGAATTTAATAAAGTAGGACCCACATGAAATTTCTCATATTGATTAAAAATATTGGATTAGAAATAAGGTTAGACACACAAAAGAGAAGGGACTCAAGAAAAATTTGACAAGGAAAGGTTGAGTCCCAACATGATCCATGTAAATTAATGGACCCATATTGAATTATTTATATTTTCCCCCTTAGTCTAAGTTCTCTATATGAACCTATATTTTATCACACAATTGAAATTGACACATATTACAAGTTTTTTTTAACATCTAAAGAAATATGTAAGTAGGAAAATGGTAAGGGTTAGGAATTCTACCTATATGGAAAGTCATTGGAATACTTCACCCAATGGGATGACACTAATTTGGTGTGGAAATTTTAGTACATACAATGTAATTAAGATTTATCTAGGAAAGGTGATGAGTCTCTATATAACATAAGTTACTACTTAAAATATTAACTTAGGAATGTTAGTGATAGTATATGCCCCCTCCAATTGGCTGCAAATAAAGTGTGTGAGGAGAGGAGAAAAGGGCACATGGAAATTAAATTTACTCTACTAATATGCAAGCAAGTGATTATGTAAATAATCCAAAGTCATATAATAATTTCCATAATACATCATGAGATAAGAAAGTAGGAGAATATCACATGATATGAATATAAATCATATAAACTAGATATAACTATCAAAGGATTTCCCACCAATATAGGAAAATGAAAAAGGTAAGATGGCCCTAGAGGTACAATATGTACATGGATATGGTGAAGTTATAGTGTCCCCATGTGACTCTTAAGAACATGATAAGGTATGTGAGCACACAATAAAATGAGGAAGGTATGGTGTCCTTGATATAGTAGGATAGATTTAACAACATGATGAGGAATGTGTGTAGAAAATGATATGAAAGTCATGATGCCCATAATGTAATATGATGACTCTAAAATAATGATAAAGAAATGAAAGTATAATATAGTATGGAGAGCTCATGTTTCCTACCAATATAATAATTTAGTTCTAGTAGAAAGAAAAGGAGATGTAAGGGGAATACATGGTTCCGCAAAATGTAGTAAGGTAGAGCTAAAAGAATGATAGGAAAATGAAGGTACATGTGATGATAATGTAAGATATGTAATGAGCATAGTATCAAACTACATATAAAATAATGGTGTGATAGGACTCATAGGAATCACATATAGAATCATAAGCATGTAATAAAATTATGGTTAGGATCATAAGGCATGAATCATATAAGTATAGGTAGGTAAGCATGAGAAACACAAGAAATTAAAAATCATAATAAAGACAAAGCATAAGAATATATAAAGTAAAGTAGAGAAAAATAAAATAGTAAGACAAAGTAGGTATAAACAAGAATAAAAGCTAACATATCAAGTAAGAAAGGAGGAAAAATTTGGCCCAAGTGGGGGAAGGAAAACATGAAACATGAAATATACGGTGAAATTAGCATAACCAAAAGGCCAAGCTTTAAAGCAAAAAGATAAAATGAGAAATATAGATATAAGAATATAGATATATAGTCTCTAGTGATGCTCACGATTCATAAAATGAATCCACGAGTATCATCATCATCCAAAAGATAATATTCATCTCAATATATTTCATCATAATGTTGTAGATTAATTATTACATTTTCTTCTACATGGCTTTATTTTTCTATGATATGTATTTCTTCTTGATAATATTTTATGCTTTATAAAATCACATTATCAATCAATGGTACATTGAGTGCTTATTTTTTACCTATTATTAATTTATGGAGGTGGTCATGTAGAAACATTTAACATTTGATGCACCCAAATACTTTGCTTTAGTACCCATGTGCACCTATTTAGATTTATATAAGGAGATAGGAATTAATAATTGAAATGTTATTTTTATAAATTAAATGTGGAAGATAGGTATATTGTTTAGCTCTCAAACTAATTATGGAATATGGAATTTGGGGATGCACAAAATTATTTCACATTAGTGCAAAAAATCAATTCCCTCGATATGCTAGTTGTCTCCAACCTTGCACAGATCAAGAACTATTTTCAAGTTGATCTAAAGTCATAGGTCAAAGTTGATCTCAATCAACTCAAGGTTGGTCTTGAAAAATATAAAAAAGACCTCTAAAGTATGGTCATACTTTGGTGGTTTTTGGACTTCACTGACTTGGTCTTTTATGATCTTTGTTTTTCAATGATGTGTAAACATTGGTGGTATTTAGAAATAGCTTAGGGAAGTTTTTAGACTTCAAGGATTGAGTTCTCCTCAATTAGATCCCTTAAAGATTGAATTTATGACCTTTAGGTAAATGTAAATGATCAAAGATAATACACTCAAGTGTGTAATGGTGTGTAGGTAAATAGTGATGAAAATGTATATTTTAGTGCTTCAAAATAAAGTGTGTCATGAATACTCCTTATATTATATGAATTCCTTCTTGTTCCTTGGATTAATTATAAATGAGTGTCTTAAAATACTAATACAACAAATATTCGTACAAACATCTACCGAGTTAGCTCCTAATGGCTAGTGGAAAAATATGGGAGTTAGTAATTTTAAAATTTTAAATATTTAATCTTGGGGTCAATTTCACATGAATCATGATCAAAATGTATACTATTTGATTGATCTAAGATGGGAAGTCATATATCTGAAGGTGGTGAATGATTTTTTTGATAAGAGTGCAATGGTTGGTGCAATAAATGACTAGTAATGGTGAGTATATGTATACGGGAATTCATGTAAGGATAAGATAAGGTCAAATTTATATAAATATGTGTAAATGGGGATGAATAAAGGATCAAGGATGGAGCAAAAATACTAGTGTATATTTTTAATTTCATTTCATTTAGGTGCTATGTATTTTTCATATACTTTTATTTATCTTTCTTAAGTTATTAGGAGTGGGTCATAAAGTGATTTGTCAACATCTACCATAGAGTAACTACCTCTATTTTAGGTATTTGGGAGTTACATTTCTCATTAGGAAAATTTCCTCCTCATTATTCTATATGTACCCATTCACCTTGTATTATTATACTTGTCATTGTAGGCTTTTTATTTATACATCTTTCATGTTTCCATTCCTGTATTGTAAGTTTGTTGTATGTTGTCTCTCATTCGTAGAAGTTCTATCCATTTCTTTATTTTGGTTCTAAAATCATTTATCAACCAAGATTTATGTGATTATTCTTGCACTGGATCTAGGTTATTCTTACTTGTCACAAATTCTAATACAAACTTATTATAATATTATGCCACTTGTCACTATGTAATCATATTACTACATTCCATCAAAATAAGAACAAAACTAGATGAAAATTTTCATAGGTACACAATTTTCACCATTCCAATTATCTTAATTGATTTTATTGATGAGAATTCTTGTCAATTTGAAGTCCAATAGATTTCATATTTTTAAAAATTAATTAATTTAAGAAACTAACCATATTTTAATCAACTATAAATTAAAATATGAAATATAATTTAAATCAAGCAGTTTTAATCTATAGTAAATCAAAATTAAATAGTATTTTTCTTTTATCAATTTAAATTGTAGGTAGGGCCCACTCTTGTTATATAAATAAAATTAAATTAAAAATACATCGTCCATCTCTATATGGAAGTTTGAACAAGGCTCTTACAACCATACACCCTTAACCCATCACCTCACACTCATACCAAAATTCGTAGAAACAATGACAAAGGAAGCCATGTGCTTACTTGGTCAACCATTACTCATTATTTTAGTAGCACAAATATCTTCATTAGTATCCTCACAACTTCTATAGCAACATCATGAATTCAATAACTACAATCAAATTGAACAATAACCCCATATTTTATAGTAATATAATGACTTCAATAGTAACCTCACAACTTTAGTTGTCACTATTAATTTCAACAAGTTTAAACACTATTGTTAGTCAATTGTAATTTTGTCTACACCTATTCACATCTTTGTAAATAAAGTACTATAAACCTAGTGTTGATATCGATCCTACCTTTCTTGGTATTTTAATATGTTTATTTTTAAATTTATTTTTGCTTGGATTGAGGGCAAAGAGGAGGCAAACACATCAAGGAAAGGCCTAAATTTTTTGTTTTCATAAGGTCATTAAAGATTGTCAATGATTGACATTGTTTTGGAGGCTTCTTAATCCTTCATATGTCTTTCTCTCTTTTGGAGAGGAGTTTTTTCCATGAGGTTTTCTCCCTCTATCTTGATATGAGAGATCTTTTTTATTTGTACATGGGTACCCCATCAAGCCTAGTTATTGATATTAATGTAAAATTTTAATATGTTTAATTTGTATTTTTTTGCTTGAATTGAGAATTGAGGGGCAAAGAGGAGGTAAACACATTAAAGAAAGGCCCATTATTTTTCTTTTCATAAGAAATTAAATACTATTAAGGTCATTAAAGATTGTCAATGATTGAAGATAGATTTATTGGACATATACCCTTACTTATTGGAGAGAAGTCTTCTCTTTTTTGAATTATTGTCCACTCATTTTAATATAGATCTACAAAGAATTCAATATCTAACGTAAAACTTCCCAAAAGCATCTTCCTATTCTTGATAAGAATAAGTTTTTACTGTCACCACCTTCAAGGGAAAATATTGGGAAATATCTCGTTGACACCTATGTTTGTGCCTTGTTTCCTATGTAGGATGACCCTTGGTTTGGCAATGAATGTTGATTTTTAGACCTCGAGGTGGTAGGTTGTCTTGAAAATACTGGAAGTAATATATCAATATCAAGATCTCATATTAAAAATCCATTTGGTAAAAAGTTTATATAATTCAATTCAAGTGTGCAAATTGTTTTCAAGGTGATCAGATGAGTTTCACGCTTGTTGGTAAATTCGTCACTGTGAAAAATCAATGAACTCACCCAATGAACAAAAAAAATATGCACCAACAAATGGATAAATTGTTATGGAGTTATCAATTATCCTTTGCGTTTAGAGGAGCAGATCCCTCGTATGATATAATTTTAATTTATCGAATTTAATGAAAATGGGGTATACTTTTGATCAAAAAGTAGAAAAAGAAGACTAAAACTTATTCATAACCATAATACAAACGTGATTGAAATAAAATTGAAATAAAAGAAAGACAAAAACAAATACCACAAATATCATCAGTTACATGCCTCATAATAATAGTCAAGAGAGTAAGCAACAATTTCTTCCAAACATAAGAGCAGACATAAAACACCCATGACTTAAAGATCCTGCAACACTTACATCCACAACCAAATATAACATAGATTACACCAAAGAAAGACCGTATCTTCACAAATAACGGTCTCAACCTTCTCTCCAAGTCACCTACACTTATCGTAGCCTGGTATATGAATGTATTCATACCCGGTTGTGTCACCATAAGTCTACTCTAACCTGTTAAGAATTGACTGCAACATCCGGTTCTATAAGGTAAGGATTCTCTTCATGAAAATTGACCACATGAGGCACAATCAAGTTAGGATTAGTCCTGCAAAAGGATTTCACACCAGCTATTCCAAAAATTTAGAATTAATTGTTTTTATGATTTGACAGGTTAAAGAGTTCGGGGGTACATTGAACTCTGTGAAGTTTAAAATTGACCAAGTTAAAAACATGGACAATAGTTCATCTCCTCTTCTGACAGGGGACGGGGTCTCTGGAAGTGTAAACCCTTGTCCCACGACAACAAGAGAAACAATCTTTTCCTATACGACTGAAGATAGAGGCACGAAAGGCAGGGGTGAGCAGGCGAAAAGGTTGGGCGATGCCCAACAGTACGAATCTATTGCAAGAGGAGATCTCAGAAAGAGCATGGTTATAACGAGAGGAATAGGAGGTATAACAATATATTTTGGTAATTGGTCATAGAATTAGTGAAAGGAGTGGTGATCGTGTAGTTATTCCATTTCTCGTCTGTGTCTTTTGACGCTGGGACCAACTGCTACGAAGAACCGACGGAGCTCGTCGCCTTTTCCGTCATTTTCATTTTCCCATCTCAAAGTAGACATGATCAATAAAAAATTGAACCGAACCCTCTTCCCTGCTACTCAATTTCTTCATTAGATTGGTCTTGTCTGATCCATGGGAAGTTTTCTCTGTCATTTATTCACAGAAATTTCGCTAAAGCTCTGAACCAAACTGAGAGTGCATGTTTCATTCTTTTGTAATGATGGAATTTCAACGGTCGAATACCAGGGTGTTTCAACGGTCAAATTCTAGAGGGCTTCATCAGTCATTTTTCAGGGAAAATCATTCCAAATTTCAGCGGTTGAGCCCTAGAGCTGCTGATGGCTTTTATCGGTCTTCTGTCAGGGTCAACCATAGCAAGTTTCAGAAGTTGAGTTCTAGATCCGCAGATGTTTGGACTCAAAATGTTGGCTCTCAATGGTTCAAGCATGGCCCAGTTGAATCCTCTGTGATGAAAGAATCCATCTCAGGTAGATTAGGAAGACCGAAGTTTTCAAAAAGCAATGGTTATTCATCGGGATTTCACTTCCAATCTTTGGGTTCTTTCAATAAAGCAACACAAAGTGTTTATGGACCGAGAGTAGAGTTTATAATGTCGAGAGATAACTTCATTCATAAGGAGAAGGATATCTAGGTTGACCCTAACAGTCATGGGGTTGCGACAGGTGCCAATAAAATCCTGATACAACAGGCGAAATAGGGCATGTTGCTTTCTAAGGGTTATGAAAAAAAAAAAAGGTTTGAGGCAAATAGTTTCTCCAAGCATCTGGGCACGAAAGGATTTAGAAATAAAGGAAAAAATGTAGTAAACAATACAGGATTCCAAGGAGAAAATCAACAAAATGAACAGCTATTGGTGAGTCATGGGGCCTTAAAAGGGGAAGATCTCTCAGCACCAGATAAGTGAAGGAGTTATGCCAAGAACAATTGTTTGTAAGAAGAAAGGATGGGGGAGTAGGCTCTTTGTGTTGCCGTCAGATGTTGTCAATCCAACAATAGGACACTTGACTGAATGAGATATTTTTTGCGAAATGGTGTGGCATTGGAGGAAATATTCAGGAGATTAAAGATTGGTGGCATCAATCATTTCCAGGTATGGTGAGCATACACATTTTACAGAATGAGTTTTTACTAGTTGAATGTATAGACCAAAATTTGAAGCATATAATCCTCTATGGAAACCCGATATTTTATCATGGCTCGAGCTTTCACTTAGTTAATTGGAAACCTTGATTTGATCCTACAACATATAGAATTAAATAATGTCCAATATGGCTAAGTCTTGTGGGGTTACAAACGAAGTTTTGGTGCATAGAAGCTATAATGCAAATAGGTGATGCACTTGGATGTCTTCTAGGAGTAGAAGATGATTTCCTTAATGGAAAAATAGGAGATGTAGCAAACATATATTTTGAAGTGGACATGGATTTGGGTTTCTATGGGAAGTTAGAAATAGTTTTGGAGTTTGGAAGATGGAAACAAAAAGTTAAAAGGCTAATTGAGAGATATCTTAGCCATTTCCTATTGAGAGAGCAGATGATTGTAGGAAGTTCAACAAAGGGGCTGATAGACCCTTTATTTCAAGCGAAGGAGAAACTACCACAAATAATAGAAGGAAATCAAAATGAAAGGGGTAAGGGAAAGGTGGATTTTTCACATAAGGAATGTCAAGAATCTGAAGGCCCTGTGGAAAGAATTCATATCATCAACCAAAATGAGACCAGTAAGATAACTCACAAGACTAGCTGCTGTCATCTGGTTGGAAAGAGAACTTCTTTGGAACAAGCTAGAAAGAAAAATGAAATTATTATGGGTGGGAGATGTTTGGTGGGAAAAGACAAACCAAGGATTGCCACAAGAAAAAGGAAACGTACCAAGGTTTCAAGGGCTAAATTGATGAAGAAGCCCGAGGGTCAAACAATGTCAGATAAACAAGCTCTTACAGATCTACTTAAGGACACAAAATGTTTAAAGGAAGATATTTCAAAGGAACTAGTAAATCTCAATGGATAAATCGAAGAGAAAATGGATGAAGAAGCCAAAAACAAGGATCGACAACATTCTTTTCATCCTCATCAAGAAATTTGCAGGTATGAAGATCCATCAGATGGAGAAGATCAACAATCATTAAAATCCCCTACGGCGAGTAGACAAATAGATGGAGATTTGATTAATGAGGCAAGGAAAATTAATATCAAAGAAGAAATGCCAAACTATGTAGAAGAACCTCAAAATATATTATTCACACCAGAATTTATGAAATTTGATAAAAGCATGCAATCTCTATTATAGGATTATATGGAAGAAGACGTTGTAGACAATCAAATCATGGCAACCCCACTTGCTACTTTATACTCGTAGGTGAAAGAAAAGAGGGAGTTTGGGATTAAACAGTTTAGTACATCTAGTTCTAAACTAGACTATGGAACAGAGTCACCTAAGAGGGGTAGAAGACCATTAAATGAGAAAAGGATCAAAGAGGGTGAGGTTGACAGGCAACTCAAAATTACTGAAATCTTGAAAGTAAGGAAGGGGAATTCCCTTCCTGAACAATAATGAGAATATTATCTTGGAATGTTAGGGGCCTCAATGCCCCTAACAAGAGGAACTTGGTCAAAAGAAGACTTCTTTTAATTAATTCAAAGATTATAATGCTACAAGAAACTAAACTTAGCTTGAAACAAATGGATTCCTTTGGAGAAAGTTTGTGAAACCAATATAGTGGATGCAAGTTGGAGGCAGAACAATCAGAAGGGGTGTCGAGTGGACTGACCATAATCTGGAAACCTACGATGGTGCAGGTTGAGAAGATAGCCTTGAAAAAGAATTGGATGATGGGCAAAGTTAAAAGTCTAAATTCAAATCTAGCATTTATTCTTATCAATGTTTATGGTCCAGTGACAACAACTGCAAAGAGAGAGCTTTGGTTGGAATTAGATGGTGTATTTTTCATAGGGCAGAGCCAAAGCATAGTAATTGGAGGGGATTTAAATGCAATAAGAAGATCAAAAGACAAAGGAGGTGGTTTGAATAGGCTAGGCAGATCAAAAATAGATTTTAATGATTGGGTGGAAAGAAATGGGCTCATAGAAGTGGAATTAGGAGACAAAATCTACACATGGAATAATAGGAGGTCAGGTTTCAGCAATATAGCTGAGAAAATTGATAGGTTTTTTTGGACTGAGGATCTTTCTTCCTTCCCTTATATACTGGAATGCAAAGTGTTGCCATGCTCAGGTTCCAACCATTACCCAATTATGCTTCATATTTCTGGGGAAAATAAGTCTCTTAAACCCCCATTTAGATTTGAATACATGTGGCTTAAGGATCCAAAGTTTTTTGTTGCTTATAGATCAATGGTGGAAGGAAGGTGTATTTGTGGGATCCAAGCTTTTTTTCTTTGTCTCAAATCTAAAACTAATCAAGAGAAGGTTATTGGAGTGGAATTCAAATCACTTTAAGAATATTTTTCAAACCAAAAAGAACATAGAGGATCAATTGAATGAATTAAATGAAAAAGTGATCAAAGAAGGAATGCATCAAGAGGATTATATCAAAGAAAAGGAACTTCTTGTAGATTATGAAGATATACTTGCTAAAGAAGAGATATTTTGGAGGCAAAAGTCTAGAGAGGGATGGTTACAAGCCGAAGATAAGAGCACTAGATTCTTCCACAATGTAACCAAGCAGAGAAGGAATATCAATAGAATTTATAGGTTGGAAGGAAAAAGGAATCAAATAATAGAGGACCCAACCACTATAAAGGAATTAGTGATCAGATTTTATAAAAACCTACTAAACCATGAAGGGAGTTCAAATCTAATGGAGCAAAATAATTTTTTATCAATCATTCCAAAAATCATCACGGAAGAGCAGAACAAGAAACTAAATGAATGTATCACAATGGAAAAATTATAATCTTCTCTAAATCAATTGCCTTTTGAGAAAGCCCTAGGCCCAGATAGATTTCCTACAGGTTTCTTCAAAAAGTGTTGGCATATTATAGGGTCAAACATGGTGGAGAGTTTAGAAGCTTCTAGAAGGTTAGGGAAAATTCTAAAAGAAATCAATAATACATTTATAGCCCTAATACCAAAGAAAGAAAAGGTCGTGAGATTGGGAGACTATAGGCCAATATCCCTATGTAACACCATATACAAGATACTTTCCAAAGTCATGAAAAATAGGCAAGGCCTTTACTAAACAACATTATTTCAGAAGAACAAATAGGCTTTGTTCTAGGCAGATCAATTTTAGATGGAGTTATAGTTGCTCAAGAAGTGATTCATACTCTGCAAAACACTAAGAGAGCTAGAATGCTAATCAAAATTGACATCTCAAAAGCCTATGATAATGTAGATTGGTGTTTCTTATGTAAGATGTTGCAGGCATTTGGATTTAATAAGCAATGGGTCAATTGGATATTTGAGTGTATATCGACTCCAAAATTTTCAATTTTGATTAATGGGATTCCAAAGGGTTATTTCAATTCTTCCAAAGGCATAAGACAAGGGGAACCATTGTCCACATTTCTCTTCATAATCATGGCAGAGGAATTAGGCAGAGCCATCAAGGCTAATCATAATAAGAAGCAGATTGAAGGTATCATAGTAAAAAGATATTTCACTTCTACACATCAACAATTTGCTGATGATACATTATTGAAGGTGGTAGCTTGCAAGAGAGAAGTGAGAAGATTCCAAGAGATACTTTGGTCTTATGAGAAAGCATTTGGTCAAGCAATTAATAGAGATAAATCATAATTTTATTTCTTTTTAATTACTCCAAAAGAAGAAACACAGATTATCACCATACTAAAATGCAAGAAGGGAACTTTGCCTTGTATATACCTTGGAGTACCTATTGATAAGGGGCTGAGAAATTCAAAGTTATGGGATCCATTGAAATAAAAAATGGATAAAGGATAAACTCTTGGAAAGGGAAATGGTTATCATGAGCAGGCAGGTTAGCTATGCTCTAGGCTGTAATATCGACACTACCAATATACCTCCTATCATTTTTGGCACTGACAACAGGTATGGATGCTTTTATAATTAAAAAAATGAGAAACTTCTTTTAGCAAAATACATAAAAGAAAAATAAAATTTCCCTTATAGCTTGGGATAAAATTTGTAAACCAAAATCTTTAGGAGGAATGGGACTTAGAAACCACGACAAACAAAATTAGGCTTTGGGGGCTAAACTTGTTTGGAGAATGATCAAAGATCCTCAGTCAAGATGGGTTAGGTTATTGCAGACCAAATACTTAAATGTTGGAGAGTCAAACGACATTATAAGAGTTAGCAATCCACCCAAGGGGTCAAGGATTTGGAACTTCATCCTAAAATGCAAGGCTTTAGTGACATATTTTGTATCTTGGGATGTGCACGATGGTAGATCATGTTTATTCTGGGAAGACTCTTGGGGAGGTTATCCGAGTATAGATAGTTCCATAATAATTGAAAACACGAAGACTTGGGTCAAACAAAATTGGGGAGAAAATATTAGGGACTATGTCAACTTCCCAGATGGAGATCCAACCCTAGGATGGGAATGGAAAAGATTTGATGGACTTCCAGTGTCTCATAATGAGATATTTCAGTTAAAAGAAGTATTAAAGAATAGACAATTAGTGTTCAGGCAAGGAAATGATATGATTATTTGGGTGGCATCCAAGATCAGGCAGTATAGTGCAAAGGAAGGTTATAACTCATTGGTTAGTCAAGAGGAGAATAATGACTTGGGCATATCACATAAACTATTCTGGAGTAATAAAATTATACCAAAAGCATGAATTTTCTCTTGGATAGCAACTAAAAAGAAGATTTTACCAGTAGAGAAATTTAAGAAAATGGGCTTTGCAGGCCCTTCAAGGTGTGTTCTTTGCAAATCTCAAGAAGAAATTATAGACCATCTCCTCTTAAATTGTCCTTTCTCTGAAAATGTTGGAGATGGCTTTGTGCCAAGTTGGGCTGGATTACAGCCCTACCTAATGATATCATTTCACTATTCCAAAGTTGGCCTATTAAGGCCAAGGATGGACTACAAAGTGGCTTATGGGAAATTAGCCCTTCAACACTAATCTGGGAAATTTGGAAGGAGAGGAATAGGAGAATTTTTGATAACAAAGAAAGACAGGTTGAATCCGTCCTTAACATAATGGAAAGCTCAATTTTCGAGAATATGAATAGCAAGATAACATTAAGACCCAACATCAAGGGCAACTTCACCGAATGGGATGGAAGAATGAGATTTAAGTGGCTAGGACTCAAAGATTCTTCTTTCTCGGGGAATAACGACCGGAAAAGAGAACAAGCAACATGGAACCCGCCACAAGAGGGATGGTTGAATTTAAATTTTGATGGGGCATCAAAAGGAAATCCTGATCCTTCTAGAGTAGGATGAATAATCAGAGATAGTAGGGGAGATACCATAGGAAAAATAGTCGTTCCTCTTCTAATAGATACTAACAACATAGCAGAATTTAGTGCTCTACACATTGGACTAGTTGAATGTAAAAGGAAGGGAATAAGGAAGATAGAGGTGGAAGGTGATTCGTCTATTACGATGAATGCAATCAGAACAACAATGACTCCTAATTGGAGATTAAAAGAATTGTTGGATAAAATACTTTCCATTTTAGAATACTTTGAATATTTCACCATTAATCATGTGTACAGGGAGGAAAATGGGGCGACCGATGAACTTTCAAAACTTGCAGCAGAAGGTAAAAAATTAAGGTGGTGGAAATTTGCAACATAAGGTAAATAATTAAGGAGATCAAAGACTGGTGGCATCAAACGTTCCTAGGTATGATGAAACTGATGATACTACTGGTGAAACTGTTTAATCCTAGGGGAAGATCGAGGAGAAGGGGAAGACCTCCCAACAATAGGTAGTGGGTTGAATCATCATCTCATACTCCATGAAGAAGGGGAAGGCCTATTGGAAGAAAAAGAGAGCATAATTCCTCTTCATCAGATCACAAGAGGAGGAAGACTTCCACACATCGCTGAGAAGATTATGCATATGCAAAATCATGGATAGTTCGTTTTTGGATTTAATGAATTTTTAAATTTGATATGTTTGAACTCTCTATGGCTGGATGACTCTAATTATTTGTATGTAACTGAAAAATTTTAATGATTAATATATTGGCCTTGGCATTTATCGATAAAAAAAATATGGACAACAAAGCCTAATTTTAATGTTTTGGAATTTTGTCTATAGAACATCATCAAAATATAAAAAAAATTCTCAATATTTTACAATTTTATGAGTGTTCACATCATATAATTAGTCTCTAGTTCTAATTTTGTGGTCTTCGGGTAGGTTTTGAGGCCAAAACGGAAAAATTAAGTGCTTGCAGACTGGTCCAGATTAAGGAGGAGCTCCTAAAAAATTTATTTGTTGTTTAATTTTTGATAATGGAACAAGTATATACATAAAATATAAATCCCTTGAAATTTTTCAAGGCTCCTAGACAAGTCTTATGTGCACATGGTTCAAATTTTGTCATTTCGCCTACAGTGCATTAAATTGTCAATTTTTTTAAAAAAATTGGAACTATTGAAAATATTTTCTAATGTTTTATTTGGTTGGATTGTTCAGCTGGCTTATGGTGCCTCATTGTGAATGTTCTGGTGGCTCTTGGGGAGGTTGGATCTATTTGACCCTCTTTTTTAGCTACGTGTGGTTGATTTTGTGGTCTTGTTGCTGACCTTTTTGCTTGGGTTGGGGTTTCCCTCTTGTGATGGGGGTCTTTGGTCTCTTGTTGGTGTGTTTGGGATTTTCTCTTTGCTGCCATGTTCTTGTTGGCAGTGTTTCTTTTGGTCCTCCTTGTTGAGGTCTTTGCGTATCCTCTTGTACCCCATGTGGCTTATTAAAACTTTTCTCTTTTTGGGGTTTGGTTTTGTTGTTTTGAAGTTTTATTTCTTCTTGGTGAAGCCTTTGGGTTTATCTTTGGTCTTTGCTTTGAGTCTTGTCTTTATGGTAAGGTTTTATCTGTGTCTCAGGTGGATTTCAAAGTTTTTGTTGCAGAAGGGGGTTGTTTTTGGGTTTCTTTTCGAGCTATCCCAAATGTCTTTTCTTAGGGCTCAAACAAATGCTTTCTTTATGCTGTTTGTTGAGTTGTTTTTTACATCTTATGTCAAGTTCCATGAATATGTGGTGCCAAAGGACATAATGTCAATCATTTCTACTGTTACTATATTTTTCCATGTTTTACAGGTTGTGTCTTCTTTTGAGGTGGAGACCACTCCTATTGAGGAGGAGCTCATGCCTATGGAGGTGGAGTGGGAGGCTGTAGAGGTGGTCAAAATATTTGTCCTCTTTTATGAGCTCTTATTGAGGTGGAGCTTGTGTGAGATGGAGCATAGTGGCTTTGGTAGAAAGGGTTCTCATTTTATCCTCTCCTATAGAGGGGAGATCTCTCCTATTGAGGTGGAGCTTGAGATGGTGTTCCGGTTGGGTTGGTGCTACAAGATGGTTGAAGCTTTTCAATGTTCATCTGTTTTCTCTAACTCTATTTTTCCTTGTTACTCTCTTATTGAGGTAGGGAGGTGGGAAAAAATGAATGGTCTTGAAGGGTGTTTTGGCAGCCCTTGTTGTTTTACCTTAGTGTTGAGTAGTTGTTTCGCTATGGAGTGTATGTTGCTGGTTGTGTTTGGTTCCTGGCGGAAATTTCTTTAAAGATGTTTTGGGTTTAAGGTCCATGTGATTTCCTGATTGTAAAGGGTTTTAGAACCCTTCAAAGCTGATTTATTGCAACTTGTTTTGGCTTGTATATCTTTTGGTAGACTGTTGATGTTGGGCTACTAATTTTTTGTGTTCTATCTTATTGCAACTTTTTTTTGTTTGTATGGGTTTCTAGTCCCCTCAAAACCTATATGTAAGTGGTTTTTGGTCCCCTCAAAACCTGTTTATCACTAATAAAAAACAATGTAGTTTCAAAGGCTTTCCTTGCTCCCAAAAGTGTGCTAGGTCTCAAACATGTGTTGGAATTTTCATTGATGATGAGATCACCCAAACTCACATGCAAATTAAAATTTTAATGTATGCAATTTCTCCTAGTGCATAGCATAAGCTTGGGCTTGCTTTCATAACTCAAACCTATGCCAAATAGTTTTTCGGTGTTACAAACCATGCTGCCACATGGGGAGGGTATTTGGAGCTATTATAATATTATATAATGTGTTTTAAAACTTATCTCTCATAGTTTATCATGCCCCTACACCATCAAAAAATGACCTACAACCATTTTTAATACTTCAACATGTCTTTTAAATGCCCTACATGTTTAGAAATGCCATCACCCAATAAAAAATGTCTCAAGAATAGTTTAAATTGACTAATGCATACTTAAAAAACCTCCACAAAATTTTTAAATGACCCACAACTACTCTCAAATCCCATACAAGGTTAAAATTCCCAACATTGCCAAAAAATGACCTAGTATGGAGATTAAATGCCCTAGCTCAATTTTAAACATCTAGAAAATATTTCATATGCCATGGTAAGATAAGATCACCTATGTAGAGAGGAAAATTCCAAATAATGAATTGTCTTGAAAGATGGATTTAAATACAAGAAGAGTGTGAAGATCAAAATGGTTGTAGTTAATGTGTTTGACATAATGCTTGATCAATTGCAAAAGGAAATTGGGTTGCTCTGAAGGTCAATGTGCTTGGTTAAAATAACATTTTTATTGCTAGTAAGATGGTAATTTCCTGAGGTTCAATTATTTTTGAAGAGTGAAAACACAATAGGGAAAAGTGTTTTTACAAAGTGGTAAAAAGGTCAGATGGGAATTGTTGTAAAACTAGAAAATTACTTCTAATTTTCAAAAGGGGATATAATGGAGGAGAAGCTAGATCTCGCTAGGTGTCACTATTTTTTTAAATATAGTTTTTCCATCTTCCATTAAATTATAATCTTCTAGGATTGTAAAAGGTTAGTCTATGAGTTTTGAGGATTATACTAGGCTCCATACCAATTTGGGTTTATATGCAGGCAAGTATCATGCATTAGTGTGCTGTAATGTTGTAAATCCCTCTAGGAAATAAAATATAGTTGAATCAAATTTTATTTTCAGCTACTTAGCATTATAATATCCAATGAAAATCAATAGCAATATATTTAATATTATTATTATGTATTTTGTCTCTAGTTTCATTTATATGCTTCAGGAAACCATGAAAAAGTTTATAAGTACACATTTTTTGTATTTTTTATTGTGATTAGTTAGTTTTTTATTCAAGGAATGTAGTAAAGCTTCTTGTCATAATTTTTTATGGTAGAAAATATTTCTAATTGAATCTGTGGGGTCTATAAGTTGAAATGGGATAATTAAGAATGGAATTCATTTTAAGAATTTGAAGGCAGTTGAGGATTTAGAGCTCCAATAAGGTTGGAGGTTGCAATCTAAATTTATCCAATTTGGAGTTTTATATTGTTGCATTTATGTTGAGGTTGATTTTTTTTTATAGGATTAGGCATTGGTTTTGGATATTCTATATCTAATATGAGAAATCATCTTTAAAAATAATGAACATATTTCAAGGTATAATTTATTAGGGTTTGTTGATTTCATGGAGTTTAAGGGATGTAAATATAGGCCTATTTTTTTTTCTCATTTATCACTCCTTTGCATATTTGAAATGAATACATGTCACTTACATGCAAGTTATTAGTTCAAAATGTTGATTAAAGTATAAGGGATCATGCTTTAACTTGTTAAATTATAACATCCTTTGCTCATATATCTATGAACATAATAATGATGCAGGAGCATCCAGTGGTGTAAGGGCAATCCTACATCACCCAAAAATATATTTACTTTAATTTAGATTTTTTGTAGATGTTTTTACATTTCTGGATACCCTTTTCGTTGAAGAAGAATTCCCAACTTTCAGAATTGCTTTTCTGCTCAACTGCTATTTTTAGCAGGTATGAATTTGAAGGTGTGAGGAGACATAAATTTAAGGGAAGCTTTGGGACATAATAATAAACACTTTGGTGAAAGAATTAGGCTAAGATCATTCCCGGTTCAAAATTTATAAGAGTTTCAGTTTCTGCTTTTTGCCCTACAAAATCTTTGAAGCTAATTTTGAGGGACTTAAAGGCTTCGGATGGGCCCAAAAATTGGCGGAAAAAGAAAGTGGTTAGCCTTTAGGCCCCACTTTCAGGCACTTCATTTTTGCAAGACCTTTCCGAAAAAGGTATTATCATTGAAGATCCGACGGTTAGATCTTTAGTTAGGGCTTCCGGAAGTTGGTGCATAATTAGAATGTTGTTTTTGGCTCCAAACGGGGAAAGGGGCTATTTATGGGCTGGTTTCTGATTTGTTTGAGGAGTTTTTGGGGAAAGAAGATCGCATGTTGCGAAAGGGGAATTTTTGTAACTTTCTGTAGTTTGCATGTATTGCAGAACTCAAGGATTTGAGATCCTCTGCATGTAAGATTTTCATTGTTTTGAATAATAATATTCTCTGTTTTTCTGTGTGATTTTTTTGTGTCTCGGGTTGCACCCTCATCAAATAATCATCCATATTTTAGGGTATAAAGCTAAAAATCATTATGAAACCAACAAAATCACTAGTTAATTTAACAATATATTAATCCTTTTGCATTGTGTCAATTAGACATGGCTTCATCCTTGTGGTATTATGCCAAAAACCTTTATCATTCTCTAAGACCCTTATTAGTTACCATAACAATTCTTGTGGAACTCAAAGTGTAGAAGATTGGGTCCAATATTTTTCATTATATTTTCCTTGTCCTCAATTTACTCATAGGGAAAATCTCTATCTAAATTTATTTGATACCTAGGTTTAGGTAATATGTTATCTCTTATAAATGAGAGTAGCAAGAAAAATAACCAATAGACCCCCCAAATCCATCACAAGGGATGCATGTTTAAGTTCCTCCTTATAATGTGAGGGAGTAATGAGATACTAAACATATTTCATCATGTGTTAAGGAGATGTATCCTCATTCCACCAAGAAGCCTTGGGGGAAGCTTTTCGGAAGGACCATTAGAATACAATTTATCCTTTCAAATGTAAGTGAGGGCTCAATCCATAGCTAAAACACATACAATATTTGAGCTAAATATTCTTATTAAATAAAATTTAATTTTAAAAATAGTCATCATTTTTTAGAGATATATTCATGTAGGCCCTTTGAAAAATCAATTTTAATACAAATTTGTGCACACATGGTGCTAGTAAAATCCTTGATACTGGGATAATTTTATTAAAAACTACTTAAGGAGTCTCCAATTAGTCTCAACATAGACTCACACAATAAATGTAAAGGTAAAGAGGACATGAGCACTCAAACAAGAGCTTTTATAAAAGAGTTGTGATATGGCTCAAAAGAGGGAAATCATAGCTATAGGCATAAGTAATGGCCTTCTCAAGATCATGGACCCAAGTTGAGAAGCATCTCATAATCAACCTAATGATCAAAAAAATAATGAAGAAGCCTTGAGCATAAGGAACTAGGATTATGTTCTATTACAATAAAGGAGCCCGAGCCTTGAAGGATCAATCATGCAAGCTACATAAATTTGACCATAATTTTTTGAGATTGCAAATGAGAGAATGGTCCTACACATGGCACCCTACCAATCAACCACTTATTTATTAGCATAAAAATTTACTTCCAAAACCAAGTCTTCATTTTTAACAAGAGACCTAGAATTTTGAATCTATATTATTTGGAAGGATATAACCCTTACCAATAGGATTTTTATAAACCCTAGGGTGAGAAAATTAATTATCATCATCATTTTTGGAAAGTTATAGGATACATATCATAACCTACTTCAAATCATGTGTAGAGCATCTGGCCGACAAGGGAGATAGCCATAGGATAAGGGGTGCACTATAAGGGTCACATATCTATAAGAGACTAGAAATTGATATATAGATAATAGAATATATGAGATCATCATAGATATAGATAGAGAAAGAATAAAAAAAAGAAAAGACTAATATTTTCTTCTGTAATGATTATCTGATAATATATAATGGAGTTATAAGGATTCAATGGATATATATGTTATGGATGATTATTGTTTATATTTAAGTTATATGTATGTCACTGTTAGATAGAGTCCTTTACTACACTTATTCATTTCTACCACTATACCATCTAGGGTATAAAATGACTACATAAGGGATACAAGGGTATAAATCTCCAAACTGTAATTCCCTATTTCTTCTATTAACATTGGTTTTCTTATTGAGACCGTAGAAAGGATAATGAAGAAATTTAGAGTAAAAATAAAAGGGCAAACACAATTCAATAAAAAAAGTTTCAAACACTTCTCTTAGGTACTACCTTTGTGAGAGGGGGGTAGGAACTTAAGGGATGACAAATGGAAAGAGGGGAGGGATCTAAAAAGACGCCTAAAAAGATGTAACTATTCAAAAATTAAACCACCCATGGAATATATAAGGATTAATGGAAGTTCAAACCAGAAAGACCCATGGGAATAGGAGATAACAAAATGAAAAAATAGACAATTGAAAGGATTAATTTAGGAATGGAGATAAATGCAAAAGAAAGGAGGTTGAAACAAATTCAAGAAAGATAGGAAAAATATTGTAGAAGAATAGAAGCAAAAAGGAGGAGAATAGAGCAGGACTGAGAATTTATAGAAGAAAATAGAAACAAAAAGGTTGAGTGTGTCATTAAGGGTGCTGCTAAGTGCACCATTGTGGGTGTTGCTAGAGAAGAAGAAGAAGAAGAGAGTGCCATTATGGGTGCTGCCAGAGAATGTAAAGAAAGACCTATGCAACTAGGTCCTAGCATAAACCATATTATTCAGAATTTAGAAGGATAATTTGAAGAATATGGAAACACCATAAGAGAAATGGAACAATTGGTATTAATAATTATGACACCTCCCTAAAAAAAACACCAACGACTAATCCAGACTGGAGGAATATGAACAATTAAGGATAAATGAATATTGGTTATCAAAGGAAACTCCTATATAAAACCTTTGAAACTTAACATTTGACACTGAATATTTACATGAGTTAGTCACCAGAAGCATTTTGAAGATAAGAGGAGAATATGTGGAAGGAAATAAGGAGAATTATATGAGATTAACAACTCCTAACAAAATCACCCTATCAAATAACCAAATGTCGCTCATTAAGAAAAGGATATCTCCAAGAATGAAAAGACAGTTTGGAAAGACACAACCCTTGCACCACGACTCACCCTTAATTTCGTTAAAATTAAGGAGGATTTTTGTGGAAGAAGTACAACACAATGTAGAGGAGAAAAATATAGGAGAACTACAAGGAGAGGAAAAAAATATAGACATATTGAGTGGATACAACTTTAACATAAGATATATAGATAGTGAGTCAGAAGAAGAACCAAACATGAATACTACCAAAAAAATTCCTATGTTTGGATAAGACACAAGTGAAGCATCAAAACATGTATTCATCTTAGAATCTATGTGAAAATGACAACACATAACTAGAGATGACACAAAGATATTTGACTTCATTGGATCACTTTGTAGAAATACTTTGAAATAGTACAAAAACTATCCTAACAATGATAGGGATTGTGAAATATGCTTGAACAAGACTTCTTAGCCAATTTTGACACTCCCCAATTACCTAAAAAGGAGGTCAATAAGCTTCAAGAACTAATACAAAATGAGGATGAGAGAATAAAAGAATTTTATAAAATATTCAAAGAAGTCACCAAAAAACTAGAAGAACCCTTAACTGAAAAACATGAGATCGAATGGTTCATCTTCAAAATCATACCAGAAATCAAAGTAGCACTAGATGGATGAAATTTCAATACATATTCAAAATTAGTTACATTTTCATTCCATATTGAAAACCAATCCTGGTGAATAGGGAAAGAGAGAACAAGGAATTAGGAGTAGAACAATTGAGAATCCAACAAGATATAATGGAAAAATAAGAAATGTATGCACCAAGACCCAATATTTAGAGTACTTACTGTGGTAGATAAGGCCACATTAGAAATGAGTGTCCCAAGGAAGTAGGGGAAAAGAAAACCAATTCCTTATGAGTGGACCTACAAACAATACGTAAAAAGATAAACTCAGTCTATTGTGGTACTTATGGAGAGTGGGATGACCATGACACCAAAGATTGTCCCTCATATTTGTTCAAGTTAAGATAATATTCTATTGCGACAAGCAATAAAGACCAAAAACCAACAACATATGTCAAAGGATCAGTAGAACAACCATTATACCAACAAGATAATGGATATAAGATACCACCATGGTAGAATCAAAAAATATTTGATACAAAATCAATCAAACTAGGACACTTATAGTGATAGAGCCCAATTTCGTGGAGATAGATGTCACATGATTTAAATGTGGTAAACCAAGACACTTTGTGATAGAGTGTTGGGGAGACAAAAGTAAACCCTATGAATTTTGTGATAGCACAAACCATGATATGTTTAACTGTGGTAGATCCCAGACCTACTATAGGAATATGTCTCTGCGATAAAAAAGTGATGAACTGCAATACCTAAACCAAAATAGAGGGACAATAATAGTAAGGAAGGTACCAAAATAACCCACAATCATAGAGGAAGAAAATGTAGAGACTAGTAATAATGATAGAGAGGCCCCTAACATCAACAAAAATGTGGTAATAACAAGGTAGGGAGCTAACACTACAAATGATACTCAAACATAACAAAAGATGAAAATCTTAAAGACAAGGCTACATTCCACCCTATTAAGAAATAACATGACTAGATAGTGGAAGAAACAAGAAAAGTGGTCACATAACATCAATAGGAAGAAATAGATCATTATTTTTCTAGCCAAGAAGTAGGAATACTCAAACAACTAATAAAAATAGATAAATAGTCTAACCTTCTAAAAAAACTCCAATAATTATGTAAATATTGGAATAAACAAGGAAAAGTACCGCAAATCAAAACTATAAACAAAGAGGATAGACAATGGAAAAATCACCTAATCATGATAATAGTAAATATAGATCATAAAAAGATAACAAAATTAATGGTAGGCCTAGGAGCCGATATCAACATGTTACCAAAATAGGTATGGGAACATATAGGAAAACCATAACTATAAAAAACACCATAAACCATAAGTCTAGTAGATGAAACTAGAATGAAAACCCTAGGTACATGGAAACAGGTGGAAGTTAATCTAAAAGGGGTAAAACAAATAGTGGACTTTGAGGTAGTTGCAATTAAAGAAACCTTTGATTCATTTAATTCCTTACTAGGGATAAGATGGTTTGTGAATGCTAATGGATTTGTAGACTCACACACTTAGGAGGTACCATTTTCTAATACAAATAGGATAGTCCATATGCCCCTAGGAAAAAACCCAAATGAAACATACATAGAGGAGATAAACCCATAGGAGTATAATGACTCTAACAATTAAAACCTATATACAATTTTCAGGTTACCCCAAAATTACAATCTAGAAAATCCAAATTCAGAAGGGTAACTTGAAATTGAGAGCACCGCATACAACACAAATAGTGAGGACGTACTAGATGCTTGGATGCAATAAGAACTAGAACTCCATTCTAGGTGAATTATTGACTTTTGCAAAATCTTTATGACTAGGAAATCACCAGAGAATGCACCACATTCTACTACTTTATAGATAATGCACCAAAAAATAGTTGCAGAAGAACATAATACACTAAAGAACCTATATTTAAAAATACCCGCTATGTTAGTCACATTTCGTGAGGAATCTCACACATCAAATTACCCAAATACTTAGGTGTTGTGGACTTACTGTCATTCCTCACACAAATAGAAAGGATTTTTTAATTGAGGATATAGGATTGGACATATTGAAACACACACTTATCTGTAATGCCACATGCTGACAAAATGTACAAAAAGAACATCTAACACATTGGGAAATATTCAAAATCTTGATAAAAACTAGGTACCTACCAGAGGAAGGGGAATATAAGTAAATACAAATATATAATGGAAAAATCCCATCAGAGGAACACCTTACTATTTGTATTAACACATGGAAAGACACAAATGAATATGACAATCACCTATACATACAATTATTTTACTAGACACTCACACTGGTGACACAAACTTGGTACATCAACCAAGAATAAAGAGGAGAAACTTGTTAGAGTAATCATGCATTAGCTAATAACTAATTAAAATTTAATTGGTTATTAGTCTAATTTATTTCATGCACTTAAGCTAAACTTATAAATGTTTTTTTATGCTAGCTAAGTGATTTTTATGTTAACTAAAGTGATCTATTATTATATCATTTTGTCTTATCACATGTGATGTTGACACTTTTTGATGATCTAATCCCTTTATCATTTAGGTTTTCTCCTATATAGAAGTCAACCCTCATTGTATTATCATAATCTTTTGATAAACTTTGAGGAATCTTGATCTCCTTGAAGATTCTTGAGGTTCATACTATAAATTTTTCTTATTGATGATAAACATATTATTATTTGTAGATCTCTTGCATGGAAGGTGTCTTTGTTCGTTGTTTGATCTTGTGTATTGTGTTTATTCACAATTCTAACAAAACCAATAATTGAGAAGAACTGACAAATTATTTTATTCCCACCTTTTCATTTTATAATGAAAACACAAACATACATAACACACTAATCAAAATGAAGGAGATCATATTTAGACTAGAGGAAATTCAAGAATTAGCAATGCTAAAAACTTCCACGCCATCTCCTCGATCAAAAGGCATATGGAAATATATATAATGGCTTGATAAAGAGAAAAGATTATCAAAAAGAAGATGTTGCCTAAAAAATAAGGATGGTGAGGATGTTAATAATATATAAATATAAATTCAACAAGGGGAAAGAGAACTAAAATCTTCCACTAAGGCCAAGAAAAAATACTATAACTAACCCATTAAACTAAAAGAAGAAAATATTGCTAAAGAAGGGTATCCCAAACAAGTGAAGATAGGAGATTAATGGGATGAAAAATTGGTGGTGCAAGCTGTAAAAAATTTATTTGAATTCGAAGAACTCTTTCCTAGAAATTTTATAGATTTAAAAGGCATAAAAGAGGAATTAGGAATTATGAAAATATAGCTGAAAGAGGGAGCTGAATGGTAAGAAAAGGACCCTACCGATTAAACCCTAATATGAAAAATAAAGTCAAAATAGAAAGAGACAAAATGTTAGAGGTTGGGATAATAAAACTTGTAGAGGATGCAAAGTGGATCAGTCCCATGGGAATCAAGAACAAGAAGACAAGAGAAATAATAATTTGCATTAATTTTTGAGAACTAAATAAATCATGCATCCATGACCCTTTTTCAACACCATTCACATAAGAAATTTTGGAATCAGTACTAGGGAGGGAAATATACTCATTGAATGATGAATTTTTAGGATATCACCAAGTGGGAATAAGTGAAGAGGACCAACCTAAAATGATATTCACAACAGAATGGGGCTCCTACATGTATACAATGATGTCATTTGGCTAGAAGAATGCACTTGTGGTACTTAGCACGATTATGATAAATGCTTTCAAAGACTCTATACATGAATTCATGGAGGTATATTTAGATGATTGGATAGTTTATGGATTCATCAAAGACCACATCCAAGTGCTCAAGATGATGCTTACTAGATGTTGAAGTATGTAGATCACCCTAAATTTGAAGAAATGTGTATTTGTGGTACCATATGGAAAATTATTATGTCATATCATATGCAAAGAAGGGTTGATAATAGACCCTATGAAGGTTGCACTAATAAGCACACAACCACTACCAAAAATACCTCCTGAAGTAAAAATTTTTTTAGACTACACAGGATATCACTCCAAGTTTATAAAAGGGTATTCCAGAATGATTGCACTTATGAAATGACTACTCAAAAAGAAATCTAGTTGAAGCATTGAATGGACCAAGGAATGTCATCAAGCATTTGACACTAAAAATAAAAATCATGGAAGCACCAATACTCATATTCCCAAATTAGACCACACCCTTCCATGTCCATGTAGATGCCTCATAAATTGTTATAGGAGTAGTATTAGCTCAACCTAAGGGAAATAAAGACCACCCTATAGAATTTTCAAGTAGAAAAATCTCTAAGGTAGAAAAGAATTATACCACCACTAAAAGAGAAGGATTGGCTATGGTCTATGCACTACAAAATTTTAGACATTATCTACTATCAACACCACTTACATTTTTCACAGACCATGAACCACTAAAATACCTACTCAATAGACCTATCATACAAGGGATAATATATTGGTGGCTACTTCTATGTTAGGAATTTAATTTTAAGATAATGGTGAAACCTGGGAAACACAATCAGGGACTGAATTACTTATGCAGGATAGAAACAAGAGAAGAATAAAAATACCAACCAAAATATCTACCTAGCATACACTTGTTTAGATTAAATGTGGTACCAAATAAATTCCATGACATTTCTATACTAATATAAAAAAGGTGAATTTCCATTAGATATATCACCATGAGCTAAAGAATCACTTGTGCAGAAGTCCCTACCATACACATTGATAGAAGGAGATTTACATCACATAGGGAAAGATGAAATAATAAGAAGAGTGGTATTTGAACATGAAAGAGAAGCTATACTAAAATAAGCCCATGAAGGAATAGCAGGGGGGAAATTATAGTAAGGCAACAATTTAAAAAAGAGTTAAATTAGTTGGATTATATTGGCCAACGCTAGATAAAGATTCTAAAGAATACACTAGGAACTGTGACATATGCCAAAGGGTGGGGAAACCTACTACAAGATATGAGATTCCATTAAAACCAGTCCTAGCACAAATCCCATTCAAAAAATGGGCTATATACTTTATAGGACCAATTGATCCACCTACCAAGCACTCAAAGGAAAGATTTATCATCACCAGAGTTGAATACTTAACAAAATGGGTAGAGGCAAAACCCACTAGGGACTATACAACAAAAAATACCACAAGATTCCTTTGAAAAAATATAATCAACATATATGGTTGCCCACTAACAATAGTAAGTGATCAAGGTAAACACCGTGAATAAAATAACTGTGGAGCTGTTACAAAATTTCATAATCACACACAATAGGATATCGCCATACCACCCGTAAGAAAATAGAGAAAGTGAGGCTCTCAATAAAATAATTGGCACATCACTTACAAAAATGTGTGAAGGAAATAAATTGGATTGGGACATTAAAATACTTGCACTACTTTAGGCCTACCACACATCATATAAGAGAACTATTAAGTTTACACCATTTCAACTAGTCTATGTGATTGATGTGGTAGTCCCAATGAACTTCATAATCCCAAATTTATGTATTGCATCAAATTTTCAATTGGATGATGATAAACCCTTAGCGCAAAGAGTATAAGAACTAGAAAAATTAGATGAGGATAGATTCATTGTATTATATAATCAAAAGGTAGAGTGACAAAGACAAAAGTCTCAACATGACAAAAACATTTGCACAAGAACTTTTAAAATAGGGGACCTACTATTACTTTATGATAGTAAATTTAAGAAGAAAGGAAAACTAAAGATGAGGTGTCTAGGGCCATACTCCATTTATGATTGTAGACTTAGGGGCAATAAGATTAAAGAGATTAGATGATAATCACATCACAAGTTATGTGAATGATGCCAAAATTAAACACTACCACCTACCCAAGGGATAAAACCATAAAGTCTAAAAAGACAAGCTATATATTATGTAACATATGAAACATATATCACTAAACAATAAAAATCAAACTATTAGTAGACACAAATTTCAAATGACTACAAAACCCATGAAAGCTAATGGGAAAGCGATATCAATGTTACCACAAAACACAATGCTATTTAAACTCCCCGCAACTCCACTTAATTTAATTTGCATTCCAAATCATTGTGCTAACTTGGGATTTGCTACATTATCATACACAATTCATAGAAATGGAAACCATGACTTTGGTAAATGTGACATAGAAGCCACAACCTAAATATAAAAAGTACCCATTCAAAGATATGGAGGTTGACAAAGATGGGGTGTTTTTAAGTATTCCAATAGATGTAGTATACATATAGGATATAAGGAAATATATCCATGAACCATAGCTAAAATAGACCATATAAAGTTTGAGGAGCGAAGAAAAACTCTACTCACCTAAGATCAAAGCTCATATCTACCATAATAGCAGGAGGTGGGACAAAATCACCTTGATGGATGGAAGGATTACCCAAATTTATATGATGAGCATGACTGGATTAGGTTGGTTTTAAGTAGAGTCTATGATGAGTTCATATATTTGGACAAACCTTATTGCATCACAAAAGAGGTGATTCACGTGGGGTGAAATCACAATACTGTGTCTTACTTTTTACCCAAGATGGATCAATATTTTTAACTGAATCTTCATCTTCTGAGACCTATAGCAGCTAAACCGTTAAGAATTTGAAGATGATGTGAACTAGTGATTTGTGGAAATTTGTGTGTAGATTCTAAATATATATTTTTAAAAATTTTCTAAAATAAATCATGAACATTTCAACATATCCTTTAATAACTAGTTTTAAACAAAAAATAACATTTTCAAAAAGTAACATTTGTGTCGTACAACATAATTTTTTTTCTATAAAGGATTAAATTCTAATTTTTGAAATACAAATTCTCAACATAAATATATAGGGAAAGGATTATTTTTCATAATTTTTTGTTATATTTTTTTTAAAATTAATTTTTGAAGTCACTATAACTATAATTTGGGCATATGCATGTGTCGTACAACCTAAAGTTTTGTGTATATATCAAAATAATTTTTTTTGGGTGAAACAAGGACATCAATACCTAGGGAAAGGGTATTTTGTTGTTTCTATAATTTTTTGGCTTACTGTTAGTTATTTCTGGTTTTAATATTTTTTGGCCCATGAGGCTCGTTGTGTAAGGGTACAACACCCTGTAAACGTTGCTTACTTTATCAAAAATAAAGACCTTGATGTTCAGAGAAAAAACTATTTAGTAAAAATTGAAAATTAAATACATGATAAAATGAAAATATATCAAATCTATACTTCTTGGATAGCTTGCTTTGAGGGCTACAATCTTGAAAAATACAAATTTTAAACGACATTATTTAATCCCTCAAAAGGTAAAGAAAAAGTGGTTTTTTGTTAGCATTTTGATAGGTGTGAAGGAGATTCCATTGTGAGTATGATTTAATACTAGAGGGGTTCTATACAAGGGGGTTTGATCTAAGAGGGTCTTATCTATCACTCTTCAATTAAAACCTTTTAGATGGAGCCTCTCAAGACTTAAATCATTATTTTTTCTAAAAATTGTGATTTGAGGCAAAAAACAACATGTCCTAAAAGTGATACACACTATTGTGGTAGCACCCTACGATAATGAGACTGAGTGTGGTTGGGGAAGTCTTGATAAAGAAAGTGGTAAAAAATGATGTGGTTACCCATCTCACAAGTGAAACACCAGATGGGTATAACCTTAGTCTCCAAGCTATCACAAAACCTAGAGTGAAGTACCTAATCATGGGCATCACATATAAGATATACTACATGAATAGAGAGGACTCCGACATCTTCATAACAATCCATACTACATATCAAATGGTGGTAGAAGGAAAGGATTTTGACCCCTGCAAGGTAATGTGGGAGAAATTGATGGAAAATTTATAAAAGATAAAGACCTCACACTATAATTTTCACTATGGAACACTCCTCATATGCTTGGTCTTCTACTTCCTCAAGGAGCTTTCAAGATTCAAAGGGAAAGTATGGAAAAATTTTTTACCAGTAGTTACCCAAATCAAGATACACACCCAACAATTCCTCAATAAGAAAACATACACCACAACATACTAGGGCTTCTTCAAGAGTTTCCAACAACAAATGAAAGCATGGGAACATATTCCATATGAATTTGTAAAATACTATATCAACACCATCACATTATTGGTAGATGATCTGTGTAGGATCTAGACTAGATTGCAGTATTTAAATGCTTAACTTTTACAATGCTTTTACAATGATTATTTCAAGTTAATTAAAATGAAATTAACTTAAGGAAATAACATAAAGAACGTAATCAAGGTGATTATAACATAATGAAAAGAAATGAGAGACAGAAAGAGAGAGAAGAAGAGAAGTGCAAACAGTTGATAACGGAGTTCGTCACAGAATGTGACTACGTCTCCAGGTCCACTCCAATAGAGAGACCGATCCGATTAACTCCAAAATCGATTACAATGCACCACAATCATTCTCCAAGCACTCCGGCAGCGTAACGACGCTCTGATATGCAAGAATGATCTGAAAGAATTCTCCAACAAGATCTCTCTTTTGACGCCTCAGCATTAGGACTTCATCACCTGAAAAAAAACTTCCTTTCCACTCTCACCTCACACCCCTTTTTATACATAAAAATAAGCCAAATAAGGCTTAACCACCAAATTTAATGTCTAACTCCCTTACCAACTCGTACAAGGGTTATTTGTATTTTTATCAACCCTGTTGGTTATTTAGTTAGGTGGGTTTTGTTGGTTTATGGCTAAAAGAGCCATTTGGTTAGAGATTCGGCCAATAGTTCTATAACAAAACAACCGGTGGCCTATACATATGTAATAAGATTCGCGTGGTCCACTGGTGGCTTATCCTTTTGTTAAGAGGGTGGTCAGCGGTTCCAACCCCGCCGGCCATGCTTTAAACCAAATAACCGAATAACTAAACAATAAACACAAACGGCTTCTTCTTAATAACTGACGGCTATGTTTGGTGCAACGGTGAAACGGCCCGCTATTTTCGCCGAAATCGCGGGTTCAAACCCGCCCACGATATTTTTGGCATTCCGTCCAACCAACCAGACCGCTGCTATGGAGACACGTGTCGACCTGCAATTCGTCGACTCTGATGACAAGGCAAGCCCGTACGCTGACAAAGCCGATGACGTGTGCTGACTGGACTGCCACCTGTCCGATGACGTGTCGTATGGATGCCACGTGTCGCACTCTCATTGGTCCGTACAATCTGACTCATCTGCCACGTGTTTCGTCCGAATTCGTCCACTTGGCTTCCGTACTGTACGGACTGACACGTCAGCATGATGACGTCATCATCAGTACCTTCAAGTCAACCGAACTTTGACTAGCTGTATCTTGAGCCTCCGATGTCGGATTTCGACGAAACGAGTTGCGTTGGAAAGCTTGCGAGATCTTCGCGATGATGCCAACTTCGACAAATTTTGACGACATCATTTTTTCCGCTTCCTAGACGCCCTCTGATCCCAGTTTGACCCAAGGTTTGACTGGCCATAACTAGTGCAAACGGACTCCTTTTCACTCCGTTCGAGTTGCGTTGGAATCAGGACGCCGAGCTCTTCTTGACGGTGCTGATTCTGGAGAAAAATAAGACACTTCAATTTCATTGAAAATATCCACCGGATCAGGCCTCCCCACTAAAGACCTTTTGGACCTCCAAAAGTGACATTCATTCTGACATTAAGTGAGGACTTGGCCTCCCCACTTGTCCTGTATCTTCTGTACATTTGAAAACCTGGCTCACAAGCACAATGAAGACTGCAAACATATTGTTGAACATAAACATTATTCTATCACTTCCATAAGCTTCTACATCAACTGTCATAGCCACTAACCAACAAAAATTGACTAGCATCAAGCTGAACAATAATGCAGAAATGAAAGAGAATAAGTCAACAACACATCGATCCTTCACAACAGTAACATTTTTACCCAAGGATTCATCAATGCTTTCAAGCATCCTTTTCTCATGCTGTACTGCAAGTGCATCCTGCAACATTTGACCCTGGTTAGCTACTCCAAGTTCAAGTTTAGAACCACCTGTACTGACAAACATAAGAGTTAACTCTTTACTTGCATTAATTACCCTCTTTAACTGCCCTGTGTTTGCAAAAGAACGATCAGTCTTAATCCTGTGAGAATGTACGATATACTGGATGCCATCTTTAAACAAGTGATAATGATTCTTTTCCCTATAGAAAATAGCTTTCCTGTCATATAGGTAAGGGCTACCAAGCACTATCCCACAGATATCCAATGGAACTACATCAAACTGTACTTCATCCACAAATTTACTAGTGATTGTGAATCTTAAGGTGCATTGTCTTGTTACTTGCAACTTATCATTTTCACAAATCCAACCTAGTGGATAAGGTTTCTTATGTTGTGTAGTTTTTAATCCCAAGTTATTTACAACACTTTTTGAAATTAAATTCACCTGAGAACCACTATCTATGAGTGCATCAATTTTACTGTTCTTAGCACCAACCCTTAAATGGAAAAGCTCATTCCTTTTTACATCTTCAGAGAAACCATTAGCTGTAGAAGAAGAAACACAACTAGCAACAAAAACACCAGAAATAGAGGCTTTACCTTTTAGACCCATCGCTGTTATCTTAGTCTCATCATCTGAATCTGAACCAAGATCCATAACAACATTCATGGATTTATCCTTACCCTTCTGTTTCTGATTACGTCTTTAAGCCCACTTAGGCCTCAGTTCGGGATGTAACTTCCAGCAGTGATTTTCATCATGACCTTCCTTGTCACAATGAGTGCAAGAAAGTTTCTCATCCTTCTTAACTGTAGCTGCCTTCTTTCCTTTCCCTGTCTCTGCATTCTTAGAAGATTTCTTTACATCATTATCAAACTTATCAATAAAAGATCCTTTACCCCTTGACTCTAAGTGTGTTGCTTGAACAGACACTTCATCCAAGTTACAAGGGTTCAATACCAAAATGGAATGCCTAAGGTTGGAATGTAGACCTCCTATGTACTTCAACAACGTGTCTTGGGTATACAAAGGAACATTCAAAGAAATAGCCCTTTTCCTGAACTCATGGGTGTACTCTTGGACAGTTTGACCCTTCCCTTGCCTAAACATTTGCCAGTCCATCATTAACTGCTGCATATGTCCTAAGGGATAAAACTGCTTCTTCAAAGCATTAACAAACTCTGCCCAAGTTAAACTGACTCTACCATGTTGTGAGACTTCTGCCTTAGACCTACTCTCCCACCAGGTTAATGCTGTACCTCCTAAACGAAGAGTAGCTAATTGGATCCTATCAACATCATCTATTAGATTCTGGACTCTACAGTAGACCTCTATTTGTTGAACCCAATCATCCAATTTTTCAGCATTAAGTTCACCACAATATTTAGGCAAATCAAATTTTACATCCAATTTAATTTTAGGCTTATACCCACTCTTGAAAGGATTAGAAGAAATAGAATGAGGAGAAGATGGAGAAGAAGGAGAAGGAGAAGAGGGAGGAGAAGAAGAAAAGGGGTGATTTGGTTGCTTGCCACCATCTCCATGTTGTTTCCCTTTCTTGTCTTCACGAGCATCTTGCTTCGACAAACCATCTTCACATCCTTTCCGCTCTTGTCTCTCTTGAAAAAGAATGTCCACCTTATCCTTCATCTCAAGGAATGCTCTTCGAAATTCCTGCTCACTGATCTCATCAGGAACCTCCATTCCAGAAACTGACATCTTTGGAAATGATCTACGCTTTCCGATCTCAGGATCAAAGTCTTCGAGCTTGCCTTCGCCCTTCTGAATCCTGGATCTCGTTAGCATTCAAGAAAACAACTGCAATAATAGTCAACTGAGCTCTGATACCACTTGATCTGTGTAGGATCTAGACTAGATTGCAGTATTTAAATGCTTAACTTTTACAATGCTTTTACAATGATTATTTCAAGTTAATTAAAATGAAATTAACTTAAGGAAATAACATAAAGAACGTAATCAAGGTGATTATAACATAATGAAAAGAAATGAGAGACAGAAAGAGAGAGAAGAAGAGAAGTGCAAACAGTTGATAACGGAGTTCGTCACAGAATGTGACTACGTCTCCGGGTCCACTCCAATAGAGAGACCGATCCGATTAACTCCAAAATCGATTACAATGCACCACAATCATTCTCCAAGCACTCCGGCAGCGTAACGACGCTCTGATATGCAAGAATGATCTGAAAGAATTCTCCAACAAGATCTCTCTTTTGACGCCTCAGCATTAGGACTTCATCACCTGAAAAAAAACTTCCTTTCCACTCTCACCTCACACCCCTTTTTATACATAAAAATAAGCCAAATAAGGCTTAACCACCAAATTTAATGTCTAACTCCCTTAACAACTCGTACAAGGGTTATTTGTATTTTTATCAACCCTGTTGGTTATTTAGTTAGGTGGGTTTTGTTGGTTTATGGCTAAAAGAGCCATTTGGTTAGAGATTCGGCCAATAGTTCTATAACAAAACAATCGGTGGCCTATACATATGTAATAAGATTCGCGTGGTCCACTGGTGGCTTATCCTTTTGTTAAGAGGGTGGTCGGCGGTTCCAACCCTGCCGGCCATGCTTTAAACCAAATAACCGAATAACTAAACAATAAACACAAACGGCTTCTTCTTAATAACTGACGGCTATGTTTGGTGCAACGGTGAAACGACCCGCTATTTTCGCCGAAATCGCGGGTTCAAACCCGCCCACGATATTTTTGGCATTCCGTCCAACCAACCAGACCGCTGCTATGGAGACACGTGTCGACCTGCAATTCGTCGACTCTGATGACAAGGCAAGCCCGTACGCTGACAAAGCCGATGACGTGTGCTGACTGGACTGCCACCTGTCCGATGACGTGTCGTATGGATGCCACGTGTCGCACTCTCATTGGTCCGTACAATCTGACTCATCTGCCACGTGTTTCATCCGAATTCATCCACTTGGCTTCCGTACTGTACGGACTGACACGTCAGCATGATGACGTAATCATTAGTACCTTCAAGTCAACCGAACTTTGACTAGCTGTATCTTGAGCCTCCGATGTCGGATTTCGACGAAACGAGTTGCGTTGGAAAGCTTGCGATGAGCTCTTCGCGATGATGCCAACTTCGAAAAATTTTGACGACATCATTTTTTCCGCTTCCTGGACGCCCTCTGATCCCAGTTTGACCCAAGGTTTGACTGGCCATAACTAGTGCAAACGAACTCCTTTTCACTCCGTTCGAGTTGCGTTGGAATCAGGACACCGAGCTCTTCTTGACGGTGCTGATTCTGGAGAAAAATAAGACACTTCAATTTCATTGAAAATATCCACTGGATCAGTAGACAAGGATTATACTTACATGGAGGCAATGGAGCCATATATGACTTGGATTTTGAAACTTCCCTATGAGGTCTCATAAAATAATTAAATGCATATGTAGAAAATATCTTGAGCAAGCCAAAGGAACATAATGCGAATAATCCTAATATATTTGAAGGATCCTTGCTTAATTAATGAAATTTCACCCTTAGGGAATATCACACTTGATATCACCACCAAGAGAGGACTAGTCAAGGAATAGGAGATCATACCTTAGGGAATAATAGCCATAGCATTACCACCAAGGAGAAAGTATATGCCAGGAAAAGGTCACACTCTTGTGGGAAATCAAATCTAATATCACCACAAAGGAGACACATCACATGGATTGAAAATACCACACCTTGATCAAAAAGGTCGCACTTCCTAGGAGATGTATGCTATCAACACTAAGAAGAGACTGTTTCTTATGCAAACAATGGGCGGGGGACTATATGCCCACCTTAAAATGGTAGTGTAATTGCTACACTAAAATTTTAAGGAGAAATGAAGGGATCCCAAAAAGGAAAACACCTAGGACAAGGCTACCTAACCCCTTGCCCCCCAAGTGTAAGGATAAGAGGTGAGCCCATATTGGATGATGATATGTTTCTCCTTGTGAAATGAAATATGATTGCATAAATTCAAGCTTATACCCTCATGAATGGTAGTGAGTGATGTGATACTACAAATACCACATGAAATGTAGCAAAAACTAATTCTATTGATTAAGTCAATATATTTTTGATGCACATTTGAATGAAAATAACCAAGACCTCTTATTTTTTCTTGTGCTCTAGGCTCTATGAGAACATGAATTCTTTGTTCCTTTACACCACATCATTTTCCATTATATCCAAATTGTTTCAAAATTTCATAACCTTTTCCATAAAGTGCTTTAATTTCTTTCAAGGAAGGTGGATTTTCATGATCATCATATGTGGATGTATAAATTGTGTTTTATTGAAATAATATGCTTTTGATGATTCAGTTGATATCATTGTTTCTTATTTCTCTTTTCTTCACTTTAATTTTATAACCTTGTATTCCCTGTCGAATTCAGATGTGAAATGTAATGATCCCAAATCATCTTCCGACAACATTGTCACACTTGAGAAATACTTATATAAATCTATAACTTGAAAAGGTTCAAATTTGGTAGTTGGTGTTAATGTGGCAAGAGGATTCGTTATTTTTGTTTTAATTTGTAAACAATTTTCAGATTTAGGGTCAACTTTTATCGTGTGAACCTTATTTTTGTAATGTATTTCAACATACAGTGTAGCGTTGAAGGAACTACATTAATTTCATGAATCCATAGTCTACCTAGGAGGAGATTATATGAAAGATCATGGGGCATGACATGGATAGGGGTTTGTAATGTCACCTTCCCAACTTTAATAGGTAATGTTATCACACCAGGTGGTTGTTTTCTCACATTATCAAAACCATGGATAAACAAATTAGCTAGTTGAAGTTTAGTATTATCTACTCCAATTCTATCCAAGAGGTTGATACCACAAACATTAAGTCTTGAACCATTGCCAAAAAGGGTATGCCTAATCCCAACCTTGTTAATAGTAGCCAATATCATCAAAGCATCATTCTATTTTTGCTTTTCCAAAGGAGGTAATTCACTTTGATGAAAGATGATGTCTAAATTAGGTTTGTAGACATCCAAATTTGATCACTTTCATATGATCAAAATCGTCTATTATATTCATCTATTTCATTAATAATGATTAAATAATTTATTTAATCATTATTTCATTTTCTGCCTAAGGTTCCTAAAATATGTAATTAAATAAATTAAATACTTTACCTTACCCCCTTTCCTTCTCTAAATTAAATAAACATGAAAAATTATTTAATTTGGTCATTTAACCTATTTGGATTAAAACCAAATTTTAATTCTTCTTTTTCTCTCTCCTTGTCACATTCTCCATAACCCTCTTCTAATCCGGATTAAATTAATTAATTTGTGATTAGGATGTGCACCACTTAATCTTGATTAAGTGTCACATCCTCCATAATCTCCCACTTCCCTCTAATCTCATTAATTACCTTAATCCTATGTTTGCACAACCTTAATCAGAATCATTAGCCACATTTAGCTTACCTTTTCTGGTCAACTTTCCCACTTACCATTTTTGGCTTGGACTCCCTTCCCCATGTGAATTTTTAATTCACATTTATTTAACCAAAGTTCCTCTCTTCCCCATGTGAATTTTTAATTCACTTTTGTCTTCCCAAGGTCTTCCTCATCCCCCATGCAAATGTGACATGCCATTTTATATGTGCCCAAGGCTTCTAGAACCTTGGACTTGTCAAATCTCTCACATGTGAAAAATCTCCAACTTTTTGGAGACCTCCTTTTATCCAATAAACCTTCCATTGAATGCAAATTTTTAATTTACATTTTTTTCTCCCACACACTTCCCCTTTTTCCCATGGAGATTTTTGAGGAATTCTAAAATTCCTCAAAAGTCTCTATCATCCTCATTTGGGGACAAGAAGTTCCTTTTTGAGGAAATCTTCTCATCCCCCAAGGTACCTCAAAGGTACTTGTCCTTCATCCACCTCATGTACTTCCCTTCCACCTCTTGTCCTTCATTTCCACCTCATTTCCACATCACTCCACCCTAAGACATCTCGCCTTCCACATGTCAAGATGTGAGGGCTTGTGAGTCCTCAACTCACCATAGCCCTTCATCTTGATCTTTGTTGGATCAATCCCAACCGTTGAATTCTCTAGAGAATTCAAATTAGCCTATAAGTATCCCCTTATTTCCCTCATTTTAGGGATCAAGTCTTTTGCAATAAAAATCTTGCAAATTTGTCATTCAAGCTCTCATCTATCATAGCACTTACATCATCAATTCATCTTGCATCCATTCAACTTCATTGCCATCCAAGGAGCACACAAGACTTCAAAGATCAAGGGCCAACCAAGGAAGCAACAACATGAAGGTATAAGAAGAATTCCATTTGTTTTAGCTTGCTTTCATATTATCCATGTTCTTAGGCTAATCGTTGAGTTGCCCTTTATCTTGTTACTTCTTCTCATTGCATCATTAGTTTTTATCTAGCATCTCACATTAGAAGTAGCATTTTATTAGGATCACATTTTTGGCACGCCCGATGGGACCCACAAAGGGGTCTCTTTCTTTTACATTTTCTTTTGTTTATCTTGTTTGCAAGTTTAGGTCGCAGAGGGGCAGACTTGCCCTCCCGGACGTTGCAGAGGGGCGGACATGCCCTTGCATTCATTATTTTTAACTGTTTTTCTGCAGAGGGGCGGACACGCCCTTGTTGTTCACTATTTTTAACTATTTTTTAGTAGAAGTGCGGACACGCCTTTGTTGTTCACTATTTTTAACTATTTTTCTGCAAAAGTGCAGACACGCCCTTGTTGTTCACTGTTTTTAACTATTTTTCTGCAAAAGTGCGGACACGCCCTTGTTGTTCACTATTTTTAACTATTTTTCTGTAGAGGGGCGGACACACGCTTGCTGTTCACTATTTTTAACTATTTTTCTACAGAAGTGCGAACACGCCCTTGTTGTTCACTGTTTTTCTGTAGAGGGCGGACACGCCCTTGCTGTTCACTGTTTCTGACTGTTCTCTGTAGAAGTGCGGACACACCCTCCCAGTTCAACGTTTTTCACTGCAGAGGGGCGGATTTGCCCTTGACAGCATGTTCGAGAAGGTAAAAAAGTGGCATTTTAGCTTTGTTTTTGTCTCTTTCTTTTGTTATTTTGTGCTCTAATCCTCTAATCCTATTTGTTGGTGAGTGAAGTCAGATTTCTTGCTGATACCTTGCATATTTTTCTGCAAATCACAAAGGGAAAAGGATAAACAACTAAAATTTGCTTGCAGGGCCTTTGTCTTATTTTTTGAAAATCTTTCCTTACTATTTTATCTATTTACTTAGCATAAATAGGGGAAAGTAATATTGGCTGCTTGCTGTGTTTGTTTTATTTGTATTACCCTAAAGGGGCATTAATTCATTTTCATCCTCTCCTTTTGTACTTTTGTGCGGATCCGAAGGGGTAGTTGAAAACGGTTAGTGTTTTCTTCTTAGAAGGACCTGCTTGGGGATTTCATCACCCCAAGGGATGATCCCAACCACGCGTACCGACGAGGTATATAAAAGGGGGAGAGCCAAAAAAGTACCCCAATCCAGTTGCGTTGTAATTGGCGAAGCGTTGAAGCTAGGGTGATACTTAGATAGACGTGAAGAGTTGGTCCGAGCCTTTCAGTATCTCGCTGGGGTTCCCAACTCATGCTTGTGATGGTTTGGTGTTCATGGTTTGTGCCTCACGTACCGAGCGTATATCGAGAACTCCTTGGAAACTTTGTTCATCCTAGAGTAAGACCTTTGTTGGCCATACCCCTTAACACTAATCATAGGATTGTGCTTGTTCAAAGTATCTTTCTATGAAGAACCAGCAAATTTTGATAAGTCAAACTGTCATTGAACCATTTTAAGTCTTTGCCAAAATCCCTCCTCCAAACCAAGTTATGTTTTCCACTGTAGAGGGGTGAACTTGCCCCACTGTTTCAACATTTTCTACTGCAGAGGGGCAAACTTGCTCCACTGTTTCATCATTTCCCACTGCAGAGGGGTGAACTTGCCCCCTTGTTTCAGTATTTTTTTGCAAAAGTGCAGACACGCCCCAATTGTTCAATGTTTTTGACAGTTTTACTGCAGAAGTGCGGATACGCCCCACTGAACGGACAATTTCATCCGTTTGACCACTCTAAACTTCTGTTCGAACCCCCAAAGCCTCCATTTGACCATTGGATCATCCTAAACACTCATTTGACCAATCCAAACCTCCATTTAGCCATTCCAAACCCCCGTTTAACATTTCCAAAACATCCATTTACCACATTCACATTGATCATTTCACCATTTGGGATACCCATCTTATTGTAAGATCTAAACATCTTCAACAACACATCTTCCATTTGCTTTAATCATCATCTCGCAACACAAAATCCCTTAAACCTTGTTTTAGGAGTTATTTTCCCGAATTGACCAAGGCGTTAAATTGACCATTATCCTACTTAATCAATCCTTGTCTTCAACCTAATCAATCTACTTCTATCTTGAGGTGGATTTGTGTTGTAAGACAAAGTCATTGGACCAAATCAATCCCCTTCCATCTCAAGGCGGTTTCGGTGCCGTGATCATTGATTTAGTTACATCAAATCAATCAACCAACATCATAAGTCACTTAGGGTGATTTCCAAATCAGGTTCTAGGATCCCTTCCAATCAAATCCAACCATCAATCCAATCATCAAATTGATTCATGATCAATTGATCCATCATCAGATCTAAATTAGTCAATCCAAATCATTACCTAGATCAACCCTTAGAGATTACATCTTGAAATAACCTAGTTGTTTTGCACGTTCATGCCCATTCAAACCCGCTCACAAACAAAAAAGAAAATGGTAGAACAACAAGCTCAAGGTTCCCAACCAAATATCCCTCACGATCCTAATAACATTCCACACGATCCTCATAACGGCATCTCATCTCAATTAAACACTGACATCCAGAATATCACACCACCTAGTGATGAAAACATGGTCAATCAACCCGAAGTCACCGTAGACGAATACCTCTGTAATCTAGCCAATGTCTAAATGACAAATCGCCTCCTAAGCGAATGTGGCGATAAGATCCTCACCACCTTACTCATGAAGGGATTCAAACCACCATCTGGTTTCAATACATCACAATATGCCCTTCCCCCATTTGTCGACCCACAAACTTCACAAAATGTCCCAGAAAACTCCTACGTTCTTGAAGGTGCACCCACTAAAAATTGGTACCACCCCAAACTCAGAAATGCTGTCATCCATCAAGTCCAAGAATATCCTCGTCTTCCAACCACAACATCTACCACTCCACCACCCGATCCTAATGATCCCCATACCTATGGCATGCCATCATACATCCCATCTGCTCCACCGCTTCCTCCCCCATATTCTAATATTGGGGGTGCACCTCCACTTACCAATGCACTACCTCTTGCATTTCAACAACCTCCAAATAACCCACACCAATCCACCACACTACCAGCACCGCCACAACATGTTGCTACTATTATAGCTTCATCTCAACACTTATATCAACAACATCCACAACACCCTTCCATTCTCACACAACCATCACATCAAGTGGTGTAACATACATCTCAACAACAATAATACATCCCATCTCACCCATCTCAACAAAAAAAAATCTTACCTCACACACCTCATCAACAACAACAACAACCTCCACAACAACATGTGCACATCCCTATGCAAACACATCATAACCTGCTTACCAAATACCTCTATCACCCTTCTAGCACATACACTATTCCATCCCATACGAATCCTCACCCGAATGTGCAAAACTAGACACACAACAAACCGCCATCTTACGCCAATCTTTCACAACCTCAACACAATCCCCATCAACAAACATCAAATCCATACCCATATGCCACACAACAACCCACCGTTGCACAACAACACCAATCTTATTCACCCTACTTAACTCACCAACAAGCGACACCTTACGCTCCTTATTACCAACAATCATCGTCACATCCACAAAGAGGCCTTACCTCTACACATTACCAAAATTCTATGCAGCAAGAGGACCCCTCTCTTGTTTCCTACTATCAACAACAAGTAGCTCCCACTCAACACAACCAATCATCTAACCATCAATCCTCTTACAATCAACCCATGCATTCATATCCGACTCAACCCATTTATGATCCAACAATGGTAGGGCCATCCTCATCATACCCACAACATTATCCATACACTCAATCCACTTTGACTCCCATGACTCCCATCAATAAAGACTTGGAAGAAGTAAAATTCGCGTTAAAGTACTTACAAGCTGGAACAGGTAAACAATCATTCAAATTTGAGGACATATGCCCTTATCCGTTTGATCCCTCCATTTCCTTGATTCCTTTTCCTAAACATTTCGAGATACCCAAATTTCACAAATACAAAGGAACCAAGGATCCTAGAGCTCACCTTCAATATTTTTATGCTCATTATCAAGAGGTCATGCACAATGATAATTACCTTATCCTACTTTTCCCTAAAAGTCTACAAGGGGTTGCCCTCAACTGGTTTATGGGTCTGGAAAAAGGATCTATCAAAACCTTCGCACAACTGTCTAAACAGTTTGTCTCTCATTTCTCTTTTAACTTAGAGAAAGATATTGACACACTTGATCTCCTCAAAGAAAAAAAACGCGATGGAGAAACCTTTGCAAGCTACTTGCAAAGATGGTGTGCCTTGGCTAGAAGGAGGAAATCCCCACCAACAGAAAAAGACATCATAACATTGTTCATCGAAAACTCCCACCCGGATATGGCGCATAATTTCCAACTCCATTGTATCACTACCTTTGTGGGACTTGTGGAGAAAGGTCCTATCTTAGATCGAGCCCTTGTCACAAGAGGACAAGTCAAACATTTCAATTCTGAAAGAGAGAAATCCTTTGGGGATAAACCTCGTTATTGGAATAGAAATAAAAATGCTGTCAATGATGGTGTCACTGACACTAAACATTTCCAAGTGGCCGCCACCACACAAAGATATCCTTCCCAGCAACAACCGTCTGTTCAGAACACCATATCCGTCCCCCAAGGGGCACCACGACAACAAGCCAATCAAAATAACCAAGGGGGGAATAAACAATAGTTCACTCAGTTGGGAGAACCCCTTAGCGCAGTGTTTAATAAGCTTCTTCAAGCCAATTATCCCATAACATATCCTATCATCAAACCTCTCAATACGTCCAAGCCCAAGCTTGCTTGGTTTAAAGACAATGAATACTATGAATTTCATAAAATTAAGGGACATACCTTGGACAAATGTCAAGGCTTAAAAACCTACATCCAAGGTCTCATCGATCGAGGTGAAATACATGTAGATGCTAACACAACATCTTCCTCCAATGCTCAATTACAAATATACCAAAATGCCTTTCCTAACCATAACCAGGGTCCTAGTACATCCAACTCAAATACTGGACCTAGCTATAATAACCAGTCAGGAAACAGTACCAATAACATCAGCTACAAAAGTGTACCACACAATTATCAAGGTGTGGTTTCATATGTAGAACAAGTGGAGCCACGTGTATCCATGATACATGTCAAGGGAAAAGATCCACAATGTGTTGTTACTACTCAGTGAACTTGCATCACAGTTCCCACAGCATCTCCATCCACCCAGCGACCATCCACCAATTCCCAATATAACATCCTAGACCATCTAGGTAAGACTACAACCCAAATATCCATTTTGGATATGCTTAAGTCATCTCTCGTACATCAAGATATCTTAACTAAGGCTTTGCAAAGCACACAAGTGCCTGATAATATTGACCCTACCCAATTTCAAGCATTGGTAGGCAATCTTTCATCGACCTATCAGCTAGCCTTTAGCCAAAAGGACATGCCACATCTTGATTCAAACCACAACCGCCCCCTCCATCTCAAGGTCGGTGTCAACTGTCAAAAAGTAAAAAAGGGTACTAGTAGATAATGGTTCAGCCCTAAATCTCTATACATTAAAGTTCATACAACAGGTTGGATACACCCAAGGTGATCTGAGAAATCAAGTGATCACCATCAAGGCCTATGATAATGCAGAGTGAGAATCTGAAGGCATTATTTGCCTCCCTATACAAGTGGGCCCCATTGTACAATACACTATGTGACATGTTCTGGACCTTGAACTCCCATACAACAGCCTTCTTGGCCATCCTTGGCTGCATTCAATGCAGGCCGTACCATCCACCTATCACTAATGCCTAAAATTCCCATTTCAAGGAATGGAAGTTACCATACAAGCTGACGCTCAACCCTTTGAATATTTTCATGCCTTGGAAGCCTCTTTTCCACATTCGCATTATTGTCCAAGAGTTGAAATGGGGGCACCCCCGACATCTGATCCTGTCCCATCCACCAATACCCTAAACACTTCATCCCCACCATCATCCACACCTACTTCCACCGTCACCAAGGTCCAGATCATAGATAAGGGATGTGGCGAGTACAAAATGCATACCACACTCAATGTGACAACTATGCCACCTTCGCCCCGTACATATGGGCAACCAATTCTGCCTCTACCAAAAGTAGAAGAAAAGACACTCACACTCACTTCCAAGAACGTGGGGTACACAACATTCAATAATTTGGGATCCCTCCAAGATCTAATGGATGATGATGTCAGTCAATGGGTTTATCAGGAGGAACCTGAACCACCACCTCCCCTTATTGAATACTTTCATGAAGTCTATCCACATGCCTCCAAATTCATTGAAAATTGCCATTACCAAGGCGAAGGCCTTGGTGCAGAAGAACAAGGAAGACGTCTGCCAATCAAAGCAACTACCATCCGACCAAGGAATTTCGGCTTGGGCTATGATACCAAACAGAAGGGTCTTACAAAATCCGCTAGCACTTCTAACAATGTTAGTGTTGACAACAGTTCCCTTGAAGACATACCGAAGGAAGAATCCATCATACACGCGTACGATGATCTGGATCACATTGACCTCCCCACCATGTTTGAATGCCTATCTGTTTGTACCATAACTTTATCCCTTAAACATCCTGAGCTTATCGATCATCACCTACAAGGTAGCGCACTAGTTAGCACGTTTCCCTTAGAGGATACCTACGTACATCTAATGGGATTGGGGGAAGATGAATGCCCTAATCACAAAAACAAAAAGAAACAAAATAAAAATGGGTCATCAAGTGAAAACCTCATCAAGGCGCTTTTTGACTACGAAAAAGTAAAAAGAAAGGATGTTTCTGACAATGAAAACCTTGATAGGACACTAGAAGATGGGGATGTTCATCTTCCCCTTGTAGGAACACAACTATCTGAGCAATTTTTGATTCTCATTGAAGAAATGCAAGAGGTGAACCTGGGGATAGAAGAAACTCAAAGGATGACCTATGTAGCCAAATCTTTATCTAAAGAAGAATACATCACCATTTTCCAAATTCTCCATGAAGGGGTTATCAACTTTGTGTGGGCTTACTCTGATATGCCTAGCCTGGATCCAATCTTGTTGTACACCATTTGGATGTTCGTCCAGAGGCTAAACCTGTCAAGTAGAAACTCTAAAAGATGCATCCACAGGTGGCATTATTGGTTAAGAAAGAATTGGAAAAGTTACTAGATGCTGGTTTTATCAGGCCCATTGATTACTCTGATTGGATCTCCAATATAGTACTTGTTGCTAAGCCCAATGGAGACATCAGGATTTGAACGGATTTCTAAGATCTTAACAAAGCCTGCCTAAAAGATGGCTTCCCCTTGCCTAACATTGACATGTTAGTCAACATCACTGCAGGACATGAGATGCTATCCCTCATGGATGGCTTCTCTGGCTACAATCAGATCCGGATTGCCCCCGACGATCAACATAAAACCGCTTTTACAACACCTTGGGGGGCTTTCTATTATAATGTCATGCCCTTTGGTCTCATAAATGCAGGGGCAACATATCAATGGGCAATGACAGTTATATTCCATGACCTCATTCACATCATCATGGAAGACTATGTCAATGACCTACTAGCAAAATTTGCAACCAGGGAAGAACACCCTGCCATTCTATAATGGATCTTTGAGCGCTTAGAACAATACAAGTTGTGACCGAATCCAAAGAAGTGTGTGTTTGGTGTCACATTAGGAAAACTGTTGGGCTTCATAGTGTCCTGAAGAGGCATCGAGGTTGACCCAGCTAAGGTGAAAGCTATCATGGATATGCCTCCACGAAGAAACTTGAAACAATTAAGGAGCCTCCAAGGGAAACTACAATCCATCCGCCACTTTATAGCCCAACTTGCGGATAAATGTCAGTCATTTACCCACCTTCTCAAGAAAGACACCAGCTTCAAGTGGAATCAACAGTGTCAGTTGAGCTTTGACATGCTAAAAGGATATTTGGCCCAACCACTGATCTTGATGCCACCTATCCCTGGCAAAACCCTCCTGTTGTACATATCGGCCACGTTAGTAGCATTGTGGGCATTATTGGCGCAACATGATGAATCTTCAAAAGAACGGGTGATCTATTACATTAGTCGCACACTGGTCGGGTATGAACTCAACTATTCAGCAATGGAAAAGGCATGTCTTGCTGTGGTCTTCAGCACACAAAAGCAACACCACTATATGCTTAGCCATCCTATAAAATTAATATCCAAAGTCGACCCCCTCAAGTACCTGCTATCCAAGATAGCCCTGACTGGTCGAATGGCTAAATGGATCATGCTCTTTAGTGAGTTTGATATAGAATATGTGGATAGAAAATCCATTAAAGGACAAGTAATAACTGATCAATTGGAAAATTCCCCATTAGTGGACGCTTATCCCATAGAAACTGAATTTCTAGATGAAGGAGTATTTGCAGTCTTAGAGGCCACCACCTGGACATTATACTTTGATGGATCACACACTCATAATGGATCGGTGGCAAGAATCTTGCTTATCACCCCCCAAGGTGACTACATACTGAAATCATTCAGGCTGGCTTTTCCCTGCACCAACAATATCTTTGAATATGAAGCCCTTCTCACCGGCCTCAGAATTGCAATTCAATGGCACATCACTCATTTGCAAGTTTTTGGTGACTCCTAGTTAGTCATAAAATAGGTAAACGATGAGTTTCTGACAAAAGATGAAAAGTTGTTGCCTTACAAACGAATGGTGGATGACTTCAAGAGATATTTCACTACCATCCAATTTGAGTAGATCCCAAGACTCCAAAATAAGGTAGAAGATGCTATGGCTACCATTGGTTCTCTCCTCGACATGCCAAAAGATTGCACAAATTGTCAGTTCCTAGTTGAGCAACTCCTAATCCCAGCGTACGATATCCCTGAGAATGACATGGTGTGTGCTATTGTAGGTCCTGAATCCCCTTGGTACCATGACATTTACACCTACATTCATGACAACACCCTCCCACCTGACCTCACGAGAAACCAACGTAAATCATTTATCCAACGCATGGCCTGCTACACCATTATCGGTGATACACTTTATCGACGTGGGTATGATGGAACTCTCCTCCGTTGTTTAGATGAAATTGAAGCCCGCACAACATTAACAGAAGTGCATAGCGGTATTTGTGGGGCCCATTCTAATGGTATGGCCCTAGCCAAATGGATTCTCAGAGCAAGATATTACTTTCCCACAATGGAACATGATGCTTGTGAGTATGTCAAAAAGTGTCTTCCATGTCAACAACATGCTAATCTGATTCACGCTCCATCACAAGATCTCCAACCTATCATGAAACCTTGGTCATTTTCACAATGGGGTTTTGACTTGACTGGCAAGATTTACCCTCTATCATATGATGGTCACACCTTTATCATCACAGCCACTGAATACTTCACCAAGTGGGTGGAAGCCATTCCACTCACTCAAATCATTGGTGTTCAGATCTCTAAATTCATCCTCTACCATATCCTCTGCAGGTATGGTATCCCCTCTGCCATCATCACCGACAATGGAAAGCCATTCAAAAATAAGTGTATGAAATTCCTTTGTGACACATATCATATCCAACATCATTGGTCCACTCCCTATTACCCCCAAGGTAATGGGCAGGCAGAAGCGACTAATAAAACATTGATCAAAATCATTAAGAAGATGGTCAATAGCATTGGCCGTGATTGGCACCTCCATATCCATCCCGCTCTTTGGGCCTACCGTACATCCATTCACACCCCTACTGGAGCCACTCCATATTCTCTTGTCTATGGGGCTGAAGCCATCTTGCCAATCGAAGTTGAAATCCCTTCACTCTGCATCTCCCTCAAGAATCTCATCACTGATGAAGACACCCGAGTGACACGCTTGGCACAATTGGAATTGCTAGATGAAAAATGGGTCAAGGCTCATAACCATCTGTAAGCTTATCAACATCGACTCAAAAAGAGCTACAATAAGAAAGTCTGCCCTCACCAATTCAAGGTTGGTGATTTGGTCCTAAAAGAAAATCAGCGGAATCAACAAGATCGAGAGAAGAAAGGCAAGTTTGAAGCAAACTGGTTGGGCCCTTATGTCATCACCTCGAAGTATGGTTCTGGTGTCTACAGGCTCTCCACCCCTGAAGGTGAGCCCTTGGAGGAACCCATCAACATCATGCATATGAAGAAGTTCTACACTTAGGTCAGCTGGGGTATCCTTCCTGGTAAAAGTCAAAAATAAAATTAAAAAATTAAAAAATTAAAAAATAAATAAAAAATAAATAAAATCCAAAAATAGTAAAGAGAAATAATTCATCCTATGGTGAAAACCACCCCTGCGTGGTGCCTTGGATACGTACGATTAGTGAAAACCTGGCAACAAGCGCCTCTCATATAAGGCTGAATCATTATCTACCTCATGTCCTGGTTACTCTATGACTTACCCACTGATTCCTTAATCCCTATATCCTCCCATCTGCTTGCATCACCTCATCGCTTGGTATATTTTGGTTGAGCATTGGACGACCGCCATTGGCTATCCGCAATCTTGAGCTTATTATCCTAATCTAAGCTTGTGTCACCTCATTGATGTGTTTGTCTTCATCTTGGCTCACTCTTCGTGGTTGTCTCCATTTGGGTCTCCTTGTGAACTACGTTGCCCTTGCACTTGCACGTAGGCAAGGTTGATCTTTTGATCTGCCCCCAGGGCTTCTCTATGTCTTCGTCTTCCATCTTCTATCATCATCACCCTCTTTCCGCTTTTATCATTATCCCCTCTTGAACTACGACACCTCTGCGCTTGCACGTAGGCAAGGCTAATCTTTGGATCGGCCCTCGAGGCATTTTGTCCTTCATCATTTGTCCTCATGGTCCACTTTCTGATCTTATCCATCCTCGATCTTTTGTCATGTCCGAACTACGTGGCCCCTACGCTTGCACGTAGGCAAGGTTGATCTTTGATCTACCCCCGGGACTTGTGTTTGTCTTGGTCATCCATCATTTTCCATCAGTCCACTTTCAGCTATTTTATCATGGTCTTTTCCTAAACTACGAGGGCTCTGTGCTTTCACGTAGGCAAGGTTGATATTTTCATCAACCCTCGAGCCCTTAGGTCTTTAGGTTGTGTCTCATCCTCTTGTTGTCTTGTTGTCAATATGTCCCTATCATCGCTGATTCTTCACAAACAAGATCTCTTTGTCATCTAGGTCACTTTAGCTTAGTATCCATCATTGGTCTTAATAGGATGCATCCTTCCTAACAGACCACATCAACCTCATCCATCCTTGGGATCTTATGGCAAAGGACACTTGTAATTGATTATGATCTTTTGGTACTTTTGGATTTTGTTTATCATTTGAGCTCCCTATACACACTAGTCAAGATTGCCATGATCCTTCATATTGTGGTGTGTTTTGCCTAGTTAACATAGGGACATCTCTTGACTTTTGTTTTTGTCTGCTGGGATGCCCCACATGGTACCCACTAGGATTCTTTTCGAATCTCATGTTATGTGGGGGCATCTTTTTGTGCTTGTGGATATTCCAATACCTAGCCCGAACAAAGTCATCACGACTTTGGGGTATTGGGATATCCTTCTTGTTTGTCGTGTTTGTTTTATGCATTAGACATTAATCCGTCTTGGTTTACATACCTTGACGTCCGATGTCTTATGCTATAGCAAAAATCAGTGCCCTAAAGGATGAAAAATTGCATTCACGTTGCATTTCATCTCATCACATATTCCCCCCTCATCCTATCTTACTCCTACATCTATGACTTGTGATTTTGGTTGTACAAACTCTCATTCACTCTTACTAACTTTTCTTCTCAGGATCCTTATGGTCTTTGACAGGTATTGCACCTTACACACCCTCCGTATATCACCTACCCATTGATACTTATGTCTACATTCATTAAAATCATTTTACATCCATCCATTTATCCATTTTGCATACATCCATTATGATTATTCATCCATTCATTACATTCATTTATCCATTTTACATCCATCCATTTATCCATTTATTCATTTTAACATCCATCCATTTATCCATATTGCATCAATTCATTATGTTCATTTATCCATTTACATTTAAGTTCATTTGTCCATTTTACATCCATCCATTTATCCATTTTACATCCATCCATTTATCCATTTTACATCCATCCATTTTGCATACATTCATTAAATTCATTTATCTATTTTACATCCATCCATTTATCCATTTATTCATTTTAACATCCATCCATTTATTCATATTGCATACATTTATTAAGTTCATTTACCCCTTTAAATTAAGTTCATTTATCCTATTGCATTAATTCATGTCGGTTCATTCACTTCATTATGATCATTCATCCATACATTTCCATATCCACCATGCATCATTAATAGGTCCATATTACTTACATCATTAATACCATTACATTCCCATTCATAAATCATTAACATTATCCATAATCACACATGCATAAGTAAAACATTCACATCATAACACAATATCCATATCACCACGAAAACATCATATACATATGCATAAAATACATCAACTATCAGAGGAACATCAATAAAACATCATATACATATGCATACCATACATCACCAAAATGTGTGGCATAATATCAATGGGGACCATCACATATCATCATCATAATAATACAATGTCCATATCCAAAATATGGTCACCACATACTCGCCTCCATATCATGCTCAAAATAAAGTGCATCTGAAAATATGCACTACACAACCATCTGGTAACTGTCAAAAGCACCTGTATCCTGTCACCTATCCTTTGCATGTCCTGAGCTACCCACACCTGACCTCTGTGGAGACTCAGGTATTGATCCCATATGTGTCGGAGTCCCCTGAGACTCACGCCCTGGGGTCCCAAACCGAGAAGGAGCCGGTTGGAAATCATTGAACCCTCTGGTATGTGTCCCTAAGGACTAGGATGATGCTGGCATCTATGGTATATGCCTAACATACTGTGTTGTACGTTGTGTCGGATCTGGCACTGCCTGCTCATACGCACACCTCCAATACGCTGCCTCCTGCATATAATCGTCTCTTTGCCCAGCCCAGTGTCGAGCGGTATTTTGCTCATGCCTGTACCTATCTTGCTCTCTGCTCATGGCCCATTGCTCTTGCTCCCATGCCTCTTGTTCCACTATCAGTAGTCGTATCTGCTCTGCGAACCTCTCCCTCTCTGCCCGCATAGTCTCTAGCATTGTGTCATCACCCTACCCTCGACGTGCCTGCATCTGTGTTATATCCCTCTCGGTGTTCTCTGCCTGGCCCACCGCTAAGTCTCTCTGGAACTGCAGGATCTGGACCTGTCTCCATAAATTGTCCCTATCCCCCTGTAGTGCCTGTATCTGTACTTGTACACTGTCCCTCTCCCCCTGAAAAGTTTGCACCTGTCCCTGTGCACTCTCTCTCTCTCGCTGCATCGTCTCTAGTCCGACCTTTGCCACCTCGAGTCTCGCCCTTATCTCCTCTACAGATACCTCTGTCGAAGATACCCTCTCCTACAATACTGTCCTCTCGTCCTAAAACCCTACCACCTGAAGTCTCAGTGCCTCCATCTCCCCCCCTCCTGTTGCCTCCGGCTGACCTCTCATCTATGCAACTGTCATCGCTGCCTCTAGTCTGTCTCGGTCCCATGTCACTCAAGCCAGCTCCCCCCGTACTCTCTCCATCCCTACTCGCATCTCATCCCTCTTCCTCTCCACCACCTGTATATTTGTCGTCAGCTGGCCTACAACCCGCTCAAACACTATCAACTCTATCTCCTTCACCCTCTCCACCTCCTCCTCTAACACGGATATCCTCGCCTGGGTCCCTCTCAGTAACCCCACCGAATCATCGACTGCAGCTGCTGGTACTATGGCTAAAGGCTCCATCACCTGTACATCTAGGTCCATTGCCTCCCCCTCTCTCTCCTCCTATACCGGCTCTGCCTGGTATGCCACTTGAATCCTCCGTAGCTGTCCTCTCCTCCCCACTCTCATCAATCTCCGTGGCTCCCCTCCAGACTGCCTCTCCCCCACCTCCTGATCAACTGGATGGACTCTCCTCTGTCGACTACTCTCAGGCCTCTCCCCGGGCTGTCCTCTAACATCCATCACCCTCTCTACCTCCTCCTACAGATCTCTGGCTCTCACATCTACCAACAGCTTTGGAACTCTCATCTCCTCTTGCTCTGCTCTCACCTGCACTCGCCTCCACCATACTCTAACGCCAATCCCTAGCTGAGCAGCCCTCCCCTCCACCACCCAAAGCATCTCCACCTTTGGCTCGCTCTCCAATCTCACCACTCTATCTCCTCCCCTCCACCACCCGCTCCTCCTGCCTCCCTCTCCTCTCCCTCATCACCCACCCCTCCTGCCTCCATCTCCTCTACCATGACTCTCCTCGCCCTCCTCGGCTGTCGACTCCTCCTGAATCTACCCCTCCTCGCCTGCTGATCTCCTGCGACACCCTCCTCCGCACCACCACTCTCATGCCCCTCATCCTCATGTCCACCCTGCTCCAGCTCCTCCTCTATCCCTCCTCCTGCTCATCCTTTAGCACCCCCTCTACAACACCCACAGCTAATACCTCTAGTGTAACCCTCTCCCATCGGTGGTTGTGACACCATCGATCATATCGAATTGTCACTCCAGCATCCTATGGACCCTCCCACCTCCCTGGATAGGGCACCCCACCTACCATCACCCACGCCTCTCTCACACCCCTCGCTGACAACGCCGCCCCCCAAGGTACCTCTCTAGTAAGCCGACGAAACATAACCAATGCTCCTAGAATATCCTGCATTAGTCCAAACTACCACGTCACTCGGTCTAGATGATGCATCTCCACTATGTGCCCTGGGCTCCCAATCAGGAAACATCTACACATAAAGAATCCTCACTGTCTCTCCTCCTCGGCCCACCATCCTCTAAATCGTCGAAACATGTATAGCCACCATATAATGTCCTCTCCCCATAAATCATCGAATGCTCTCCTCCATCGCTCCACCTCTCCCTATGTCTCACACCATAGGATGCACCCCCTGGCTGCCCCGAATTGCCACGCCAATGGCTCTTTATCATCCAAGTCTCCTCCCTTGATCACTATGGGCCGCGTCACCGTGATGTGCGTCCATCCCCATACCTGCAGTAATGTTCGGTGCGTCAAGCTCTGCACCCCCCGATAACAAATCATGTGCATGTCCGGATACAACTGGGCTAATAACCATGACCCCCACAAAAACTGCCCATCCCTCCACTCAATAATATGTTGAATCACCCCCATGTATCGTAGGCTATAGAAGCGCCTACTTCGGTCTGGAAACAAGATCCCGCTATTCAAGCAATAAAGTAACAGTGGTAATGTCGGCACCCCCAAGGATAGACACTTGTCCACATCCAACCTCCCCCTCTGTACTGACAAGTCATCTCACCCAAATAACACTAGAACGGCCTCATCTAACTGATCCCCTCTTAACTCCTCCTCGCTCACTAACCGTCCCACTATCGCTAACCTCAGGATCCACCACACATCCTCTAGGGTCACTGTCATCTCCCCTGTCAGCAAATGAAAGGTCGATGTGGCTGAGCTCCACCTCTCTATCAGGGCTGTCAACATCGCCCGGTGTGCCCTCATCTTAGGAAACTACACTAAGTGCAGTAACCCCGCCCGCTCCAACGCTGCATGATCTGCTTCGGTCATTGCCTCCATTGATGCCACCAACGCCTCTGGCCTCTACTCATGAGTCCACAATCTACCAAAATCTTGCAAAAAATTTCATCCCCCTTATCAAAAATTTTCATCTCCAATCCTCTTTCTCTCATGCATTTCATCTTTGACTCTCTTTCTTTTCTTTTTTCTCCCTCTTTTTCTCTCTTTTTCTCTATCTTCTTCCGCCCCTACTGCGAGGCGAACCCACCCATGGGTCACCGAGGTGGATCCACCCCCTGCAGTAGGCAGACCCGCCTCGGGCCCGGGCCCCCCACGCGACCCCGGGCGAGTCCCGGCTGGCCCTGCCCGCAGCCGCCTTTAGCGACGACGCCTGTCGGTGCCACCGAGGTGGCATGGTTGGGCTATGCCCCCCTAACGGGGTGGCGTCGCCGCTAGCTGCCACGACGCTAATCCGCCCCTCCGTGGGGCGGACCCGCCCCTGCAGCGGGGCAGACTCACCCCGCAGAGGGGTGACTCCACCCCAGCCAGGGCGAACTCGCCCTGCAGCGGGGCAGACTTGCCCCGACCCCCAGGACGGATCCGCCCGTCGAGAGGGCGTATATGCCCCCCGACGACCATTTTTCTTCCCACCCCATAAAGCGTTTTTTATTTCTGTTGGTTTCCTACCCATTTTTTATTTTTTTCCCGCCCACAAAACCCATATTTTAAATTTTTAATAACCTATTTCAAAATGCGTTAAAATTTCAATTTAATGCATGGGGGGTTTTGTCGCTTACCTGGCGGGGCCCATCCTATTGCCTGTACAACCGTCGAACCTCATCTATCCGATGGACAATCTCGGTGTCATTATCTCCCGACATCTTCACTCCTTGTCTGCTTGTTCTCTCTTCTTTTGTCAACTGCTACAGTGCAAATGAGGTGAGGTAATTTTCAAAATTACCTTATATTCACTTTTAAAAGGTATTTTTTACCTTTTATTTACCTTTTTATTCCTCTGATTACTCCCTTCACTTGCCGAGGCCACCATTTGCACCCCGTTTATCCGATTAAATTTGTTCAAAAGGCAAACTTGCCTAATTTTTCGCCCTCTTCCCAACTATACCATCCATTTTTTTTTATCGAGATGTTTCCCGGGACCCTTCTTTTTCCCCCGTCACCCTCTCGAGGGGGCATACCCTTCACATTTACCATTTTTCTCAGCCATGATCAACTCCTTCCTGGATTGGGGCATATTCATCCATTACTCCGCTAATTTTGTCTCAGATCCTCTTCCCCACGCTAGGGCATCATATTCTCGATTTCTTCCTCTATAGAGTCATCTGCACTTTCTTTTCTTCGAAGCACGGTTATTCTAATAGTACTTCGAAGAGGGGCAAAATGTAGACATCCAAATTTGATCACTTCCATATGATCAAAATCATCTATTATATTCATCTATTTCATTAATAATGATTAAATAATTTATTTAATCATTATTTCATTTTCTGCCTAAGGTTCCTAAAGTATGTAATTAAATAAATTAAATACTTTACTTTACCTCCTTTCCTTCTCTAAATTAAATAAACATGAAAAATTATTTAATTTGGTCATTTAACCTATTTGGATTAAAACCAATTTTTAATTCTTCTTTTTCTCTCTCCTTGTCACATTCTCCATAACCCCCTTCTAATCCAGATTAAATTAATTAATCTGTGATTAGGATGTGCACCACTTAATCTTGATTAAGTGTCACATCCTCCATAATCTCCCACTTGCCTCTAATCTCCAATTAATTACCTTAATCCTATGTTTGCACAACCTTAATCAGAATCATTAGCCATATTTAGCTTACCTTTTTTGGTCAACCTTCCCACTTACCATTTTTGGCTTGGACTCCCTTCCCCATGTGAATTTTTAATTCACATTTATTTAACCAAGGTTCCTCTCTTCCCCATGTGAATTTTTAATTCACTTTTGTCTTCCCAAGGTCTTTCGCATCCCCCATGCAAATGTGACATGTCATTTTACATGTGCCCAAGGCTTCTAGAACCTTGGACTTGTCACATCTCCCACATGTGACAAATCTCCAACTTTTTGGAGACCTCCTTTTATCCAATAAACCTTTCATTGAATGTAAATTTTTAATTTACATTTTTTTTCCCACACACTTCCCCTTTTTTCCATGGAGATTTTTGAGGAATTCTAAAATTCCTCAAAAGTCTCTATCATCCTCATTTGGGGACAAGAAGTTCCTTTTTGAGGAAATATTCTCATCCCCCAAGGTACCTCAAAGGTACTTGTCCTTCATCCACCTCATGTACTTCCCTTCCACCTTTTGTCCTTCTCTTCCACCTCATTTCCACATCACTCCACCCTAAGACATCTCACCTTCCACATGTCAAGATGTGAGGGCTTGTGAGTCATCAACTCACCATAGCCCTTCATCTTGATCTTTGTTGGATCAATCCCAACCGTTGAATTCTCTAGAGAATTCAAATTAGTCTATAAATATCCCCTCATTTCCCTCATTTTAGGGATCAATTTTTTTGCAACAAAAATCTTACAAATTTGTCATTCAAGCTCTCATCTATCATAGCACTTACATTATCAATTTATCTTGCATCCATTCAACTTCATTGTCATCCAAGGAGCACACAAGACTTCAAAGATCAAGGGCCAACCAAAGAAACAACAACATGAAGGTATAAGAAGCATTCCATTTGTTTTATCTTGCTTTCATATTATCTGTTTTCTTAGTCTAATCGTTGAGGTGCCCTTTTATCTTGTTACTTCTTCTCATTGCATTATTAGTTTTTATCTAGCATCTCACATTAGGAGTATCATTTTATTAGGATCACAAAGTTGATTCATGTTCTCAATAAAATATGCCACATCAATTGGTTGCACACTAGGAAGGATTGAATTTTGTTTTAAATCCTTTTGAAGCATGTCATGGTAAGTAGGTGACGTTTGAATCAAATCCCACAAGGATATCTTAGGAGTGTGATGAAATTTCCCAACAAGATCAAATCCTTTATCACTACAGTGCAGAATTTTAGGTGCGGGTGGGAGATACACTAGAGTGAGAGTTTGAGTTTGCTTTGGTTGCCTATTTCTCCTAGTATTATATGTGTGAGCTATGGTATGATAACTAGGTAGCTACAAAACATGATTACTAGTAAGTTGTTTTACAAAGCTAGGGTGTGGTCATGAGGTTTAAGAGGTCCTATAATAAGAATCGGTTTTAGAGGTGACTTAGGAGGTCCAATAATTAGAGGAATATTAGGAGGTCCAAAATGATATTTTGGAGGTATGATAATTAAGGGAGATCTAATGGCCAATTGTGAATTCATAACCTCAACGGATTTGACTTGTTGACGATATTCTATCAAGGGGGGATCTAATATTACTTTAGCATCTTCATCTAAGGAAGGAATCTTACTATCTTTTGAAATAAATGTATCAATGATATCATCCTCTTCTCCAACAATATATTCCCAAGTAGGAGAAGCATTGAGAGAGGGACAAATAAGATTCTCATGACTCTCAATGATTGGATCTTCTAACACCAAGATACCTTTGTCACAAGTAGGATATGAATCAAGAGAAGGAAATTTATGATTGCATTGATTGTATATGATTGAATCCTCTTTTCCAAAAATATCTTTCCAAGTAGGAGAGGTAGGGGGAAATAAATAAACAATATCCTCATGACTCTCGATGATTGGATCTTCTAAAACCAAGATATCTTCTTCACAAATATGAGAGATATCAAGAGAAGAAAAAACATGATTGTCATGATTGTCAAGGATTGTATTCTCTTTCACCAAGCTAAGCTCACACATATGAGATATAGTGGGAGAGGGATCAATGAAGAAAAACAAAAGAGGGGCAATAACCTCATTTTCATATGTTTGCAACAAAAGTTCCTTAAAATGTTCAACAAGATCTGAGAATAGAACATGAATTATGATAACACAAGATTTTTCCAATCAGAACATGATGTAAAAGTTTTCCTATAGATCTGAAATACAACAATTTTTCCCAAATTTACAAAAAATAAAGCAAAATGGCACCTTTCTTGCATATGCAATAATACTGTTGTAGAATTTCAAAATAGACTTCGATAATCAGGAACAAAGTGAAACTATAGAGACAAAAATATGTCTAGAAGTTTCTTGAGACACTTGTACAAGGACAGGGTCACCCAATGGTGACTGGGTCTTTGTATAGGGTTTTGAAAATTGAAAAACTGAAGTTTTATGTTATTTAATGTTTCTTTCTCTAGTTGCAAATAGGTTGAACAAATGACATTTTTCTAGATTTTGCTCAATTTACGACAATGTACTTCAAAATTCAATTGTGAAACAAAGGTGAAAATTATTTTACAAGTTTTGAATGCGATTTTGAGATCTAGAATGTAATAATTCACTGATTTTAAGATTGCACAAAATGAAAATGATGATTTTGATGCAATTTTAAAATCAAACAATGCAATTTGTTTTACTTTTTGAACTGTATGAAAGATACCTAAAATATGCAATTATGAATTTCAATTTTGGGTTTTTCAAGCACAAATTGATAGAGGAAACAAATACAAAAATGTGTGAAAACTATTGTAAAAAAACCTATATAACGACATGGTCACCCAATGGCGACTGGGTCCTTGATGAGGGTTCTAGAAACTGAAAAATTGAATCTCTAAGTTGTTGTGTAAGGTTGCTATTTTTGTTTGTATACATACTTAACAATGATTATTTTTCTATAATTTCATCAATTTAAAACAATTTAATTCAAAAGCAAATATGAAATAATTGACTAAGTCTAAGATGCAAAAATTTGAAAATGATAGTTTAATTCAAAATTAAAATAAAATAATGCATTTTTTCTTCACTTCTTAGACTTAGATGAAAGATGCAATGCAATGAACAACTTGAAATTTTAACCACCTAATGAATGTAGATCAGATCTAAAGAATACTGAAAAAAATTATAATGCAAACTACGATGCAATATGTGATGCAATTTTCTTTTGTCATTTTATGCTTTTATGATAAAAAGATGAAACCCTAAATGAAAGATGCAAAACAATGTAATGCAAGACCTAGATCTAGGGTTCGAAAGACTACCAAATTAGAAATTTATGATGCTAAATGTCAAGTTCATCAAAATGAAACATAAAAATGTGGTACACCCTAAGTTTAATACTCATGACCTAGGGTGTATTCCATAATTTCTAGGATTTCATTAGGATGCAAATCAACAAGGTGCATAGATTGACTTTCAACCTCTAAGGAAAGTCAATCAGACTTGGATCTACATCTTTTTGAGGATGGGAATGAATTGTAAATGATTTGAAATGATAAAATTAATTAGTCTATATGACCTAATATGTAAATTATAAAATCTTGGTAACTAATAAACAAAAACAGTCAAGTTTCGACATATTTGGAAGGTGCAGATGGTTGCGTACCTACCCAAAATAGTTGGTTTGGTTGTGCCTACAAGAAATGGGTCACCCAATGTCAATAGATTATTTTTAAGGGGTTCCTACTCAAGTTTTGGGGTCCTCTAGTGCTAAATATTAGCTTTTATTTTCTTCCTTTCAAACAATTAGAATTTTGTAAATAAATCTTGTAGGTGAGTTATGTGTCTTGACAAGGATTGCAAAAATAAATGCAACAATGAAAATTGGATCTTCAAGCTCTCTTCAATCCTCAGTGCCATATTTGACTAAGACCATAGCTAAGGTTGATCCAAACATATCCATTCATCAATTAATAGTTGAATAAGTTTCAAAGGATGAATGGTATAAAAATACTATTCAATAACTATTGTATAATAAGTGTCAAGCGTACATGAACACCACTCAAAATAAATATTTCAAGTTGAATAGAAAAAATATATGATCAAATTATGGTATTCATGAAAAATCACAAAGGATTATATTTGATATGCCTAAATAAAAATGAAGCAAAACAAGTGCAACAAGAATTCCATGACAAGTTTGGAAGGGCACATGGATCCATAGTTGCAACAACTCACTAGATATTTCAAGCCAAATATTATTGGCTAATAATTTAGAGACATGTTGATTCATACAAATAATTACCATACCTGTTAGATATCAACAACAAGAGAAAATAATCTAACTCAACCATTTCATATTGTAATGGAAGCATGACCCTTGATGTAACCTGGGCTTGATTTAATTGGAATGATCAATCCATAATATTATTTAGAATGTAGGTAAATTATAATGGTTACAAATTATTTTACTAGGTGGAATTAAGTGGAATATTATAAGCAAAGAAACATGGACATGGTCATAAAGTTTCTAGAGTATAACATCATAACCAAGTTTGGGGTTCCATATGCTATATTATGTGATAATGACACTACTTTTACCTCTTTGAAAAAATATATTTGTGATTTTGAATACAAGATAAAATTTTATTTTTAATATATCTATTATCCTCAAAGAAATGGAGTTTCTAAATCCACTAATAAAAACCTCCTAGAAATAATAAAAAAATAGTAGAAAAGAATCCTCAAGAATGACACACATTGTTAAGATTTTCCTAATGGGTTGACTAAACTAGAGTAAAAAATTCCTTAGAAACATGATCATATCATTTGGTACATGGATTGGATCCATTATTTACCATCAATATTTTTAGGCTTTGCAAAAAAAAGGGTTTTGGTGTTCATTGAACTTGTAGGGTTTATTCATTATCCTAAAACCTTTTACCTTTATTTCAAAGCTCTTATGAATCTAAGTTTCTAATTTTTTAGTGACTTGTTCAAATCATGAGCACCAATTAAGTTGTTCTATTAATTTCTCTTACCTTATGCTCTTACTATCCCTACTTTTGGATGAATGGCTAGATACCTTGCTTAAATGACCAATTTCCATACATTAGAGCTCACACATTTAAGAGATTTGGAGGTCCTTGATATATTTGAATGAAGGTCCATACGTTGAGTTTTGATTGCAATACACTCTAGGTTATGTACATGGTTTCAAATTGATTGTATGTGCTAGATGTTGTGTTGTATTATAATAACACATGCCTTTAATGACTAATTTAAACATGAGTGAACTACAACAAGTGCATATACTTGATGGCTTGTTGGCACATTATTATTGGTTTAGTATATTCACTATTATTTTTTATCCAGGTTAATGTAGGTCAAGTTCTATTACATTTTTCCAAGTGGAAACTCTCCATTGTAGCACAATTCTCCTTTACAACATAGTTTTGTGATTGATTCCACTTTCCACTTCTACAGTGAGCCCATTGGGTGTAATTTATGTGTTATAAATGGAAATAAGAAGGATTACTCACAATTGCTTCACAATACAATTTATTTCTAGAATTCCCTTTCAAGGCCATGATGATGATGTTGTTTCGATGCATGTCTTCCATGGTAAACAAGATAAAATTTCATGGATTTCTTTGATTAAGCTTAATACTTTGTTGCAGGTGAATGAAAAATGAATAAAGATAAATTTTATAGTGTCACCCTACAACTGTAGTGTATGCTATATTTCCAATGCAACTTGGCAAGTAGAATTTTTAAATCTTATGTGTTGAGGTGTTTGACATGCACTAGGAATTTATTTGGCCCTGACAAAAAAGAAATGGTTCAGATACTCTAAGAAATAAACAACTTCTAGCATGTCATGCAAATTTTCTCTCATACAAGAATTCAATTTTGAGGGTGGCTAAAAACATGGTTTATTTTTAAGGTTTTATTGTATACTTAGGGTATCATTTATATGCTATGAAGAAAGAGATTGAGTGAGAATTATGTAACACATGACATTAAGTGATAGTTCTTTGTTGTGTACTTGAATTCAAGAAATTAAGTTGTTGATACAATAGGAATGTTTAATCTTTCCTTTCTATGCTTGTAAATGTTTTCTCATTGTTAGGATTTTTCAGTTTCAAGGGCATTGGGTGTTTCCCTTGGCTATTTTCCCTTTATATTTCCTTCCTTATCTCTATTGCTACACCCTCTTGTCCACTCATTTTCAAACCTATAAAGCCTTACTTATTGAAACCCTTGTGAAGTATGTATTTTCTTTCATCATATTTTCTTGTTCCTTTCTTATTTTCCTATAATATCCCTTGTCATCCATCTCAAGAACACATCACATCCATTCTAGATTACCTCTAAATTTTTTGTTATCCACACCTTTAAAAACACCAAATTCACTATGACCTAGGTTTGAATACACATATTTGTCTCCTACAATGCTTCTTATGGAACCATTTGTAATATACCCATATGGGATTGCACAAGGTAATCTTACAAACAAAAATAGTTATTTTTCTTATCCCTAAGTTAAATCTAGTATATTACACACTTATGAGAGAAATTGGATTGATTGTAGGTGGAAATAGAGCTAAAAATGTTAGATAGAGGTTCCTAGAAAATTGTAAGATCTTTTGATAGAGAAACACATGCATCAATTGTGAACAATATTTTTTGTTTGGTTCCTTTGGTTGGACATACACACCCCCTATCATAGCCAACTTGAGTTCAACACACTACTTTTCACACATGACATATCCTAGATTTCCTAGATTTCTACCATATGTAGCTATAATCATTTATAGTATGTTTATTCATCTAGATTTGATATTCCTCCATTGGAAAATATGACCAAGAACATACAAATTGCATGCCTTTTATCTCCATGAAAACATGTTGAAATCATTTCCTATTATCCTCCACATAAACACAAGACACACTTTAGATATCCTCTATAGGATTTCTCCCTACACTTTAATATTTTATTTAATTCAAGGCTAAAACAAACCTTCAAGGGACTAGCTGAGGCAATCTCCCAAAACCATTTAACCCATTCCCCATTTCCTCATAGGTTTAGTAACATGTAGCTTCATAAAAAAAAAAAAATTAATTCTAGCTTTTGCAATCATCATGAGGATCACAACAACTGAGCACCCATCTCTATAAAGTTGCAAGTCCTTTTGAGAAAATAAGATAATGCACCACCTATATTTGGGATTGGTAGCATGTATCAGAGGTTAAAAATGTGATTCATGAGTTTAGGTCAATGAAATTTCAATTTTCATTCATTTGTCCAAGTTCGTACACTTGTACAAACCTTGAGGTAATCAGTGTGATTTCCTAGGTCACAATCACAACTTCCACACTATGACCTTTTATTTCAAAATCCTAGTTTTGAGAGATTTTCTATCTTCTTTTATCATTTGACTTTATTAGCTATTGAAACAAGGATGTTTCCTAATCTTATCCATTTTTTTAACAAATCACAAGTTCCTTTCCCAACTTGGTGTAATTGTTTAAGTTTTCTTATTGTTAATTATGGTTATAAATTTGATAAGTGAGAGAAATATAAATATCAATGTAATTACACAATAGCGAGTAGATAAACTTATCTTTCTCAAAAGTAATTTATTTCATCTTATAAGAAGAAGTTTCAATTCCTAGTATTATGAGATTGTGTCTAGTGTTCTTGTTATTATGTTATTGTTTTGTGTGATTATACATAATCTAAAAAACATGTTGATTTGCACATCTTCATAGTAAATCAATATTAGGCCTTTTGGGTCCTCTATGTATCTCAAGTGAGACCTCTTTCAAGAGTGATATTTTTCTTCAAGCAAATATGCTGATGGACAGTAGGTTTGTAAAGTATTGTCTAGATATTCTATGCACCAATTTAAAATAGATCGATATTTCGATTCTATTATCAAGACCCAGTCAAGTTTTCTACTATAGGAATTGATATTATTTTTCTTGATGATTTAACCAATTAAACTCAATCTCTTTGAATAAAATCACATTTTTAAAGTTTGAATATAGACGTGTACATTGATGATCTAATGTGGCATGTGGTATAGTTTTTGGATTAGCAAAGCCAAGCACTTTCTATTGGGTATTTGATGGTCATGGTGGAGAAGATACATAGATATTTATTAGGAAAAATCTCTTGAATTTATTTATTCAAGAATCTCATATTCCCAAATGTTGTTGGAAACAAAATGACACTTCGTAATGGAATGCTCAATATACAGTGACATCTGTATCAACTATAAAGACATCTTGAAAAATGACAATTTAAAAATCTTATTTGAAAAGACAAGATTGAACAAAACTGCAAACTTATTAATCAAAATTCATTACCAAAAATCAGATCTGTTACAACTGTATAAGACTTTGGTACCCTATTTCGATGGACCCATGTACTGTTCTTTTAAGTCCCATTAATTACTTTGAGTTCCTCAATGTTATTAAAATCAATAATTCATTCATGCAGGTGAATCATGCTTTTGTTGTATTGACAACAAGATCTGCCACCACTATGACAGCTCTTTATTTTTGGAAGGACTCTGCTCTGCGCACACTTTGTTCTGCCCACAACTACAGAAAAATAGCGAGATACTTATCAGAAGATTGCCTAGAGCTAAAATATTGGGTTCTTACATAAAAGAGCACAATTATTAGGGATTGAGTTTTTAGTTGCAGTGGCTGTTGTAATGATAGAGCACTCTGAGTACCTCATCACCTAAGAACACGCCTCTAAAGCTATGTCAGACTGAATACTATGTTAGCAAACATCACATTGAATACAACAATAAGCATTCCAACCACTTCCATGTACACGCAAGCTGACATATTTATGACAACGACCATCTATGCAAGCTTTCTCCACAGCTTCATTTGTTCCAATAGAAGATGAACATAACAACACCCAATCTGCATTAAAGGTGAAAATACAAATATTGTACTGTATGATTTTATTACAGTCTATAATTTGAATAAGCTTTTAGAGTAGCAGAAGAAGGTGAGAGCTGACCATAAAGAGACTTATACAACATCATCTTTGACACACTATGATAAGCAGTATCTTACCACCATTCTACCAACTACAACCACTTAGACAACTACCCTTGTTGCTTAAACACAAAACATCACAAGTAAGTTTATAAGCATTTCTTTAGACACTTTATTTGGCCATTAGTCTAAGTGCCGTCATCAGTAAGGGAATGATGATAAATGTCAATTGAAATTCATACACAGTTAATTCAAAGACTCACTCAAATTTACAAGTCTACAGATTACTAATTTAAAGATTTTTATAATTTTTATTTTTTCTTAAACTTTTTTATTTCATTAATTTTTTCTTACATAAAAGTTATAAAATCTATAACTTTAAAAGAATAAATATTTTGTAATTTTTACAATTTATAATTATTTAATAATCATTGGTTACTTCTATACCAATTGTATGTCATAAACATACATACCATATCATTATATAACATAACATGCAATCCATCGTATATACATATGTGAGTGAATTGATGTTGTAGGTGTGTCCATCAAGAAACTAAAAGTGATCTAAGATTTTTTATCATTGCATTTATGTTTTTAGCAAATTTTAAATTAAAAATAAAAGTAGAAAAAACATTCCAGACGCTATTTTTAAAATAAATCCTTACGGTTCAATGCACCCATTTTTCTTGTAAAAATTCCTTCAAACTATCTTTGATCTCCTTCCAAATCTCAACACCAGCTACAGACTACCAACCAACATAAAGTGAGAACAACAAGAATTGAGAATGGAGAACAAAATTTGTAGTGACAAGAATTTTTACAAGACCTCAACTTTTACAAAAATTACAAGATGCACAAACAATATGATAATATTGAAATGCCTCTCAAAATTGATAGTGATTGTTCTCCACACATAATTACATGTCTATAGTATCATATTATAATTCTAACATACAATACCATATCATTTTTTAATCACATTAGCCATACAAAATTGTACGTATAGGTTATGGTGATGGGACCAACAACAACTACTAACTTTAACATGGTTGCACTATCTCCTACTTTTAAATTCTCTTTTAACTTCAATGAGGAAATGGGTATTTGAGAATAAACTCATTGTAGTAAGGGTATTGTCAACTTCAACACTGGCATGACTTTTCAAAGATCCCTATGAAAATCGCTCTCAAGCTTGTATGTATGCTAGCCATGAATTTCTTTAATTTAAAGTTTTGTATTGATCAAAATAATATAATAATGACTTCAAATTCTTTAAGTTTTGAGTGACTTTGATGTACATAGGATACATGCACATGATATGATTTTGGCAACACTCTTGTTTAGTGAAGCTCAAGCAAAAGAATGGCATTATTCAATATTTAGCATGATATGATTTTGGCAACACTCTTGTTTAGTAAAGCTCAAGAAAAAGAATGACATTACTCAATATTTAGATATTTCATATTTCAATGATATTAATTTTCTATTTGTCATGTATTCTTATTTTAGGATTTTTTTTAAGAAATAAAATTTTAGAATATTTTAATGTATTTGGATCGATTTTTCTATTTTATATAAAATACATTGTATGAAGTTAAATCTTATATATAATTCTTCATACATCTCTAATGAACCAACAAATACTGTCAAGAAAAAAATACAATCTTTAGAGTTTGAAAGTTCATATTTTTCATTGTACTAGCCATTTGACCATAAACACTCTAGTAAAAAGATCCTTCTACTTATGGTCCTTGTAGAATTATTGAATGATCTACTCGATTGCTACAAGCTTCCTTGCATAACTAATGGTATTATCAATTATTTCTAAACAAATATATTAATAAATATTCCACTATACTTTTTCTTTAAAAAAACAATTATAATGTGAAATAGTATGTATATAATTAGTTTTTTTTTTTTTTTTTTGATAGGTAATAGTTTTTTCGCTTTTGACTGGAGCTTTGAACCAGTGAGGCGACAATTTGTGGGAGACCTCATCCCCATGTTTTTGTCTGGTATTACCACTAGACCATTCTTCTTCTCCTCCTCTCTATTTCGACTATTTGTTCTCCAGCAGTTGTCGTCAACAGCTGTCGATGGGTGAACCGACTGTGCCTCCAGCTCTTGAAAGAACACCCACCCATCCTCCAGCAAAACCTTTCCAACCACCTCCTTCTCTTCACCTCGGGCCACCCTTACTCCATCGCCCCTTCTTCCTCCTTTCTTCGTCTTCCCTCCATTCACCATCCCTCCCTCCACCTCCTTCCTCCTCCTCCTCTTCTCCTCGAGCCACCCTTACTACACCGTCGCCCCTTCTTCCTCCATTCTTTATCTTCCTCTACCTCCTTCCTCTTCTTCTCTCTTCTTAGCTCCCTACAGCCTCCTTATCACTCCATTCTTCTTATCTCCACTCCCTTGCTCCATCCTACACACCTCTCTACTTCCCAGACTCCTTCGAACACCCGTCCTCCACCTGGCTTGACCTCCCCATGTCGCCAGTCACACACATCCTGGCCTGCCTTGCCACTCGCATCCTTCCATTTCCATTGGGCGCCTTCCACTAGCATTCACACAGCCCTAAAAAATTGTGCACTCCACCGAAATTCGTTCCTTTCGTACCTACAAGTGATGGTGAGTCTCGAACATGAGACTGTCCTATCAATAGGGCTTGTGACATACCGTCACACTGCGGGGTTAACCCCATGTATATAATTAGTTTTATAAATATACTAATAACCTTAATGCTTATAATCACATCAAAATAAGTGTACATCTATTGCAACTTCTATCTTATATGATTTTGGGGAATATAATAATATTGAGATTTTTTTATTACTTTTTTATAATTAAAAAAGATGTATAGATAAAAAAGTTTAATATTGATATAAATAATGCATATCAGCAATCAACTATGGTGCATGGGTATGGAGGTCTACTACAGGTCACATAACGAATCAATTTTTGTATGGTAGAGGTGAGATGTCCCAAAAGAATATCAAGGACATTTGGCACCCAGAAAGGTGGGAGATGCCTCGTAGAAACAATTTTCAAAATCAAGGAGAGGACTGTAAAGCTCTAGACAATCATGGGTCACGTCGGGGAAACCCCACGCGTCGGGGGTGCAATGCCAGAGGGGTCTATAGGAATGAATAATTTAGAAGACCTCACCAACAAGGTGGGGACAAAGGATATGGAGGTCAAACAAGAGTTGAGGATTAGGCAGAATGGGAGCGAAACCCTAATTTCCACTCTAACAATGTTAAGAAAGTATGGTAGCGAAAGCAATCTCAAGCAGAATGGGAGGAAGTGAGGGAAGATTCAAAGTCAAGGATGACTCATAGATCGGTTCCTTTGAGGGGAAAAGTGATTATGGGTGGAAGGGCTTCCTTGGTGGTCAGTTCGATTAAGCTTCAAGCAGAGGTGTTGATATTAGAGAACCTAGGGATGATTGTGAAATGGTATGGTGCCTCCCTCAGTTGGTATTATTTGGTCAAATGGTGGAAGGAGTAGTGGGGTTTAGATCTCCAGTTTAAAACACTCCAAATGGCTTCTTTCTGGTTATATGCCTGATCGGAAAGCTAAGGGATGAAATAGTGGATGGTGTTTGGGTCCTTGATGGATGCAGCTTCTATTTGCGATGGTGGATAGTTGGCTTCAACCCCTCAAGCCATGAAATGGAAATGGTGCAAGATTGGTACAAATTATCAAATATTTCATCTGAATACTGGGAGCCCAGTATCCTGGAGGAGATAGGGAACCGTTTAGGGACTTTCATTTGTACTGAATAACGTAAAGATGCAAAGGAGGTATCGACATATGTCAAGGTGTGTGTTGAAAACAATCCAGTGAGCCATATATGGGACAAAATAGAGCTGATATCAAACTATGATAGCTAGGTGCAAAAGTCGAGTGTAGATTCTATCACTAATCACTCATTGGTGTGACCTTTGATTTCTCGGTCTTCCCTTCATAAGGCGGGCAAAGCAAGGGAGGTCGAAGCATTATTTTCGTAGGTGGAGGTGGTGGCCAAATCTCAGGCTATGTCAAAAGAAAAGAATCACAAGGCAAAATAAAGGCTAGAACCAATGATTTTGAGAAGTCCCATATTGTTGATTCCTAACACGGGAGGAGACATTTCAGCTCATAAGCCTGGAATTGAGGACTTATATACTAATCCTTAGGAAGCGGAGGAAATGCAAGAAGAGGTCAAGGGTATGGGAGAAGGGGTTGAAATAGATCTAGAAAATAATATGGCTCTAAATGCCAATATTTCAGAAGTTTTGGGCATTATGGGTGAAGATTGTTAGAATGCAAAGTTAAACTCCTTGATAGAAGTCGGCAACGAACTGGCGGAGCTTGTGGAAGCTGCAAAGAATAACTCTTGGGAGTTTGAGGAAGGTGAGATGGATGATGATAATTTCCTAGCTCATGAAAAGAATGGGGAAGAGGAGGATCCTAAAGGCCCAGGTTCCCTTTCAGGGAAGAAGAGGAAATCGATCTAAAGGCTAGAATCGACTAGAAGTAGGTTGGGCATCTATCAAAAGGATTTGTTCAAATCTACTTCGGATTGTGGTGAAAACAAAAAATTGGGAAGAATCTCAAATCAAGAAAAACGAAAGTGGGATGGTGAAGCAAATGGTCAAAAGAAAATTGACTTCATGATAAAAGTAGGGAAGAGCAAGACTCTTCCCGAATAGCAATGAGGCTCTTAACCTAGAATGTTAGGGGCCTCAACGCCCCTAACAAATGGAGCCTCATTAGGCTTCACATTGATTCTTGTCAGGAAGACTTAGTTATTATGCAAGAGACAAAAATTAGTGATCAAGAATTGGGGAAGTTCAACAAAAAATTAAAGCTTTGGAAATGGGCAGGAGTAGGGGCGAACAAGGCTTCAGGCGATTTTCTAACCATCTAGAGGCCTCAATCATTTTGGTGTAAGCAACTGAATCAAGTCACCATTGGATAGTCTATCGAGTAAGAAGTCTAATCTCAAACCTCCATTTTATGCTTATCAATGTGTATGGCCCACATTCTTGTTCACACAAAAGAGAAGTATGGAAAAAACTCGATCAGATTCTCAATAGACAAGGGGTTGATTTTTGGGTACGTGGGGGTGATTTCAATGCTATCCTAAGATCTATAGACAAAAAATGAGGGGTTGGTAGGGTTCTACAGTCCCAAAAAGACTTTCAACTCTTTGTGGAGATAAATTCTCTAGTTGAGCTGCAAATTGGCAACGGGTGCTTTACCTGGACCAACAAAAGGAAGGAATTTTGCAGTATAGTAGAAAAATTGGATAGATTTTTCTTTAAAGGGAATCTAGGGGCATTCCCCTTCACCCTAGATAGCAAGATCAACTCGAGGGTTGGTTCAGATAATTTCCCAGTCCAGTTAAACATAGAGGGAGAGAAGGGGTTGGTTCATTGCCCATTTAAGTTGGAGCTAATTTGTTTTAAGGATCCAAAAATACTAGACATGATAAAATTGTGGTGGTTGGAGTGCAAACCAGATGGTTCAAATATGTTCAATATTGTGGGAAAAATAAAGTACATCAAGTAGCACCTGAGACAGTGGAACAAATATTGTTTTAAAGACATCTTTGAGGAAAGATCAAAGATTGAGGAATATTTGGGTAAGTTGGCAAAGGAAATAATAAATCATGGAATCCATGACAATGAATTTTTTGAACACGAAAAGACTCTAACCTTGAAACTGAATGATGTGCTGGCCAAGGAGGAGCTATTTTGGAGATAGAAGTAGAGGGAAGTCTGGTTAAGAGCAGGAGATAGAAACACAAAATACTTCCACAACTCTACAAAGGTTTGTAGGGAAATTAATAGGATTGTTGGAACCAAGGCTCCAACCGGTCATACGGTGGAGGACCCCCAAGAAATCAAAGTTTCAGCAATAGAATACTTCAGCAACCTCCTCAATGATTGGGAGGGATCAACCTTAAATGCACAAAATTAAATTATGAGGAATATCCCTTCTACAATATCAGATTCGCAAATGGAAGCATTGAATGTCAAATTTACGGAAGAAGAGATAAAATTAGCTACTTGTGGGTTAAATCCAGAGAAGGCTCCAGGGCCCAATGGGTTTCCAATGTTTTTTTTTTAGCGATGTTGGGACTTTGTGGATGGGGATGTTTCAGAGGCAATTGAGGATTCAAGGAGTTTAGGAAAGATCCTAAGGGAGCTTAACAATACTTTTATTGCGCTCATTTTGAAGAAGGATAAACCAAAATATTGGGAATAATTTCATCCAATCTCGCTCTGTAACATGTTTTATAAAATTCTAGCATAGGCAATTGCAAATCAATTGAAGAGAATTTTGTCGAACATCATTTTTGAGGAACAAACAGGGTTCACCCTAGGGAGGTCAATCCTTGATGGTGTGATAATAGAGCGAGAATTCATTCATTTTGTATAGAAAACGAGAAAACATGTCATGCTTTTAAACCTAGATATAAAGAAAGCTTATGATCAAGAAAATTGGCATTTTTTGTTCAAGGTTCTTGAGGCTTTTGGTTTCCATAGAGATTAGCTAGACTGGTTTTTTGGTTGGGTGGCTAGCCTAAGATATTCGGTCCTTTTGAATGGATCCCCAAAAGGCTTATTCATGGTGTCAAGGGGTCTAAGGTAGGGAGACCGACTCTCCCCTTTTCTTTTCATAATTATGGAAAAAGCATTGGGAAGATGGTTAGATAAAGCAAGAAGGTCAGGATGGATTGAGGGTCTTCAAGTTACCAGTTCTCTCCCAACAATCACCCATCAACAATTTGTTGATGATACAATGTTGTTTGGAATGGCTTCACTTAGAGAAGCAAGGAGACTAAAAGGCATATTGGACAAGTATGCCTCTACCTCAGGCCAGGTATTGAATCTAGCCAACTCAGAAGCATTTTTCTTCAACGTCAACAACATTCTAGAAAATCAGATTTTAAGATGTCTAGGCTTTAAAAGAGGGGAGTTGTCATGCAAGTACTTGGGCCTTCCCATGGCAAAAGGGACCCAACATGGCAATATATGGAACTCTCTATTAGAGAAAGTGAAAGAAAAATTGTCCACTTGGAAAAGTCGATGGATTTCTTGGGCAAGGAGGTTAACACTGTTAAAATTAGTTATTGCAGCACTTCCCATCTATATGATCTCTTGCCTTCAAATGTCAGTAGGAGCTAGAAAATCAATCAATAGATCAATGAAATACTTCTTTTGGAATGGAAGTGGGGATCATAAAAATTTCCCTTTGATCAAAAGGCAGAAAGTGTGTGAACAAAGAAAAAATGATGGTTTGGGGTTGAAGAACTTACTGCTTCAAAACAAAGCTCTAGGAGCAAAGTTGGCCTGGACTATTCACTAATTCTTGGAGTTGAAGTGGGTGAAAATTGTTAAAGCCAAATATCTGGTTAATGAGGAAAATAGCTTCTTGAAGGCCAAGCATCTTTTGAATGGTTCTCGAATTTGGAACTTTATTAAGAACACTAGGGATCTCATAGTGGATTATTTAATCTAGGAAGTCAAAGTTGGTGATGAAGTTTTCTTTTGGAAAGATTCATGGGAAGGTTATCCCATTCTTGTTGAAGATTCAACTCTAGCTTAGATTAAGGAAAAGGCTATGCAGGTGTGGGGTGACAAATTCAAGGATTACCTTGATGTTCAGTCTAGTTCTCAGAACAGATTCTTTAGTTAGAAGCCTCTTAGCTAACCGAATTTGAAATCCAATGAAGAGGAAGCCTTTGAGCGGATTTTAAAGAGTCGGGGTGTTTGGAAGAGGTCAAACAAGGATACAATCCACTAAAACCCAACAACCAATGGAACTTATTCGAAAAATATTGGTTATGCAATTTTAGCATACTCAGAGTAGAATTCCTCGAGAATTCTAATCAAATTGTGTTCGAATAAATATTTCTTACCATGGGATGGAATTTTCACTTGGGCGGTGGCTCAGGGCAGAATTTTGACTAGAGATAGATTTGCAAGGCTTGGTTTTTATGGTCCTTCTAGGTGCGCCCTGGGTAAATGTAATGAGCAATCGGTGGACCATTTACTTCTCAATTGTTTTTTCACACATGCTATTTGGGACTGGTTGTGTTCTAAATTACAATGGAAGAGTATTTCCATCCCCAAAAATTTGGTTGACTGGTTGATTTCCTGGCCAGCACCCCTAAGGCACTCTCTGTTTGGAGATCTTTGGCTTATGTGTCCCTCGATTGTTCTATGGGAAGTATGGAAAGAAAGGAACAAAATATTTTTTTAGGAGAAGGAACTATCAATTCCTAGACTATAATTCAAAATTGAGGAGTGCATAATTGAGTGCTTTAATGCAAGGCTCAAAGGTATGAACCCCAAGGTGCAAAATTTGTCAGCTTGGGATTCTTTCATTTTGAAGAACTAGTTTGGTATTAAGGCTCCCGCTTTCATGGGGGAAGGAGGAGTAGAGACGGTTGAAGACTGAAGTAAAGTGGTTTGGAGTCCACCTAATCTGGGATGGGTTAAATTGAATTTTGATGGCACCTCCAAGGGGAACCATGGTCCCTCAAGAGCAGGTTGTATTGTGAGAGATAGTAACGGGGAAGTGTTGGGCTCTTTGGTAGATTCTCTCCTTGAGGAGACTAATAATGATGTGTAGATCCAAGCTCTATTATTGGGTCTAAATCTATATAGGGAACTCAAAGCAAGCAAGGTGGTAATAAAAGGGGACTCATCCTTAGTAATCAATGCTTTGCGAACAAGGAAAATTTTGAATTGGAAGCTAACAAAGAATTTGGAGATCACTTTGGGATGTATAGATTTATTCAATGAAGTAATGTTTAATCATATATTAAGAGAGGGGAATATGTAAGAAAATCATTTGTCAAATTTGGGCATGGTAGGCCCAGATAGGAAGGTGATTAATAAAGCTATAACTTAATATTTGTGGGTGGCTGGGAGGGCAACCCTCCATGTCGATGGAGGGGAACTAGGGGAGTCTGACTAAGCACTTATGTGGGCATCGCATGGTATAGTTGTTGGCTGAATGTGTGGGTGAGTAGGAAGGGCCAGATGGAATACAAGTTGGAGCACTCAGTATTTGGTGAGTACATGCAATGAAGGTAGCTAGTAGTGAACTCTCATTTCAAGGCAAGGTTTAAATTAAAGGTTGGAGTTGTGCAACAACCGAGCATGCAAGGACTAGATTTCCTTGCACAATAATTATGCTCCACTCGTGTGAAGCGAATTCGACTTTATCTCTGTGGGAATTATTTATGGGAGAGGTGGACGGTAGGTTGGTAGAGTGTGGTTGGAAGAATTTCTGTGAAGTCCAATTTGCGAGCAGGTTGCCAAGCAATGTTTGACTTCCAAAGGATTCTATGATGGCTTCGAGCGGTCAGACCAAATCAAAATTCATTATCTCTATCTTGGAGGAAGGGGTGGAGATGTTCAGGGAAGACACTCCCATCTCTTTGCAAGCAATGGAGAAACAAGGAGCATTTAGAGTGATTAATGACAAGAGGCTTAAGCGACTTATGTTGAATCCAGACCCCTTGGTTTTGGTCATGATTAAAATGGTCTTAGGGAAAGGCCATTTGGAGAGAAAGGAGTACACGAGAGATAATGCATACATCTCTTCGTGCTTCCTTGCCTCGATGTTGGACAACGATGTCTGCAAGGTGGAGGAAAAGGGTTTGCTAGAGTGCTTGTTTTGCGAGGATTTGGTGGGTGGCTTGGAGGAGACATTGAAGGCAACCATAGTTGGCAAAGGAATTTCACAGCCTGCGGATTTGGAGCAACTCTAGAAAATGGATGAGGTTTTCAAAGTCTTCCCTTTTCTTTTGGATTTGAAAGGGGTGGAGCTCATGAGGCACAAAATTGTGGTGGCAGTGGCGGTGGAATTTTCGAAACAAAAGCTTGGGTTGGTGGCGACGGATGACATGGAATGGGTGGAATATTTCGACTCCTTCGCCAAGCTTAACGACTTTCTGTGATGGGTTCCTTTTGCGATGGTTTAATTTTATTCCTTTTGGGTTGTAGCAATAAGTTAAGGTTTTAATGATAGTTGGGTCTCAACCATGTCTAGTCAAATCTACCCTGTAATGGGAATGGCAGCAATAGTTTTGGTTGGTTTTGTCTCAATCGGTTGAAGGTTCCTCCTGCTTCAGCAAATGTACTGTATGGATTTTTATTATTAATATAACAAAACCAAAATCTTACGTATAAGAAAAATGGTTTAATATTGATATTTTCTTACAATGCACTATCTTGTTAAACATGTATGTATGATGTTGAAGTATTTAAAAAATGCTAGTTAAATGTAATTTTTTCATCTAAACAAACTATAAGTAAAAGAATAAATAATTATAAAAAGGATAAAATTTGTTGATTTTCGAAGCTAAAGTAATTGAAAAAAATTTGTCTTCTTTATCTTTCATTCATTCATACATACATATATATATCTATGTGTGTATATGTATATGTATATATGTGTGTAAGTGCATATAGATATATATATATATATATATATATATATATATATATATATATATATATATGCGTGTGTATGTGTGTATGAGTATATGTGTATATGTGTGTATGTATGTATATGTAGGTATATATGTATGTATATATATATATGTATACACATATACATGTTATACATATACATATATAAATCTATATATGTATCATATATGTATATATATACACATGCATATATAGACATGTATATATATACATATTTAAAGAAAGAAATAAAATACAACTAATTACTACTTAATTTTAACAAGAAACAATGAAAATAAACTAGATCCACAATAATTTTATTGGAGTAATGACAATTACAAGAAATATATCTTTGGAAGACCGCTATTCTCAATTATATTTCTTTTCAAATAGCTTACAATGTACTCTTTGAGTTGTAGTGCTTTAGTGGAGAAAAATATTATGTATCTAGAGGAATTTTGACATGATAACCCTAAATGCAACTAAACCTATAGTATCTATTCTAAGCCATCAATAAATAGGTAAAGGAGATCCTAGAAAATCATAAATGGTTTCCCAAAACCATGGCCCAAGTCTTCATCCAAGCCTTGGGTTTTGTGAGTACTTGGTGGAGCCTACATACATGGTTCTCCATAGGTTTGGAAACATCTCAAGAAACATTATAGTGTTGTTTGACTCTTCTCTTTCTTGCACCACTTATTCCCCTCAAATACCTATTTCCTATGGTAGCTTTTGTGTATTCTAGAAGACCTGTTTCTATAAGTGTACTCTCTACTAATGAAGATTTAATAACTAGAACACTTTATCAAGGACTCTTAAATACACATAATAAGCTATAGTTTATCATACAATCAAGGTCCCAATCAAAGTATTACCTTGAATTATATATGCCTAGAAGAAAAGTGAAACAAAATCCAAAATTCTATAAGCATAAAACATCAAGTATCATAAAAATTACCTAAAACTAACTTCATTGATAGAATTTATGAGTATAATACATAATAATATGTACTACTAACGAGTCAATTATGGTTAACTCATACTACAATTCAAAGGTGATATTTTTTGTTAGTTTTTCAACCTCATATATCCAGATTAAAATACATTAGCTACTAGTATACCTAATTAGAAGATTTAAAATGCATTAGAGTAAAGGACATTAAAATCTCATATTCATATCGAACACACTATGTAAGCTAGATAGATCTATCAAACTATTACTTATCTCATTTAAAGTTTAAAATACTTACTTTATAACTTTATAATGGTACACCATACAAATAGAGATAAAAGAAAATAATGGTAGATATGTTATGAAGTAACACAACCAAAGCACATAAATCTCATATGAACAAAATAATAAATATAAATTAATATTACAAGAATTTTGATTAAAAAATAAAAGACCTCTAGTTATCCATAATTTTTCAAGTGATTAAACTTGTGGATTATGCAAACCCAATTGGTTTTACCTAAAAAGACATCTTGAAGAGTATATTTTACGAATCTAGAAGGACCTTGTGGACATCTAAAATTGGCACATCATCATTTCATCTAATAACTGATTATTCCTATATAATTAGTCAAATAAATCATTTATATTTGATCAATTATCTCAATTTTCCTCCCAAATTGATTAAATAATATTTTATTATTTGATTAAAATAAAATCATTAGTCATCACTATTCACCCAACCTTAATCACCTTATCATCCCTTCTATAATCCAACCTTAGATAAATAAATACCAAATTTTAGTTGTCTAAAACCCATCTCATCTACATTCAAAAGTTAAATAAATTTTAATATTTATTTAATCATCTTTGTTATCAACAAGATTGCACCCATGTGTGAAAGCAAGGATGCCTTGGAATCCTATGTAACATGGGAATACTTTCAGGTTGTGGGTACCCTATGTTGAAAGTAGACCTCCGGATTATGGGTCGACTTCCCTTAAGTTTGTTTAATGATGGACTGTAAAAAATTTATGGAAAAGGTAGAATGCTTTAAATGAATGCATGAACTAAACTTAAAATGGAAGGTGTTGCACCTAATCATGAGAAACTTACTTGCAACCTGACTCACAATGACTTTTCAATATTTCTATTTGCACAACCAAATCTGAACAGCTTAATCACCTAAATATTTCATACAAAGGCTTTGACAAAATTATCTTTTTCGAAGGAAAATCTATGTTTTCACAACTAAAATGATAAAAGGGATCACATGCAATATCTATAACCTATGAATTTAAACTTAACTGCATACATACATCTATGAGAGAGATGAAAATTACAGGTTTCCAAATTAAAACACAATAATCTTCTTATCAGATCAAACACAATGATGACGCCTAAAATCTTGAAGGCAAAAACTTGGTACTACTGAAAAGAAAGAGGAATTCATCTGCTAATAACGAAGTCAAAATAACCTGTAAAAGAGTTGATGCATAATATTAACTGTAAAAAATTGAGTTACAAGATCTCTCTCTACAGAGTGCAAATGCAAAAAATCAAGAATTGGGGAAAAAAGAAAGACTTTTTTCCATAAATACAATGATGGCATGTATAATGTGCCCAAAAGGTGGAACTCCAAGCTAACTAGAAGTGAGAAAAATCAATGCATGCTTCTCACGAGAAAAGACAAAAACCCTAGAAAAAGGGGATCAAAACTAAAATGATCTGCAATGAAATAGCTGCAAACTCATCGTGATGATTCACTTTCACTCAAGTGAACTCAAAAAGGTCTCCAATTTGACTAAAAGTCAAAGGGAATCTCCAAAATCTCCAACTATATGCGTAAGTTTCAGTTCCACCTCCAAATCTCCTTTTTTGCATGAGTAATAATCTCAAAAGAAACTCAAGTCTCACTCCTCATGGCGTACATAATTTGTTTTAACAATTATTAAAAACAATCAATACAATTATTTTTTAATAATGTTAAATAAAAAATTGCAATAATATAAAGGACTTTACAAAAGATTTTTTTTGAAAAAATAAACATGTCACTCCTTATATCTCTCAAGCATCATGATTAACTCACGAGCCCTCCACATCACTAGGTCAATTGACTTAGAGTCAAGACCACGGCAAAATAAGTCACAATGATTTTCTCAAAAACAAAGGTAAAAAATAACAATCATTTGAATCAAGGTATAGTAAAATATCAAGGAACCCTAATCATTTCATTCATTGTCTCTGGAGACTTCATTTTGCTCGACTGCGACCGCTATGTTGCGGTTTCAGCTCGAACCATGAGCCTCATGTTGTTTTTGATAATTCTTTCTAAGGGATTCTCTGTAATAGTGCTTGGTAAGTCATCATTTTTCACCATTATGGACATTTTGCTTAGTTTCGAGGGCTTTCAGGATTTCATAGCCATGGCCATAAACACATCCTTAACTCACTCTTGTTGCAGTATCCACTATTTGATTATTTTTAGATTTTGAGGCCACCATTTGAAGGATTTTTGAAGCTTTTCCCTCAAGTTTGAAAGTATCCATCTTGTGAGGAATCGGAAGTAAACTTGAGGTATGGCTTCCATTTATCATTATTTTCTTTTCTTCAACAAAAAATGCTCCATTCGAGCTCCATGTGAAAAAAATGATGGTCGTTTCTTCTTTTCTATATAATTTGAATTTGGAAGCCTTTGGGTTTTCCTATCGAGGGTTTCTTCTATGCTACTTTTGAAAATAAAAGACATAAAAATCTATGAGTAAAAATCTCTCAACAACCCTAGGTTATCTTTTATTTCTTTTTTCTGTGGACTTTTATCATGAATGGCCACAACCATGACCCATTTTATTTGCCTTTGTAAGAGAACAAGAGGAAACTCTTCTTATTTGAATCTTTGTTCTCCTGAAACCCTTGCTTTGAGATGGGTTTTTGATATTTTTCTATATGTAACAGGACACCATGGTTGCCTCTCCATTATTGCACAATATGGATATCTATTGGAAACCATAAACTTCAATTCCATTCTTCATGAACACTGCCCCCTTGATGATTTCCATAGACTTATACCTCCATTATTCTTCACATTATTATTGTTTTACTATTTTGAGATTCACCTATGGTTCTCTTTTAATTATGAGATTATATGAATATCACTACCTCTGCAGCTTCTACTTGATATTGACAAAGTCATTATATATTTCTAGTTGTTGATCTTGCAAGCATTGTTTTTGTTTCATAATATTGTATTGATGTTCACTGTTTCTGATGAGGCATTGTCCAAGAGTCATGATTTTCATATCATTAAGAATAATGCCATAATTTAAAATTTTGAGAGCCTTTGCCATTATTCATTAAAGGAAAATGCTTGAGAGATTGTAAATTTCATTATTCCTTTTAATATTCTTGCAACTCATAGATGAAGTCATAAAAATAAATATCAGAATAGGCATTAGATGACTGTCCCCTTAAAATTTGATTGTTTTTTTTTGTAGTTACTATTCTTAAACTCTTTGAGGATGATGAAAATGGGAAGTCCCTTTCTCCCTATGTTGAAGATTGTAACACTATGATTGCATGTGATTGCCCCTTTATGTTTATGGGCACTGTATCCTCATAGTTGTTGGTCTCAATGTATTGGGACAATACTTGAATTCCTCCATTATATGTTTGCATTAGGCATGACAGTATCATTACTATGAAAGAATAAGAGTTTAAAGCCATTCTTATTTAACATGATTACTTTAAAATTGTAATACCTTTCATTTGAGACTCTCTAATTTAACCCTAATCAGCTTTGTGGTAGCAATCTCATTGCATGACTGTTTTTACATCTATTGTGTATAATTTTCATGTGTTAATTCATACTAAGAGAGCATATTTCTAGTAACATATAGTTACCATAGTAGGAGAAAGTGTTTGACTTGTTAAATTCTACAAGACCGCTTGTTATTATGAACCTTCATTGATGATTCACTTTTCTAATTAGATGAACACTTGCTCTGCTCTGGTAATTGTATGCTATCATTTCATACATATTTTATGCATTATCACGTGAAGACTGTAGTGCCTTAAGTATGTTGGGCTCGACCCTTATGGGAACCCATTTTCCTCCACATACTAAAATGAAAAGAGATTGATTATAAAATAAGAGAAGAACATATTCTTGCATAGTGAGCAAAAATGTTAGATAAAAGCAGTTTAATATTATTTTTGATGATGACTTCAATTTCACTTTGATGATCTGGTCATGATTCTCCTTTGTACAGTTCTGATATGGCTGAATTGGATTGATACTTCATAGGTTTAAGTTATTCAACTGTTGATAACATATGATGAAACTTTATCTCTCAAGCTCTAACAAATCTCTTAACATCCTGCAAGTAGATCTAAACCTAGGGAATGAAGGACTGAAGATAGGAGGGAAGCTGATGACAGAGATGAAGATAGAACATCAACAACATTGAATAGGTAATGAAGGATATAATGTTTCGTTATATGCTTTCCTATTATTATCTTCAGTTGAATAACTTAGCCCTTATGTTTTGTCAATGTGGTTTAGTCATTCCCATGACTTTTGTGGGACTTTTAAACACTCTTTTTCCCTCTAAGCATGAAATAACAATGTTTATGCAATCTTGTATGTTCATTTCAAAATGAATAAAATACTACACTATGCAATTTTTATGAATGTTATGTGCCATGTGAATTTTGCATAATAAACTAAATCTTATTTGAAATGCCTCATTTTCAAATGAACTATCAACATAAAATGAATGCACCTTTCACCTTAGATATAGTAAACAATTCCAACGCTATCAAAATGAATTGAAGGTAGAAATTTTGGTAACAATCTTATTTTATGAAATTTTCATTAGTTAATTAAACCAAATCAATTAACCTCTTTAACCATTTTTGCATGTATAATAATGATTAGTCAATGCATTATGTGCTCAATTTTTCAAGTTAGTACATATATCATTTGAAACATGAACATTTGGTATATTTGGGAGCATGGGGCAAGATATTCACACCCTTCCAAAACTCCACTTTTAATTTCCACCATCCTCTTCCTCCAAGAACAATATCTACCCTTGGTTCCCTTTGAATCTTGGGAACCCATTTGATCACCACTCCAAGCATACCACTTGGAAGCTTCTCACACCTTTAAGAATATCAATCAATGAGAGTCCTTGATCTCCCTAATGTATTTTATCCCTCCATTCATCCTCCAAAAAATCTTTAAATTGAGACCTCCATAAGCCATTTGAAAACTAGTCTTGAATGTAATGTTATGATAGCACCTTGAGCTCTTGACATTTAATTCTCTCCAACATCAATCCTTGGACACAACTACTATGTGCTTAGTGTATCTAGAAGACTTGGGTGAGGGTATTGGGTAATTCAAGATCCTTTTCTAATAATTTTTTGATTTTTATTTTATAAAATTGAGCATTGCATATTTTTTAGGAAAGGTGTCTCAACCTTAATCCTGTTGAGAAGATTATTAAAAGTATAATTTTTAGGTCATAAAATAGAAAAAAATCAATTTTTAGGCTACAAAGAACTATATTTTAGCCTAAAGGAGTATTTTTGGTTGTTTTACATCACCAAGGGGGTTCTTATTGCATAGGTCTCTTCAAGATATTTTTTTAAATGGGTGTAATTATGATTCTAGATCAAAAGTTATGGTTTGCATAAGAATTGCAAAAATGTGTTAGATGCATAAAAGATCTATAAGGGGGAGTTACACTTGTTTACCGACTTATGATGTGTGTTATGAAACATAATAAAACATCTTTGATTGCAGATATTAGAACCAAAATATATCATCCAATTTGGTGAGTGGTTTATAATGAGGTTATGATAGTTGGAAGGAATATGCTATTTTAGCTTGTGGACTCATCTTGAGATTTAGGATTTGGGCACCACTTTTTGGGTGGTTTCAGCTCATGGTTTTCTAATGATGGTTTCATGTATTATATATCCTATATATTAGCTTCTTGATATGGAGGTTGTTAGTAGATATTTTTGTTTATATTGTTAAGTTGTCAAAATTCCTTCAGATCTTTGGTTGGTGATACTTCTATGAAGTCTTTCTTTGCAAGTTTCTTGTAACTATTTTTTTTATTGAATAATGCATTAGGCTGCTTTGGAGAGTGGGTTTTTTTCTCTAGAAATGGTTGTTCCCACATACACTTTTGTTAAATTGTATATTTTTTATTTTATGTTTATATGTGTCTCTTATTTTTTAATTATTAAAACTTTTAGACCACTCTCCTCATTATTTTAGTGTGGGAAGTGTTTCTATGTACCTTTCTTACTTACAATATTTGTGAGTTGAAATGGTTAACTTAGTGTTTTAGTTAGTTCATATATGCCCACATCTATATGGGTGTCCTTAGGGTGCAAGGATTTGTATATCCCATCAAACCCTATATAGTAGCTATATTTTTGTTACTACTAATAGATATTATTACTCTCAAATATTTTCATGTTATCTTGGATGAAACATCAAATTCTTTTTGAATCATTTTTTATCTTTCCACAATGTTTCAACAAGATAAAAATAAGTAGAATCAACATGCTTGTCAACAAGATAATTAGTCATTTTACACCTATATTTTTATCAACAAATTTGAACCTTCTCAACAAGATGAAAATATTTAGACCTATAAGATTTTAGTTGTCATAAAATTATACTTGTTTATATAATTATCAATCACTATATAGCTAAAATAGAGATCCATTTTATGAATCAACTAAGAAGGTTATAAACTTGAAATAAAAATTGTAAATGATAAAATAAACATGTGCAAGGAAATGCATAACTTGTGTGTCTCAACTTGCACTTTAATTACCAATATTTATTTATATAATATTTATTTTTCTAATGTACAAATTCCAATGAAATAAAAAAACTTATAAATGAACTAAGAAGGTTAGAAATTTGAAAGTCATCTTACAAATCATAAAATAAACTTGTGTAGATTGGAATACACATTTTGTGTTTAAATGTATATTTTAATTCACAAACATTCAATTACAAAATACTCAATTTCCAATGTATGGATATAAATATTTTAAATATAACAATATATGACCCAGCTAATAAATGTCAGTGTTTCTTAGATCAAATTGAATAATGAAAGCACTTAAAAGAATTGCAACACATAAGACAATGAACACACAAAGATACCCTGGGAAAACCCTCCTCTTGAGGGAGAAAAACCCAGCAATGAATCTCTTCTATAATATAGAACAATGGCAGAAATATGCTTACAACTCAGGCCCAGCAATGGCCAACAATGGATACAACAAAGTCGCACCTCTCCTAGATGCACTAGATACAAATGAATATCTTCTTCCTTGAAATCGGACTGCTGCTATATGGTGCGAATTATGCTCTTAAGGAAATGCGAACTTGCTTGAGTGATTGGATTATGCAATGACAAATGAGACCTTGTATTTATACAAGTGTGGCACCCCTTCAACATAGGTCGGCCCACATACAAAATAAATAATAAATACATAAAGTCGGCTCAAGCCAAGACTAAAATATGTGAACCAAGAAGGGTCGGCCCTTTAGCATTTACATTTATTGTTTGGTATAAATTAAATAGCCAAATGGCTATGCATTTAATTTATCTTTTCTTCTTGGAATTCGTGTGATGAAGTGCAGACCGTAGCTGCTATAACATCAACACTCCCTCTCAGCTAGGGATGAACTTCCATCTACACAAGACACATCATATTAGAATGAAAACAAAATAGAATATCACCTCAATGTGATATTAACCATTATGGCTACTTCCATAGATGGTATAAATTAAATCATCACGGATTCCCTCACATGATGCTGTCATGGAGTCACACACATGACATCCACCATAGCTCTCCCAGAGGGTGGAAACAAGGGCTTTCACCTCAAATCTCTCTCAATAGAGAATTGCATTATCAAGGGCTTACACCTCAACTCTCTCTCATCAGAGAATTGCATTATCAAGGGCTTACACCTCAACTCTCTCTCAACAGAGAATTGCATTATCAAGGCTTGCACCTCAACTCTCTCTCAACACAGAATTGTATTATCAAGGGCTTACACCTCAACTCTCTCTCAACAGAGAATTGCATTATCAAGGGATTTCACCTCGAACTTCTCTCAAAGAAGAACTCATTAAACAAAGGAACACTGATACTGAGACTCCCTCTCGATCCTAGCTTCAGAGATTGCAAAGAAGACTTCTGGAGATGTACTCCCTCTAGCCATCAACTCCGTCCCTCTAGTGTTTACTCCCTCTTGATCATTTCCTTGGTTGACATGACTTCTTCACAAGAAGCCTCAAGCTTTTCATCACTAAGTAATCTCTTATTATCTTCTTCCCTCTAAACCTGTCTAGGAAGCATTTTAGATAGAGATTACTATCAGTTCATAATTATCCAAAGAAATATCAAGATTTAGAATTGTACAAGTTATATCATGAATGAATTTTTTTTTTTTTTTCAAAGATCTTATGCTAGTGAACACAACACAATTCAAGAGAATCTACTATCTCTCTTAATTACAAGATCCAAAAAATGATATAACTCAGCAACCAAAGAATACTTATCTTTTTAACTATTCTGATAGGTCCAAATGCTGGACATAGTGCGATACGTTGTACTTGAGCTCAGATCAATCCGTACTCTTCACAGTTTGAACACAATGATGACCTGAAAGGTACATTGACTTCAAGAGATATCTACAGCCATCAATGTAGTCCAATGATTGCAAGCTATGACTCCAAGCTTGATCATTTCTTCATTCGGTAAGACTTCAAGATTGCTTGATGCTCAGGTTATCTCAATGTTATAACATGAATTAATAATTACAAAAACAATTCATGAACATTATTCAACCATGCAATACTTATCTCATGGATTTCAAAAAAAAACTCCCGAGTAATAGATAATTAATTCATTAATCATGACATGTCTTTCTTTCAATTTCATAGAAGAGCTAATCTCAGCAAAACAAAAGACAATCTTCACAAATTAGCATGATCCTACTTGTAATGAATAAATCTAAATAATCTTATCGCAATGATCACTATTTACTGGTCACACATAATCCTAAGTAAATAATGTCAGAATTGCATAACTCAACAAATTGAATTTTACCCTAGAATAGTAAATACAATCAAAAGCAAAGAATACTTATCTCTTAAATATTCTGAAGGGTGGACACCGTATGAAATGTTGCTCTTGTGCTTAGAGCAGACTTTTGTAGCTATGTCTCATCTTCGCCACCTTCAGAAACAAAACTCAATAGCCTCGGCCTCCACTTAACAATTTTTTGGCCTTCACCAATGTTCACTGCAACTGCTCAAGTCCGTCACACTTTTGTGAATGGCTTCGAATGAAATCAGCTTTCATCAATTGTATCTCCTTTGATAGATGCAAAACACACACAGTGCCAGCAATCTCAAAATCCTCCAGATGTTCCTATTGCTGAATGAACCCGACAATACCACTCATTATATAGATTGGCAGCGGTCGTATGCATTGGGTCGGTCCTCACATATAAATCCTATGTTCTGGAGTAGAACTTCCAAGTACCACAGAATAGTTAAGAGTATTTGACTATCAATAGTTTGATCACTGAAAGCTTCTTGTGACGAAAGTGCTTTCACCACGGTAACATGAAATTAAGAAGCGATTGAATACGGTGATTGTCTTATTCTCCCAAGAGAGACACACATGAAATATAGCATAAGATTTCGATCAGCATCCGATACTGCATGAGCAAGCAATGCTATCAGTAGAGATTAAGCCCAACACACTTATATCTTTCCACCAGCCAACCATGTATGATATCACGACAATGCCTGATAACTAGCGCTTGACGAATATGTGAGTTTCCAGAGGATTATGGCTTTGCAAATTGAGTACTCCCGTGACTTCCCTGTATCCGTTGCCTCCTTGACAAAGATCTTCCCACTTGATGTGGATGACCGAAGTCATTGAGATCCGATGGATTAGCTTAGCGACCATGAGTTTCTGTGAAAAAACTCTGGCATGGCTATCTCTTATGCACTAGGTGTCGGGTGTGATACTTTTGATCTTGGAGCTCTGTCGATAGTGGCGTCGCTCAATGATCTGATGTTGCTTAAAGCTCCTTGTTTGAAGTCCCGCTTGGATGATAATGTTGTATCATGCTCGGGGATTGAATGCTTCTATTGGTATGCCGCACACAAAAGTCTTCGTGATAATGTTAAACCAAACACCAGCCTGATGATTGCCACTGCGTGGATTCTTTAGAGATGAATTTGACAGATGCGTGTTACCTGCTCCTTTAAAAATTAATCAACTTCTGGAGTGTGCACTACGAAACTGAGGTTGGATGCACAACACGAAATTTTCAGATAGACTCTTGACTTATTCGAATTTGATGAAATCCAGCGCTCCTCAATAGTAATCCTTTCCCATGGCTTTTCTTCCTTAAGGAATTCGATATGAATAATGATATGCCTCTTATCAGTATCTTCCCTTATCTTGCTTAGACAAATCTGATGAACCCGCTCTGATACCATGTTAGTGTTTCTTAGATCAGATTGAATAATGAAAGCACTTAAAAGAATTGCAACACATAAGACAATGAACACACAAAGATACCCTGGGAAAACCCTCCTCTTGAGGGAGAAAAACCCAGCAATGAATCTCTTCTATAATATAGAACAATGGCAGAAATCTGCTTACAACTCAGGCCCTAGCAATGGCCAGCAATGGATACAACAAAGTCGCACCTCTCCTAGATGCACTAGATACAAATGAATATCTTCTTCCTTGAAATCGGACTGCTGCTATATGGTGCGAATTATGCTCTTAAGGAAATGCGAACTTGCTTGAGTGATTGGATTATGCAATGACAAATGAGACCTTGTATTTATACAAGTGTGGCGCCCCTTCAACATAGGTCGGCCCACATACAAAATAAATAATAAATACATAAAGTCGGCTCAAGCCAAGACTAAAATATGTGAACCAAGAAGGGTCGGCCCTTTAGCATTTACATTTATTGTTTGGTATAAATTAAATAGCCGAATGGCTATGCATTTAATTTATCTTTTCTTCTTGGAATTCGTGTTATGAAGTGCAGACCGTAGCTGCTATAACATCAACAATAAAATCACAAATTTAAAACACATCTTACAATTCATGAACTAAATTTGTGTAGGTTGAAATATGTGAATTGTATTTCTCAACCTACAATTTTCTTCACCAACATTGAATTATACAATTTTTTTTAGTAATGTATGAATCATGAAAGAAGGTCAAAATTTTGAAATACATTCTACAAATCATTACCTAAATATGTACAAGTTGAAATACATATTGTTTTTTTCAACTTGTAATTATTTTCATCAACATTCATTACATAGTATTTTATTTGCCAATGTATGAGGCCTGGGGATCAAAGCCCACTAACCCAACACCTATCGATCATGGGGCCAATGCTGGTTGGCAGGCCAATGACACTGACAACACTGTCAGGCTTGTTAGCGTTGGAAGGCTAGGTTAGGGAGTGGCATGGTGTTTGTAGATCCCCCACCCTAATTTTTTTAATATAAATTTTATTTACAAATATAATCAGTTTTTTAATAAAAACTATAGGATTTATTTAAAAAAAGCTCATCTAAAAAAAAATTGACAACTATAACAAGCCTACAAGGGAAAAATAATTTGCATTTTTTTCCACTAACCAAAATGGGTCAAAATTTATGTCAATATTCATCTCTCAGGTGTCTTGAATCCAACGGTGAGGTTTGTTTTGTCTCAAGAGGTCATATGAAACACTTCCCCTACAAAACCCTTATGGTAAACACCAAGAAAAAACTCTTTTTCCAACAAATATCCATAAACCCGTATCTGAGAAAAATAACCATATATTTGCAACCTAAAAACCCCAAATCTACAAAATGAATCTGCACAAAATCCTCATATCTTGTAATGTCTTAATTCATGCAAATCCTTGAATCAACTATACACAAAATCTACTACAACAAGGGTTATAGAAACCACAACATGGCTCTAATACCAAATGAAAGGAAATATACATCCACCCAAGATAATTTCAACATAACCCAAATAGAGAAATCTATGGAAACAAGTATTCAAAATCTATATGCAAAATAATAGACAACATACCATCAAAAATGACACAAGATATACCTTGGGAAAACCATCAAGAGGGATAAACCCAACCTCCAAAAGCATCCATAACTCATGTATTATTTAACAATAAAGATTATAATAAATCTTCAAAGTTCTCCATGAATATCCTTGAAGCAACAAGCCTCTACAAAAACTCCATGTAAACAAGCATGTAACCATGCATCCCATCCCATGCTTCAAAGCTCACAAATAATAACAAGAGATGCTCTCAAACCCTTAGCCAAAAATGACCAATTTTCCAACCAACCAACCTTAAACAACTACCCATCTACTTGTTTTTATAGGCATAAGTTCACACAAAACCACCAAATGATATTATATTAAACCATGCACGACTAATACCATGAGATTACAAAGCCATTAACCTACAAATTTATTTTTTGGTTCTAAGTTTTCTCAATATTAAATATATCCCTAATGTGAAACCCCGCATTAAATATTTATCACAATGTTACATACAACACATAAAGTGACCCAAAAATGCTAACTTCATGTAATGCATGCATCCCTAGATCTCCTAGGGCACCACATATAATAAAATATTATATTATATAACATTATGCAAGGTGGACAACACACATTTTCCTAATAGTTCTCTTATTCAATAATATATTTTCTAGGCAAGTGGAGAGACTAATATTATTTTAAAATGTAGAAAATCATGAAGACGATTGGTGAGAATTTGTATGTTAATAGTTTTTTTTGGTTCATTCCATGCATTCAATGCTAATAGATTTTTTTGTTTAATTTTTTTCAATCTGTGCACTAAAAAAAATAGTCTTGTTTGCCTCTCACAATCAATAAAGATGAATTTATTATAAAAAAAACATAGAGTTATTTCACACTCTCAAAATTATATTTGATAAAATTTATTCCTTATATTGATTGCACAAATACATTGTTTGAGGTGAATCTCGTTAACAGGGATCGGCAACACCTCTTCATCCAGCTTTGAGAGTTGGAATGCATTATTCTATTTGCATTCTATGATAATGTATGTGCCATCCCACATGACATCAAACTTTGTGTGTTTACTAGGTCTGCTTTTGAGTTCATACCATTTAAATACTAGATCTCCCTCTTTGAAAACTCTTGGGACTACTTTTTTGTCAAATGTCCTTTTTCATCTAAGCTTGATGAATCTCCGGGTTCCTTAATGTCTCTTTTATTTTTTCTTCCAGCTCCATTAAATGTGCAAGCCTAATTTCTATAGGTTCTTCATCAAGCAAATCCAGTTCTTTGGTCATACTTAATGTAGGCAACTCAACGTAGATATGAATTTTAGCCTCTTTACCATAAGTTAGAATGTAAGGTGAACTACCTGTTGCTCTTTTAGGTGTAACCCTATTAGCCTAAAGGGCTAGTTTCAACTTGTCATGTCAGGTTCTCTAATTATCCTAGATTTTCTTTTTTATGATATTTATCAAGTTCTTGTTAGTGGACTATGCTTTTCCATTATCCTGAGGGTAATAGTTTGAAGAAGTATTCAGATAAATATTGTGCTTTACTAGCCAGCTTAAGACTTTCAAACCTACGAATGCTAAATCTTTATTAAAAATGATTGAATTTGGTGTACCAAATCTAGAAACCAAGTCTTGATAGAAATTCAAGATAGATGTCTCATTTGCATCTTTCAGTGCAACTGCTTCAGTCCACTTCGTAAAGTAATTTGTAGCTGTTAGTATCCATTTATGACTAACACTTGAAGGTGGGTTTATGGGAGCAATGAATTCAAGTCCCCACTTGCCAAAAGGCTGCTCCACTTGAACTGGATGCAGAGGTAGGGCTGCAAGCTTCTTCTTTCCTGCAAACACTACACATTTGTTATATTTTATGACCCAAGCATCGACATCTTTAAATAAATATAGCCAGTAATAGACAACTCTCATTATATTCAAAGTTGTGGTTCTTGGTGCAAAGTGGCCTCCAGTGGGCCCATCAAGAAACTCTTGGAAAAATTTCTCAATCTGTTATGGTTCAATGCATCTCAACAAAACACCATTAAAATCCCTTCTATATAGAATTCCATCAATTACAACATAGGGGATGGCTTGAAGCCTATAATACCTTCATTTTGACTTTTCTAAACTTGCAAGATAGTCACCTATGTGCAAGTAATGGATCATTTGATGAATCCAATTTGTTGTCATAACTGGAACAACAACTTGTTCTTCATTATTTAGCATTGTTTCAACTTGTTGATCAACTGGTTTTTTTCTTTCTTCATTACCAACAAGCTTTTCATATAGGACTTTTCCTCTAATGAGCTTGGTGAATTTAATTTCAATGTGTACTCCATCACTTTCGTGATCCAGCCTGCCCTCTTATCATTAATTTCTTTATTGAGGAGAAATTCTTTAACTATTGAGTGAGCAACCAACAGTTGTATTTTGTTATTTAGTAGCATATGCCTAATTTTTTTGAGGTTTCTTACTACAGCTAATGCATGCTTCTCTACAAATGAATATCTTGCTTCATAATCATGCAGAACTTGACTAAAGAAAGCCACAAGATACTCTAATCCTTCTTAATTTTACTGACATAGCATGGCTAAAATTGTATCAACACTTCCAAACACATAATATGAAATCTTTATCAAAATTTGGATTAATAATTGTTGGGGTTGCTGCAAGAGCCTCTTTAATTTTTTCAAAACTTTTCTTGCCTTCCTTTGTCTAGCTGAATAGAATATTCTTCTGTAGTATGGTTGTGAGTGGCTGCAATAAAGCTACAATGTTATGAATGAACCTCCTAACGAAATTAATCCTACCGAGGAAACTCTGCAAACCTTTCTTATGTGCAGGCAGTGGCAAAGCTAAAATAGTTGTGATTCTTTTTGGGTCAATGGTGATACTATGCTTTGAAACAATATGACCCAGGAAGCTTCCCTTCATAGACTGCAAAAATTATCTTTTGGGAATTTAAGGACACCTCATACTCTTTGCATCTTTCAAAGATCTGCCTTAGATCAGCAAAAAATTTGTTAGCCTTATTTGAAAACATAGTAATATCATCTAAGTACACAGAAAAAAATTATTAATAAGGCCTTGAAAGTCCATGTCCAGCACCCTCTGAAAGGTTGCCCCTGCATTGGAAAAATTGAAGGGCATCTTTTTATAGGCTATAGTACCCCACTTGGTGGTGAAGGATTTTTTGTACTGGTCTTCTTCCTTAACCAAAATCTGGTTGTACCCAGAATAACCATCCAACAACGAGAACCTCTCTGAACCTGAAACAACTTGCAATATTTGCTCCATTGAAGGCAAAAGATAGTGATCTTTGAGTGAAGCTCTATTTAGATCACGAAAATCCACAAACAACCTTATCTCTTTGTTCTTCTTCCTAGCAGGCACCAAGTTAGAAACCAAAGAGGCGTGCTTTATCAGAAAGATAATACTACCTTCAATCAACTTGTTCAATTCTATTTTCATAAGGTGTTCCAGCTTGGGATTCAAAGGCCTCTGCTTCTACCTTACTAGTTTTGCATCGGGATCCAACTCAATTGTGTGTTGGGATAACTTAGGGTTAAAACCCTTAAGATCTCCATACTCTTAAGTGAATACATCACTAAATTATTGGCAAAGAAAAATAAAGGCTTGTTGTTTTTCTTTGGTACATAATTTTCCAAGCTTGAGAAGCTTATCTCTAAATATTTCAATTGGCTCATAGTGCTCCTGCTTCACTGTGATGTTGGATTCATCTTTTCTAACCTGATCATTAGTGTTAAAAATTGATTCAAGGGTCACTAGTCCCTTAGGTAGCTTGTTGGAATTTAATTGTAGAATCTAGTTATCATATTGTTGCTCAAGATTTTGTTGGTTTCTAGCAAAAATTCTACTTCTTCGATCAAAAAATTGATAATTTTCTCATCGTTGTCAAAAACCTACCAACTAACATTGTTATCTGGTACAAACAATCACATGACCACCTTTACATATTGTTGTACCTCAACATTATGAATATCAATTGCTATGTCATATTGTGAACCTATGGCAACAAGTTTATATGCCTCTTTATTTAGACTTTTATGAATAGACAACAAATTAAAAGCATCAAATTATTCTATTAAATCCCAAGTTTTGTGCTTATATAGCTTCAACAAATCATTTTTAGTTACATTCAATTTTTTTACCTAATTTTTTATCAGCTCAGAATCACTGAATACTTGCAAACATTTGACTCCTTTTGTTTTTGGCCCATTCTAGGCCATGAATTAATGCATCATACTATTGGGAATAGGTACCTCAACTTTTGGCTTGGACCTCTGAAAATACTTGGCGAAATTATCATCTTTCTAAGCCTTTACCTCTCTACCGCTAAGAGCTTTTTCTACAGGCGCAGTCTCGCGGTTTACCGCCTTACTGTGGGCCTCTTTTGGTATGTTCACAGTTGGGCGGTGTTACTACCATACTGCAGATTCTATGTCTTAGGTTGGTGGTAGCACGGTTGATGGGCACAGTCAGTGTCAAGCATTACCTCCCTACCACAGAGGGTGTTTTTTGGTGGTGTGATGGTCGTGGTGAGCAACAACAGTTAAGTGAATTTTGCTTATTGCCACACCACGATGGCCTCTTGGCCATGTCGAGGTGGCATAGTAAGACTTGACGGTCAGAGATAACGATTACCTCCTTACCTCAGAGGTCTTTTAGTCGAGGCACAATAGCATGGTGGAGCTCGACAGTTGGCACAGGCGGTTACCACTATACCATGGGAGGCTTTTCTTAGCCTCAGGGTTGGGCAGTGGCATCGCCATACCAAGGAAGATCATTTTGAGCTCGGTGATGACACGGTGTTATGCGACGGGGCTGGAAAAGAAGCCACTACCTTGGTACCGCGAGGGTGTTAGAAGGGACCTGCAGTTGGGTGGTGACATCACTATACCATGAGAGGTCTCATGGGGCTCGTCAGTGGCGCGGTGAAGGTAGTAGATGGGTTGACAAGGGATTACCACCATACCACAGTGGTCTCTTTGGCCTGACTTGGTGGCACGGTAAGAGATGTTTGTCACTTGTGTTGACCAGTTTGACCTAACTGGAAGCGGCAAACAAGTAGAGAGGCAATGTGTGGCAAGTAATCAACATCTGATTGGTCCAAGTCTAGAGTGATGAAAGCAGTAATTGCAAGACGTGTTTCAACTGATGACATAATCCGATTAAGGCAAGGGAGTTAATGCATGAGTGGCCCGATGCGTTATTGTAGGGAAAATCAGTCAAAAGATTGGATTGCTTGATTGGGTGAACGATGTATAATTAAGGCTTGTGATTGGTTGGTATTATCAATGTGATGTAAGACTTGTATATTCAATTACATTGATATAAGTCAATAAAGGGTGACGCTGAAGTAAGCGAGACAAAGAAGAGAAAGTTGTATTCATTGTATACTAGGATAAGTATTGTACAGTGTGTGCATGAAAACTCAAGTCTATTGTTGTGAGCTAACTATCAGAGAGTGAGGACTGTGAGCTTTATTTGTAATTTATTTTACTGTAATACAAAGTGTCTTCTCTTGGTGTGGTGGGTTTTTTCTCGAAAGGGTTTTCCCACGTAAATCTGGTGTTATTTGTGATTGCTTATTTATGTTACTCTTGTTACCTTGTATGTGCTAATCTCAGTTGTTTTAAGAAGCTTTAAAATTGGTCTTTACATTTCTCCTTTGTTGTATTAGTGTTAGGAAAGTGATTTCGCACCTCTATTTTCCTTTCAAGTTGTAACAGAGCTTGGCTAGTTGTGTTATCCTTGTTAGTAAGGCTGGTTTTTTGTGCTAATACTATTCTAGTGGGAGTTTTACAAAGTTAGAACCTAGTTCTGTTTGAGATGGCGAGTACATCAGGTAGAGTAGAGATTGAAAAATTCAATGGTGGCAACTTTGAGTTATGAAAACTCAAAATGGAAGACTTGCTTGTGGATAAAGACCTTTGGGTTGTTGTGTCTAGAACTATGCCACAAAGTATGAAGCAAGAAGATTGGGACCTTGAAGATAGAAAAGCGAGAGGTCTGATAAGACTTAGTTTGGCCAATTTTGTACTCCTGAATGTCCATGAGGAGAAGTTTGCAGCTTCATTATGGAAGAAGCTTGGTGATATTTATCAGGGGAAGTCTCTGGTAAATAAGTTATTCCTAAGGAAGAAGTTGAGCTCCTTGAAGATGGAAGAAGGTGCATCTGTTGTAGACCATTTGAACTCATTTAATATGAGTGTTTATCAGTTGGCGTTTGTGGCTGTAAATATTGAAGAGGAGGATCGTTGCATGCTCCTATTATGTTGGTTACTTGACACTTGGGATCATCTTGTAATGGCTATTGGAAGTACGACCACTAATTTCAAGATGAAAGATGTTGTTGCATCACTGTTGTCTAAAGAGATGCAGAGGAAGTCTTCAAAGATGGCCAAAGAGGCCCTTTTTTTTTGAGGTAGATCGAAGGAGAAAGGTAAGAAGAAGGACAAGAATTCCAAATATGAATCTATAGGGAGATCAAAGTCTCTTGGTAAAAATTCCAAGGTGAAATGCTAGAACTGTGGGAAGCTTGGTCATATCTGGAAGGATTGTAAGGAGAAGAAGAAGAAGAAGAAGAGTAACGCTTCAGACAATGACTCTTCTCAGAGTGATGTAGATGCCTTCATTGCAGCCTTAGCGATTCGGGCATCAGATGATGTTTGGTTGGTTGACTCAGGTGCATCTTTTCACATGACGTCTCATAGAGAATGGTTGACTAAGTATGAGAAGTATGATGGTGGAAAGGTGTACCTGGCAAGTGATTCAACATTGAATATTTTTTGGTCGTGGAAGAGTCAAAATGGAGTTCCCTTATGGTAGAATAAAAGGGATTGGTGGCATACTGCACATACCAGTTTTGGCTCGTAACTTACTTTATGTTAGCAAGATGAATGATGTTGGTGTGCAAGTTTATTTTTCAAGTAAAGGATGTAAGATGGCTAGAGGTGCAATGGTTTTGGCTAAGGGTGTACATACTGGAACTCTGTACAAGTTGGATGCACATCCTATTCAATGCAACAATGCCTCTATAAAGTCAAGAAAAGTTGTTCCTATAGAGGAAGATGAAGATGTTTCTCTGGCTGCAAATGATTTAGAGGTGAAACTCCCAATAGAGGAGACCATGTTTTGGCATCATAGACTCAATTACATAGGTGAGAAAGGTTTAAAAACCTTGAAAAATAAAAATATTGTTGAAGGGATTGATGATTGTAACCTTGAGTTTGATTTTTGCGAACACTATATTTATGAAAAACAACATCGTGTTTCATTTTATTTGAGTCATCATAAATCTTCTAGCGTATTGGATTATGTTCATTCTGATGTGTTTGGACCAGTTAATGTTCCTTCATTATCGAATTCTAGATATTATGTTTCTTTTATTAATGACTATTTGAGAAGGGAACTTATATACTTTCTTAAGAGTAAATCAAAAGTGTTCATTCGGTTTAAAGAATTTAAAACTTTGATAGAGAATCAGACTGGAAAGAAAATCAAATTCTTGAGGACAAATAATGGCGGTGAGCTTTTTTATACATAATTTGAAAGGTACTGCATAAACCATGGGATTAAAAGGCATAAAACTACACCTTATACTCCACAACAGAATGGAGTTGTTGAAAGGTTGAACAAAACGTTAATGGAAAGAGCGAGAAGTATGTTGAGTAGTGCTAGTCTAGAGAAGAAGTTATGGGTTGAGGTTGTGGCTACAACATGTTACCCGATAAATCATTTACCTTGTTCTGCTCTAATTGAAAAGACACCTTTGGAAGCATGGTCTGGTAAGAGGCCCTCTTTGAGACATATTCTTGTCTTCGGCTATGAGGCATATGTATATGTACCCAATGAGAAAAGATCAAATTTGGAGAACAAGGTTGTTAAATATATCTTCATCGGCTATGGTGTTGGTGTGAAGGGATACAAGCTTTGGAATCCCGATACTGAGAATTTTTTACAACAAAAGTGTAATATTTCATGAGCTGAAACCTTCAGTAGTTGATCCATAGCTAGAAATAGATAAAAGAGAGAAGAAGAATGATGTAGTTCAAATTCCTCAAAATCCAAAAAAGAGGAACTATATGGTGTACCTTAAACTGAGGAGAGTTCAAGCAGCTCTGAGAGTTATGAAGATGAAGAACCACAACCTCAGATAGTAAGAAGGTCTACACATGAAAAAATGACAACCTGATAGGTATGGTTTCTCTATGTTAGATTCAAACTGTGCCTATGCTCTGATTACTAGCACTGATGAGCCTAGGACTGTAAAATAAGCTATTAGCATGTCTGATTCAAATTCTTGGTTGGAAGCCATGAATGAAGAAATGGAATCATTGAAGAAAAATGAAACCTAGGATTTGGTACCTTTGCCTAAAGGGCGAAAGCCTGCTGGCTATAAATGGGTATTCAAGAAGAAGACTAGTCTAGATGGCAGTGTAGAAAAGTATAAGGCAAGGTTGGTTGCAAAATGTTTTTCCCAGATAGAGGGAATTGATTATGGAGAAATATTTTCCCTTGTAGAAAATCCGACATCTATCAGATTTTTATTGTCATTGGTAGCGATATATGAATTAGAGATTGAGAAAATGGATGTGAAGACAATGTTTCTCCATGGAGAGATGGAAGAAGAGATTTATATGTCCCAGCCTGAGCACTTCATTGAAAAGGTAAACAAATTCTAGTCTGCAAATTAAAGAAATCTTTGTATGGTTTGAAGCAGTCTCCTAGAATGTGGTACCAAAAATTTGACACTTTTGTGTTGTTTATGGGATTTGTGAGATCAAAATCTGATCATTGTGTTTATTATAAATCTAAAAACAATCGTGTGCTTATTATTACCCTGTATGTGGATGATATGTTGTTCATAGGAAATAGTAAGTCTATGATTGTTGATCTTAAATCTTAGTTGTCTGCAAAGTTTTAAATGAAAGATCTTGGTGCAGAAAGGTATATTCTGTGGATGGAGATAACTAGGGACAAAACAAGCTGAAAGCTCTAGGTAAGTCAGAGTAAGTATATCAATATAGTTTTGGAGAGATTTGGTATGGATGATTGCAAGCAACTAGCTGTTCCAAATATGCAGGGAATGAAGCTATTTGTTGAAGACTGCCCTAAATCTACTACTAAGATGGAGGACATGACTAGGGTGCCTTATGCAAGTGCTATTGGCAGTCTAATGTTTGCAATGGTCTATACAAGATGAGATATTGCCCAAGTAGTGGGAGTTCTCAGCCGATTTATGGAAAATCCAAGAAGATTACATTAGGATGTTGTGAAGAGAGTGTTTAAATATTTGAAGGGGACTTTGGAATATGTTCTGTGTTATCATGGAAATCTAGTTTCATCGTAAGGAACACTCAACATTCATGGATATGTAGATTCTGATTGGGCAGGGGACATTGACAATAGAAGATCCACCAGTGGATACACTTTCATGTTAAATGGTGGTGCAATCAATTGGATGAGAAAGCGACAGGCTATAGTCGCTTTATCCACTATAGAGGTTGAATACATGGCAGCAACACACACCTGAAAAGAATCAGTTTGACTGAGTCGATTGTGCTCTGATATTGGTTTTAATGCAAGACAGATTACAATTTGTTGTGACAGTCAAAGTGCCATTTGTTTGGAAAAGAACCCAACTTTCCATGCTAGGACAACACACATTCATGTGTTATATCACTTTGTGAGGGACATGGTGGAATATGGAAAGATCTGTTTAGAAAATGTTGACACTTTAAATAATGTTGTAGATGCGTTAATGAAGCTAGTGAGCATGGAAAAGTTCATATGGTGCACAGACTCGAAGGTCCTTGGGGCCTATGATCATCAGTAAGAAAAAATTCAAAGTCTAGAGGAAGCCAGGAAGTCTTTGTCAAGTGAGAGCTTGTTGGGAATAGGTGCCTCAACCTCTAGCTTGGAACTCTGAAAAGACTTGGCAAAATCATCATCTTTCTAAGCCTTTACCTCTCTACCGCTGAGAGATTTTTCTAGAGGCACGGTCTGGTGGTTTACCACCTTACCGCGGGCCTTCATTGGTCTATCCGTGGTTGGGTGGTGTTACCGCCATACTATGGGGTCTTTGTCTTAGGCCGGTGATAGCGCGGTTGACAGGCATAGTTAGTGCGAAGCCTTACCTCCCTAACATAGAGGGTGTTCGTTGGTGGCATGGTGGCCACAGTGAACAATAATAGTTAAGCGAAGTTCACTTACCACCACACTGCGATGGTCTCTTGGCCATGTCACGGTGGTGCGGTAATCCCTGGCGGTTAGAGATAACGGTTACCTCCTTACCTTGGATATCTTGCGGTTGGGGCATGGTAGCATGGTGGAGCTTGACGGTCGACACAAGTGGTTACCACCATACCACGAGAGGCTTTGCTTATCCTCGTGGTTGGGTGGTGACACCACCATACCGTGGAAGAACATTCTAAGCTCAGTGGTGACACGATGTTATGCGGCGGGCTAGCAAGAAAACCACTACCTCGGTATTATGAGGGTGTTAAAAGGGACATGTAGTTGGGTGGTGGCACCGCCATACCGTGGGAGGTCTCGTGGGGCTCGATGGTGGCACGGTGAAGGTAGCAGACACGTTGACAAGGGCTTACCGCCATACCACGGTGGTCTCTTTGGCCTGACGCGGTGGTGCAGTAAGAGATGTTTGTCACTTGTGTTGACCAATCCGATTTGACTGGAAGCGGCGAACAAGTAGAGAGGCAATGTGTGGCAAGTAATCAACATTTGATTGGTTGAAGTCTGGAGCAGTGAAAGTAGTTATTGCAAGACGTGTTTCAGTTGATGAAAGAATCCGATTAAGGCAAGGGAGTTAATTTTTGGGAGGCCCGATGCGTGATTGCAGGGCAGATCAGTCAGAAGATCCAATTGCTTGATTGGGTGAACGATGCATAATTAAGGCTTGTGATTGGTAGGTATGATTAATGTGATGTAAGACTTGTATAGTTGATTACATTGATATAAGTCAATAAAGGGTGACGATGAAGTAAGTGAGTGAGACAACGAAGAGAAAGTTGTATTTATTGTATACTAGGAGAAGTATTGTAATAGTGTGTGCATTAAAATTCAAGTCTATTGTTGTAAGCTAACTATTAGAGAGTGAGGACTGTGAGTTTTGTTTATAATTTATTTTACTATAATACAAAGTGTTTTCTCTTAGTGTGGTGGTTTTTTTCCCGAAAGGGTTTTCTCACGTAAATCTGATGTTATCTATGATTTCTTATTTTTGTTACTCTTGTTACCTTGTATGTGTTCATCTCAATTATTTTAAGAAGCTTTAAAACTGGTATTTGCACTTCTCCTCTGTTGTATTAGCATTAGGAAAGCGATTCCGCACCTCTATTTTTCTTTCACATACTCAGTTGTATTTTTTCAACAGTTGAAAGAAAAGTGAAGTGCTAAAATATATTTCTCCTTCAGGTGAAATAAGCATAGCTCCTCCACCAGCACCTACTTTACTCCTTGAACCATCATAGTACATCTTCCAAAGATGATTAATCTACTATTCTAGCTATTTTTCCTCTTTGACCAGGGTTGGAAAAATCACATCAGGCTCCCTAATCATATAAATGCCTAAACCCACTTCATCCATGTGACTAAATGGATCAACCTCGTGATTCTTGACTATCCACTCATCTAATTTTATGTCAAGTGTGCCTTCAATGGGTACACTGGGGTCAAGGGTCATGGATTGATCCTCATACTCATGGATGGCTAGGCTTGAATTTATAGGATTTGCAACATAAGGCTGAATATGGTCTTTAGCCTGTGGTTCTGATTTGACAGCCAATCTATAACAATATCTAGTATTGAAACACATATGTGACAAATCTGATGACAAATAACCACCTAACTTTGTTCTTAAATCTTTAGAAAGGCAAATGGCAAAGAATGGTGGCAAATCAATGACATATATATCTTGTGGAATTGAAAAGTTGGGACAAGCATGCAAGGTAAGAGGAAAACTTTTGATAACTCTAACAGTCTTAATGCCTATTCCATTAATTGGACCACCCCTTTTTAAAATGGCTCATATTCTAGTTCTAACTTATCTACCAGTTGTTTGGGCATAACTAAGTTGCTTGCTCCTGAGTCTATCATGCAATTATGCATTTACTATCACCAATAATCATACTGACATAAAAAGGTGGTGGCTTTACCCCTTGAGCTGGTTGTTCAATCTTCACTTCTAGACTGTTTACAAGAACTCTAGGCTACTCCTTATTAGAATCATCAGAAATGGAAATATTAGCCAACGACTCTTGCAGGATTTATTTCTACCCAGGAAGATGTAAAGCATCTAACATAGTCATGCTAACTGTGGCTTTCCTCATATGGTCAAAAATATTGAATGTTGGGGTACTAACCTTTTGTTTCACTTTTGAATAGTAGGCTTTGCTTGTGTTATTTGAGGCTGAGATTGAGTCTTTTGTTGTTCCTTACCAACTACAACTTGTCCTCTTGGTAAAATTTGAACATTTTGAACTATTGAAGGCTAAACCTACCCTTGTTGTCTTGTAGAAGTTTGTTTATCTTTTTATGCTTGTCGTTCCTTTGAAACAACTTGTTGTCTTAGACCAACAACCATTTTCTTGGACCTTTTGTTGGCTGCAATGGAGGTAGCTAACTGATTTTTTCCTTGTACGTGATTTGATCCATAGAATTCATTACCTTTCTAGTTCATCATGGCAACATCAAGATCATTCTATTGCTTTTGATCATCTTACTAATCATTATTTTCTTTTTCTATATTCTCTAAAGCAGTATAGTTTCTCTGCACCATGAGTGCCTGATTAATCACCCCATTCATGCAGGTAGCCTAATTATGAGGCTGATTACAGGGATAGAACCACACATAATCTTGTGCCAAATTGTTCTGCATAGGTACAATTTCTTTTGAAGAGCTGGTAGGATTTTGATTATATGGCTGATTGGGCCTAGCATTGTAATTCCTCCTCTATCCTTGGTAATCATTCTGATAAGGTGGTCTATTTAGCTGAAAGGGTGCTTGATAAGGTCTAAAATTCTTGCCTTGTTGGTTTTTAAGGCTCACTAATTCATTGCTAATAGTCTTCAACAATTTTCCCATTTGTTGTTGGGTACCCCTAAGCTCTTGCAAGTCTGAATTTGCTGGAACAACATTATTTTGAGTAGTTGTTTGAAAAACTAAGGTTGGAATAGCAGATAATTGGGGTAATAGGAGGTATTTGAATGGGCATCAATGGTTGAATATTAGGGAAAATAGGCATAGGAGGCCTAGGTACAATTTTACCAGCCTTAATTAAATTGTTCTCAGCCCTAATAGCAATTTTAAATGCTCTCGAAAATGTAACCCCACCCATAGATTGTATCATCACAACAATATCACTATTTAGTGCTTTAGATAATACAAAAGCCATGATCGAGTGTAGGCCTTGCCATTGTTGGGATTCTACTCCAAGTTCTTTGGAATCAAAAATTGAAATATGCCATTTGTTCTAGTGGTGCTCTCTTGATAGTCATCATTTGCTCAACTAGAGATAGATGATTAGATTTATCAAAAAATTGCTTGCTTAACTTGTCTCCCAAATCATCCCATGATGCAACAATATTGACGAGTAAGCCTCTAAACCATTGGAGTGATTTTCCTTTGAATGGAGTTGCTAAAAGCCTCAATGCCACATTCTCTTGTGTAACATGATGGACTCCATAAAGTGAATCCACGTCTCTGATGTGCTCAATTGGTGTAGTCTAATCTTCACTAGTGAAGATAGGAAGGATTTTGGGTGCAGACACTAGTATATCATCATGCTACTGCAAATTCAATGGGTTTCCCCCATTTAATGGTACAAATGCATGTTCTTTGGACATTGGAGTTGCTTGAACTCTCAGATTTGGTACTTGTAGTATTGGCACATGACGTACTACTATAAAAATAAGTACATAACTTGCAAATCTAGGATCAAGAGGAGTAGAATGAGATCTTGGTGTTGAACGTGATCTTGATCTGCTCAATCTCCTTCTTGTTGTTCTACCTTTTCTCTTGGGCAATGAAAATTGCAGGTACTCAAAAGGGTCAAGACTTCCTCTTGTCTGAATTCTTCTCATGTCCTACTCGAACAAATCTACATATAACCAAAATTAATGGAGTCACCAAATAAATATTTTAAACCTCTAAATAGGTAAATACTACTATAAATTCTGGAACAATAGTTTGAAAGCTTAAATTATTTCTCTGAACTATGATTCAGAGTCCCACCAAGCATGCCAAAAAAAATTATCAATAGGATTACACCCGTGTGCGAAAGCAAGGATGCCTTGCAATCCTTGTAACATGGGAATACTTTTAGGTTGTGGGTACCCTATGTTGAAAGTAGACCTCCGGATTATGGGTCGGATTCCCTTAAGTTTTTTTAATGATAGAAGTAAATTTTTGATGAAAAAGGGCGGAAGGCTTTAAATGAATGCATGAACTGAACTTAAAATGGAAGGCGATGCACCTAATGTTGAGAAAATTACTTGCAACCTGAATCATAATGACTTTTCAACATTTCTATTTGTACAACCAAATATGAACAACTTAATCACCTAAATATTTCATACAGAGGCTTTGACAAAATTATCATTTTCGAAGGAAAATCTATGTTTTCACAACTAAAATGATAAAAAGGATCACATGCACAATGTATAACCTACAAATTGAAACTTAACTACATACATACATCTATGAGAGAGACAAAAAATTAGAGGTTTCCAAATTAAAACACAATAATCTTCTTATCAAATCAAACATAATGATGATGCCTGAAATATTGAAGGCAAAAAATTGATACTACTAAAAAGTAAGAGGAATTCATCTCCTAATAACGAAGTCAAAATAACCTATAAAAGAGATGTTGCATAATATTAACTGTAAAAATGTGAGTTACAAGATCTCTCTCTATAGAGTGCAAAGGAAAAATATCAAGAACTAAGGAAAAAAGAAAGACTTTTTTCCATAAATATAATGATGGCATGCATAATGCACCCAAAAAGTGGAACTCCAAGCTAACTAGAAGTGAGAAAAAGAAATGCATGCTTATGAAGAGCAGAGGCAAAAACCCTAGAAAAAGGGGATCAAAACTGAAATTATCTACATTGAAATAGTTTCAAACTCATTGTGATGATTCACTTGACTCAAGTGAACTCAAAAAGGTCTCCAGTTTGACTAAAAGTCAAAGGGAATCTCCAAAATCTCCAACTGCATATGTAAGTTTCAGTTCCACCTCTAAGTCTCTTTTTTTGCATGACTAATAATCTCAAAAGAAACTCAAGTCTCACTCCTCATGGCATACATAGTTTTTTTTAACAATTATTAAAAACAATCAATATAATTGTTTTTTAATAATGTTAAATAAAACATTACAATAATATGAAGGACTTTGCAAAAGATTTTTTTCTTTAAAATAAACATGTCACTCCTTATATCTCTCAAGCATCATGATTAACTCACGGGTCCTCCACATCACTAGGTCGATTGACTTAGAGTCAAGACCACAACAAAATAAGTCACAATGATTTTCTTTAAAAAAAAAAGGTCAAAAATAACAATCATTCAAATCAAGGTATAATAAAAGCTCGAGGAACCTTAATCATTTCATTCATTCACTTGTCTTTGAAGACTTCATTCTACTTGATTGTGGGCACTATACTAGAGTTTCAGCTTGAACTGTGAGCCTCATGTTGTTTCTTATGATTCTTGCTGAGGGATTCTTTATAATAATGCTTAGTAAGTCATATTTTTTCACCATTCTGGACATTTTGCTTAGTTTCAAGGGCTTTCAGGATTTCATAGCCATGACCATAAACACATCCTTGACTCACTCTTGTTGCAGTATCCACTATTTGATAATTTTTAGCTTTTGAGGCCACCATTTGAAGGATTTTTGAAACTTTTCCCTCAAGTTTTGAAAGTATCCATCTTGTGAGGAATCAACAATAAACTTGAAGTATGGCTTCCATTTATCATTATTTTCTTTATCTTTAGCAAAACATGCTCCATTCAAGCTCCATGTGAAAAAAGTGATGGTTGTTTCTTCTCTTCTATATACTTTAGGTTTTCCTATCGAGGGTTTCTTATATGCTACTTTTACAAATAAAAGACATAAAAAATCTATGTGTATCCTCCCTTTGCATATCACGGGGTCTTTTTGTATTTCCATGGCTATGAGTAAAAAGCTTTGAAAAACCCCAGGTTATCTTCTATTTCTTTTTTTTTGTGGAATTTTATCATGAATGGTCGCGACCATGACCCATTTTATTTGCCTTTGAAAGAAAACAAGAAGAAACTCTTCTTATTTGAATCTTTGTCCTCTTGAAACCCTTTCTTTGAGATGGGTTTTTTATATTTTGTTATATGTAACAAGCCTCCACGGTTGTCTCTCCACCATTGCACAAACCGGGTATCTGTTGGAAACCCTACACTTCATATCCACTACTCATGAGAATTGCCCCCTTAATGACTGTCATAGACTTATACCTCCTTTTTTCTTCACATTATTACTATTTTACTATTTTTAGATTCACCTATGGTGCTCTTTTAATTCTGAGAGTATATGAATATCACTGCCTCTGCAGCCTTTGCTTGTTGTTGACAGAGTCATTATGTATTTCTAGTTGTTGGAATTGCAAGAATTTTTTGTTGTTTCATAATGTTGTATTGTTGTTGACTATTTCTGATGAGGCATTGTCCAAGAATCATGACTGTCATATCATTAAGAATAATGCTATAATTTAAAATTTTAAGAGCCTTTGCCATTATTCATTGAAGAAAAATGCAAGAGATTGTAAATTTCATTATTCCTTTTAATATTATTGCAACTCATAGATAAAGTTATAAAAACAAATATCAGAATAGGCATTAGATGTATGTCCCCTAAAAATTTAAATTTTGTTTGCAGATATTGTTCTTAAACTCTTTGAGGATGATGAAAAGGGGAAGTCCCTTTCTCCCTATCATGAAGACTGTAACAATTTGATTGCTTGTGATTTCCCCTTGATGTTTATGGGCACTATATCCTCATAGCTATTAGGCTCAATGTATTGGGACAATACTTGAATTCCTCCATTGTATGTTTGCAATAGGCATGACAGTATCATTACTGTGAAAGAATAAGAGTATAAATCCATTCTTCTTTAGCATGTTTACTTTAAAACTATAAGACCTTTCATTTGAGACTGCCTAATTTCACCTTAATCAACTTTGTGGCGGCAATCTCATTGCATGACTATTTTTACATCTATTGTGTATGATTTTCATGTGTTAATACATACTGAGAGAGTATCTTTCTAGTAACACACAATTACCTGAGAAAGAGCAAGTGTTTGTCTTGTTAAATGATACAAGATCTCTTGTTGTTATGAACCTTCATTGATGATTCACTTTTATAATTAGATGAACACTTTCTCTACTCTGGTTTTTGTCCGCTATCATTGCATACATCTTCTATTCATTATCATGTGAAGACTATAGTACCTTTAGTATGTTGGGCTTGACCCTTATGGGAGCCCATTTTTCTCCACATACTAAAATGAAAAGAGATTGATTATAAAATAAGAGAAGAACCTTTTCCTACACAGTGAGCAAACATGTTAGATAAAATCAGTTCAATATTCTTTCTAATAATGACTTCACTTTCACTTTGATGATCTAGTCATGATTATCCTTTGTACACTTCTAATATGGTTGAATTGGATTGATAGTTCATAGGTTTAAGTTATTCAACTGTTGATAACATATGATGAAACTTTGTCCCGAGCTCTAACAAATCTCTTAACATCTTGTAGGTACATCTGAACCTAGGGAATGAAGGATTGAGGATAGGAGGGAAGTTGATGATAGAGTTTAAGATAGAACATCAACAACATTGAACAGGCAATGAAGGATATAATGTTTCATTATATGCTTTCCTATTCTAATCTTCAGTTGAATAGATTAGATCTTATGTTTTATCAATGTAGTTTAGTCATTCCCATGAATTTTTTGGGACTTTTAAACACTCTTTTTCTCTCTACGCATGAAACAACAATGTTTATGCAATCTTGTATGTTCCTTCATTTCAAAATGAATAAAGTACAACACTATGTAATTTTGATGAATCTTCTGTGTTGTGTGAATTTTACATAATAAACTAAATCTTATTTGAAATCCCTCATTTGAAAATGAACTATCAACATAAAATGAATCTACCTTTCACCTTAGATATAGAAAACAATTCCAGCTCTACCAAAATGAGTTGAAGGTAGAAATTTTGGTAGCAATCTTATTTTATGAAATTTTATTTAGTCAATTAAATCAAATCAATTAACCTCTTTAATCATTTTTGCATGTATAATAATGGTTAGTCAAGGAATTATGTGCTCAATTTTTCAAGCTAGTACATATATCATTCAACATAAACATTTGGTTTATTTGGGAGCATGGGGAAAGATATTCACACCCTTCCAAAAACCTAATTTTAATTTCCACCATCTTCTTCCTCCAAGGAAAATCTCCAACCTTGGTTCCCTTTGAATCTTGAGAACCCCTTTGATCAGCACTCCATGCATACCACTTGGAAGCTTTTCATGCCTTTAAGAATATCAATCAATGAAAGTCCTTGATGTCCCTAATGAATTCTATTAATCCATTCATCCTCCAAAAAATATTTAAATTGATACCTCCATAAGCTATTTGACAACTATTCTTGAAGCTAATGTTATGATAGCACTTTGAGCACTTGACATTGAATTCTCTCTCGAACATCAATCCTTGGACACAACTTATATGTGCTTAGTGCATTTAGAAGACTTGGGTGAGGGTATTTGGTAATTCAAGATCTTTTTTGATCATGTTTTGATTTTTATTTTATAAAATTGAGCATTGCATATTTGTTAGGAAAGGTGTCTCAAAATTGAGCATTGCATATTTTCATGCTACAATGAACTAGATTTTAGCCAAAATAAATATTTTTGGTTGTTTTACTTCACCAAGGGGGTTCTTATTGCATAGGTGTTTTCGAGATATTCTTTTAAATGGGTGTTATTATGATTCTAGATCAAAAGTTATGGTTTGCATAAGAATTATAAAAATGTGTTAGATGCATAAAAGAGCTAAGAGGGGGAGTTACACTTGTTGACCAACTTATGATGTGTGTTATGAAACATAATAGGACATATTTAATTGGAGATATTAGAACCAAAATAGAACATCCAATTTGATGAGTGGTTTATAATGAGGTTATGATAGTTGGAAGGAATATGTTATTTTAGCTTGTGGAATCATCTTGAGATTTAGGATTTGGGCACCACTTTTTGGGTATTTTTAGCTCATGTTTTCTAATTATGGTTTCATGTATTATATCCTATATATTAGCTTCTTGATATGGAGGTTGTGAGTAGATATTTTTGTTTATATTGTTAAGTTGTCAAAATTCCTTCGGATCTTTGGTTGGTGATACTTCTATGAAGTATTTATCTACAAGTTTCTTGTAACTAGTTTGTTTACTGAATAATGCATTAGGTTGCTTTGGAGTGTGGTTTTTTTCTCTAGAAATGTTTGTTCCCACATACACTTGTGTTAATTTTTATATTATTTATTTTATGTTTATATGTGTTTCTTTTTTTTTAATTATTAAAATCTGTACATCACTCTCCTCATTATTTTAGTGTAGGAATTATTTATATGTACCTTTCTTACTTACAATATTTGTGAGTTGAATTGGTTAATTTAGTGTTTTAATTAGCTCATATATGCTCACATCTATATGAGTTTCATTAGGGTGCAAACATTTGTATATCCCATCAAACCCTATATAGTAGTTATATTTTCATTACTACTAATAGATATATTACTCTGAAATATTTTCATGTTATCTTGGACGAAACATCGAATTCCTTTTGAATCATTTTTTATCTTTCCACAATGTTTCAACAAGATAAAAAGAAGTAGAATCAACATGCTTGTCAGTAAGATAATTAGTCATTTTACACTTATATTTTTATCAACAAATATGCACCTTCTCAACAAGATAAAAATATTTAGACCTATAAGCTTTTAGTTGTCATAAAATTATACTTGCTAATATAATTATGAATCACTATATAGCTAAAATAGAGATCCATGTTATGAATCAATTAAGAAGGTTATAAACTTGAAAGACAATTTGCAAATGATAAAATAAACATGTGCAAGGAAATGCATAACTTATGTGTCTCAACTTGAACTTTATTTACCAATATTTAGTTATATAATATTTATTTTTCTAATGTACAAATTCTAATGAAATAAAAAAACTTATAAATGACCTAAGAAGGTTAGAAATTTGAAAGACATCTTAGAAATCACAAAATAAACATGTGTAGATTGAAATACACATTATGTGTTTAAATGTATATTTTAATTCACAAACATTCAATTACACAATACTCAATTTCCAATGTATGGATATAAACATTTTAAATATAAAAAAATATGACCCAGCTAAGAAAATCATAAATTTAAAACACATCTCACAATTCATGAACTAAATTTGTGTAGGTTGAAATATGTGCATTGTATTTCTCAACCTATAATTTTCTTCACCAACATTGAATTATACAATATTTTTTTTAGTAATGTATGAATCGTGAAAGGAGGTCAAAATTTTGAAATACATTCTAGAAATCATTACCTAAATATGTACAAGTTGAAATATACTTTTTTTTTTCAACTTGTAATCTTTTTCATCAACATTCATTGCAAAATAATTTCTTTGCCAATGTATGAGGCTTGGGGATTGAAGCCCACTAACCCAACACTTGTTGATCATGGGGCCAATGTCAGTTGGCAAGCCAACCCCACTAACAACATTGTCTTGCTTGTTAGCATTGGAAGGCTAGGTTAGGGAGTGGCATGGGGTCTGTAGATCTCCCACCCCAATTTTTTTAATTTAAATTTTATTTACAAATATAATCAGTATTTTATTAAAATTATAGGATATATTTATTTATTTCAAAAACCTCCTCTACAAGAAAATTGACAACTATATGACAAGGTTGTGAAGGCAAAATAATTTACATTTTTTTCCAATAACCAAAATAGGTCAAAATTTATGTCAATCTTCATCTCTCAAGTGTCTTGGATCCAATGGTGAGGCTTGTTTTGTCTCAAGAGGTCATCTAAAACACTTCCCCTATAAAACCCTCATGGTAAACACCAAGAAAAAACTATTTTTCCAATAAAGAATCATAAACCCATATCTAAGAAAAATAACCATAGATTTGAAACCTAAAAACCCCAAATCTACAAAAACAACTTGCACAAAATCCTCAGATCTTGTAATGTCTTCATTCTTTCATGCAAAGCCCTGATTCAACTATGCACCAAATCTACTACAACAAGGGTTATAGAAACCACAACATGGGTTTGATACCAAATGAAAGGAAATATTCATCCACCCAAGATAATTTCCACATAACCCAAATAGAGAAATCTATGCAAACAAGTATGCAAAATCTATATGCAAAAGAATAGACAACATACCATCAAAGATGGCACAAGATATACCTTGTTAAACCATCAAGAGGGAAAAACCCAACCTCCAAAAGCATCCATCACTCATGTATTATTTAACAATAAAGATTATAATGCATCTTTAGAGTTCTCCATGAATACCCTTGAAGCAACAAGCCTCCACAAAAACTCCATGTAAACAAGCATGTGACCATTCATCCCATTCCATGCTTCAAACCTCACAAATACTAACAAGAGATGCTCTCAAACCCTTAGCCAAAATTGACCAAATTTCCAACCAACCAACCTTAAACAACTACCCATCTTCTTGTTTTTATAGACATAAGCTTACACAAAACCACCAAATGATATTATATTAATCCATGCATCACTAATATCATGAGATTACAAAGTCATTAACCCACACATTTATTTTTTGGTACTAAGTTTTCTCAATATTAAATATTTCCCTAATGTGCAACCCCACATTTAATATTTATCCCAATGTTACATACAACACATAAAGTGACCCAAAAATGCTAACTTCATGTAATGCATGAATCCCTAGATCTCTTAGGTGCACCACACATAATAAAATATTATATTATATAACATTATGCAAGGTGGACAACACACATTCCTAATAGTTTTCTTATTCAATAATATATTTTCTAGGCAAGTGGAGAGACTTATCTTATTTTAAAATGTAGAAAATTATGAAGACGACTGGTGGGAATTTGTATGTTATAGTTTTTTTTGGTTCATTCCATGAATTCAATGCTAATAGCTTTAGCTTTTTTTTGTTTAGTTTTTTTCAATCTGTGCACTCAAAAAAATAGTCTTGTTTGCCTCTCACAATCAATAAAGATGAATTGATTATAGAAAAATCATAGAGTTATTTCACGCTCTCAAAATTATATTTGATAAAATTTATTCCTTATATTGATTGCACAAAATAAAATTACACAAATACAATAGTAATCTAATCATTTGTAAGGATTAATGAAGGTGATATTTCCTAAATATTTAGTATTATTAAATCATATATTTTTTAGAAATTGCTAAGGCTTTCATTAAAGGAGCTCAAATTTCAAGATGTATAAGATAAAAATCATTCTAAAGAGATTGGAGTGTATGTACATCATCCCATACAAAAAGTCTAACAAGAAATTTGAGCCTCTTTAAAAAAAAAAAAATTCATATTCATTAAGATGGCTCTACAAATTAGATTTGGTAATTTTGGACAATCAATAGAAATAAAGAGAATAATTCTAAGAGAAGGCTCTATAGTTCCACAATTATACTCTACAAATACTTTTTGATAAGCTATGTATTTTAAGACTTCACTCAAAGAAAAAATTTAAGCTAAAAACAATGGATAATAATAATTTCTTATTATGTAGAGAAACACTATTTACTATAAATAAGTCTTTCACTTCACAAACCTTTAATATTCTAATTAAAAAATTAAAAAAGCATTGGTTTAACAAGAACATAATTAGAATATGATTAAATAGTCTTCAATTATATAATAAAGAAAATACATTAATATAAGAGAAAAAGTAAATGTTAAACACCAAAGTTAGAATTTGTTCCACGTAATCTATATATTTGATCATCATGTATCCAAAAATTATATAAATATTGATCATTCTTACATGTATTAGTTTTATATACCTATTATTGGATGAACAAAAATATTCAAAATCAAATTCACTAATATTATTGCATCTCTTATTGAACTTCTAAGATCAATAGTTTCACTTGGAGCTTGTTCATTCACTCTAATAGTACCCAGTTAAATGTATATCTACAAGAAAAATATATCTATAGAAAAAAATTAAATTTGATATTTAGCAAACTATTATGTTTTCAAAACTAACTAAATTAGATGTTGTTTCTCCCTTTGAAGTATACCCACTTTTGTTTATGTTATTAATAAAATAGTTTATAAAAATCAATTTTATAAACTATCATTAGCTACATACTTTAAAATGACATAAAATTCTTACCATAGAATTCTTATTACTCTCTATTTTTAAATTTATTAATGACTCTTATAAGTATATGTATATTAAGATGGCAATAAAATTAATTAAAATTTATTTGACAATGTCAACATCCATGTGATGCAACACAAATCAAATGCATTGAATATATATTATATATTTTTGTAATCACGATAAACAAGAATGTTGTCTCATTGCATGTAAACCCATCTTAGTCTTTCCTAGTCATGTATGGGCAACAATTTGTATCACTTGTGTTCAAATTCAAAAGAAAAATAATAGATTGTACCTAATACCTTTAGACATAAAATCGATTAAAACAAAAAAAAATGAGATTTTATAAATATTTTTCTTGTATATGGGAATTGAAGCTACTTTTTCTATGATAAGACATATAATAGTTGTTTTTCATTTTAATAAAGACAATAGAATTTAAAATTCCATCAAAATCTATTTTAATTTTAATGTGATGGGACTTTTATGGTCAATAAGGCTTTGTTAGACATATTCAAAATAATTAGGTATGCACATAAATCAAATTGATTGTGAGAGTTGATTCTTCCGGGTAACATTTGGTGTTCACTAAAAAGAGTTCAAATAATCAAATATGGTAAGGTGTAGATTGATTCCAAGAGCTTGAAGTACATTTTTTAAAGCTTAAAGTACATTTTCAAGAGCTCAAAGTGTCTATACACCATCTTATGTACAAGTTATTTGAACCACTTTAGACAATTCTATAGTGACCACAATCATCAATTTTATGTAGAATTGCATTCAAGCTTTTGCAAAAGTCCTGTGTTTAAATTTTAAGTCTAAGTCTGGTTATGTGGTTAGAAGTTTTTCATTAAATAATAAATAAATATCTAATATCTATATAAATAAATATTTTTTTAAAATGTTTGTAATGATACATCAATATTAATTATATCAATTTATTTTTCTTTTACCTAGTGTTTAAATATCTGCTACTATTTTCCGCATCTTATTTATTGTTATTTATATTGTAAGGTTGATTTTTTATTTTGATACGAAAATACTTGATTTCTTCTCACTACCTACAAATAGTTAAAGACAATAATAATATTTTTTTCACTATTATTTCAACAAAAAGGATTAGTTACCATGCATCACTTATTATTAACTACTTTCAAACGAGTTATAATTTGAGGAACACATTTCTATGTGACGCTTGTTAAGAAAGTCACTTTATATTAGTGGTTTCAAGCCTCTTGACACTAAGTACACATAGTTAAAGACAATAATAATTTATTTTCCCCATAATTATTTTAATGACAAAAATTAGTTACTATACAATAATTATTACTAACTACTTTCAAACAAATTGTAATGCAACGAATTGATTTCTAGACGACACTTCTAAAAAACGCCAAAAATACAATTTATTATTAAAATCACATATAATATTTAATAATTCTTAAAACAAAATTGACCGACATAATTGCACTTATAATCCATCATCAAAACTTTGTAAAAATTAAAAAATAGACACGTTTAGAGGTTTTTCCCCAAACATCCATTATGTTCTTTATAATTTTTCTATCACCAATGTTTCCACCATTGTCCTTTGTGTAACTTTAAAATTAATTATCATTAGTTTTCCATTTAATAAGCCGATTTTATTATGAGGTCAAATAGATCACGTTTTTGTGAAGGGCGGAGCTTTTGAAATGCCTTGTTAGGAGTGCACGTAACTTTCAAGGACTTTATTCGATAGGATTACCGATCCAATTTATTTTTTTATTTATTAACAATAAATAAATGGTTCTCCTTCTTTTCCTTTTCCATGAACTGCCTTAATCACACCATTGCTTTGGAGTGGGATTTTATGTAAAAAAATTGGTTAATTATTATGTTAGGGATGTAGAGATCTATGATATCTTTTTGTGTTAGAATACTGATTTTTTTGTTTTTTAATTAGTCGATAGGCTATTATGGGTGGGGAACACCACCGGAATAGTCAGACGCTGTGAAAGGCGGGGAGTTTTCACCGGCAAACCGTCAGCAGGTATGGACATTTCTCGAACGTTCCATCAGCAGTACGGCGCGGCGGCCACTCGCACCGTTCTACAACCTCCCTGTCCTCTTCGTGCGCAGCCAGGCATTTACCAATCCACCAAACCTTCGTTGAGGTAGTAAATGTGAAGCGGCTTTAAAATTGTGAGGATTTTCGATGATTTTGTGCGGCAGGAAGACCCACAGAAGACGGTAAGAGTAATGTGAGGATCAGCTATGTAGAGACGATAAGAGTAATGCACGTTGGGTTATATTTATGGCATTCAGTTTTTTTGTTTATTGAAATGGAATGGTGTCTCTTCTTGCTAGAATGTAACCTTCTTGTTTTAGGCGGTGTGTTTGCATTCTTGCCTCTGCAGCGATTCAATTGTTGGTTCTATGAGTTATAATAGCTTTACCATATCAGTCTCTGTTGCGTTTCCCTGCTGCATATTGTTTGTTTGATGAGAGTTAAAAGTGCCCTTCAGCTCAGCAAAACAATCTCAAGAAAATATAGCCTCCTTATTTAGACTCAATGATTCTGGATGATAATGTGTTGTTTATTTTCAACCAAAAAGTAGTTTTGCTGATGGTGAGTGAGATAACTCATTCAAATTCTGGTATAGTCTGTTATTTTTTAAACCAACAAGATACTTCCCCTGGCGATGAATGTGATAGCTCGCTTAAATTCTTCATACGACTGTGCCATTGCTAAGCCAAAAAGTACTCCTACTCATGCGTTTCTAGCTTGCTCAATCAAAGTCTTGACTGCGGATAATAATCTTCAACCAAAAATTGCCTGCGCTAATGATGACCCTGTACTACTTACTCAAATACTGGATAATGCATTGTTGTTTGAGTTTCTATATGGAAATATGGTTTCCTAAATGTTGAGTAAGATAATTCCCCTCTGTATAAATGCAATCATGTTTGTATTAATTAGTTTTCTGAAACAATTGGCATTGGCCTCTGTAAATTCAGATTTGGTTCATATATATCTATTCTGGTTTCAGAGGCATTCAAGCCTATATCAAGTCGATTGCAAGCTACCATGACATAAGCCTTACTTCTAGATTTCTTTTGTTCTTTTGTTCTTACTTCTAGATTTCTTTTGTTCTTATTAAGTCTTATTTGTCATTTCATCTGAGACTTCACAAATTCTTAATTCAGGTTGTTCCATTTGTGCACTTTGCTCGCTTGTAACAGATGCATATCAGATGCATGAATTAATACAGGAGTACACTATGCATTTTACCTTTGCAAATTGATATCTTCAATATAGATTTCCACCTGTATTTTTCTGGATAGGTATGGGATTGTTGTTTCAAGTAATAAATGTTTCGATTACAATATCTGAAATAATCCCTCTATCCTTTATGCTTTGATGGATATCTATATGTTGTTCCAAAATATTGATTTTGTGCAAGTCATGAAGGATGCTAGGAGAGGTGGAGGAATTTGACCTCAAATTCTTGTTAAATTGCTCGAAAGTTTCAATGAATGTCTATTGTTCGATCAAATGTCTAGACTAGAGATTGATAATTTGTGATGAAGTTTTCAGTTTTTTGCTGCACAAGGAGGTCTGAAAAGTAGTTGACATAATGCCTCTGAGGTTTCAATGTTTAATTTTGAAATAATGATCAGTCGAGTTTTTAATCATTGCATGAACTTTACTCTTGTGTTTGTATTGGAGTTACGATCAGAATTAGTGTATTGATAAATATCTTAGTCCTGGACCCCTATTAAGTGTTTGTGGGAATACCAATGCTATGTTTGTGAGGCTTATGATGCAAATCTTGGACAAGAACATGTAGGGGTTCTTACAAATTTCCCACCCACAATAGCCTATCAGCTAATTATCAAAACAAAATAGGTTAATCAATAATTTTTTAAGGTGCCTCTATATCTGTACTCTCTTCTTCCAATCACCCTTGACATCTATCAACACTGTAGTATGATGATAATACTAGGTCTACTGAAAATGCTTGGGGTGTACTACCTTTGTGATGATTTCTATAAGTGGGTATTCATTTTTCCTCTAATTACTGGTCTGTTTACTGTAATTTGTCTTCCATTTGTTGTACTCATTTCCAAGTTACTATTACTTTTAGCTTTGTTCCACTTGTTTAAAAGGGCTTCTTTTCCAAATACTTGCACTTATTTTTAGTTTTAGCTATTTAATATTAATTAGCTCCCCTCTTGAGAGCATCAAAAAAAGAGCTCTTACAACCATTTTAAAAAAAACATTAAATTTGTTTTCTTATTACTGTAGCTGATGATTTACATGTTGGACACTCAACTTTAGCTGCACAAGATGGTTATGTATATCAGAATTTGCTTTGGTTTTGATTTTATGTAGATTGCAGTTTGCTTTCAAGGACTTGGCATAGGATGAATCAATATTAGTGACATTGTAAATTCTACTTCTAAAGAGTGTGCAAGGAGCTTGGCCAATTGTAGGAGCACCTGCAACATTATAACACATTAGAGAAATAGTTAATTAATTGAAATGTATGGTTTATAGTGGATGGACATAGTTTTTTTGCTTAGTTAATTAACTTTTCTTGTATTTATTGGTCTGGTTATTGTTATTAGTCATGCATCTGCTCAACTCATAGAACAGTGTTGTTAGTTATATAGATGTTCAACTGACATTTATGACAAATTTAATTACACGCACTACTTTCCAAGTGTTGGGACATCATATGCTTCGGATAATTTGCGGTATTCTTGTTCGACTTGGTTGTAGGGTCTAAGGTAGTGCACTCACTCAGCCATTCACACTTTTGTATGTTCATTTAATAGTTCATACTTCATTCCATTGAAGATGTCTGTTTCACATTTTATATCTATTTACAATTTAATTCATAAATTCAGATTACTCCCATGATCCTACATCTTTCAGACTTAATTGCCATTCCTTCAAACTTTACTTTTATTCAATGTACAAATTCACATATATATTTTGATATTAATGCAAATATATCGCTTAGCCAAATTCTCCATTTATGTGTCTCTACTCTTATTACTTTTTATACAGCTACAAGTTATACTCATGTTATACTAGGAGTACATCACTATTTACAAAAAAATGGTACCACATATAATAGGAGGAATACTCTTTGTTATGGTAAAACAATCAAATATTATACTTAAAAAGTGCTACATTCTTATATTAAAAATATAATAACTCATATAAACATAAATCAATAGGTAATGGAAAACGTCCACCCACCCACAGATATTATCACCATCTCACGCACCTCCTCTGAGGTGAATGTTTCAGCACCAAAGCTTGATTTTCCTCCTTTGTCACCATTAGAGTCAGCTTTAGTTAATTGGGGTGGGATTTACCAGAGCAGTATTGCAGTCTTTGCAGAAAATATTGTGCGAGGCTGTGACGACACTATTGAAGATGCTAAGCAGACATGTGATGATGCATGCCATGTGCAAAACCATGACATTGAAATGGTGCAGCAGGCGGTCCAAAAATTTCATACAACATATATGGTTTTGGATGCGTACTGTGATTTCCTCCAAACATTAAAATATGATGCACTTTATGGCATGGGGAATTCAGCTAGGCTTAAGGAAGATTTCCTAAAGCTCCTTTCAGACATACAATAGACTATAAATAGCTTCTCTAAATTGGTACTTGTTTTTTCCGGTGTTCCAGAAAACGGTTTCCCTTTTGAAACGTATTGAAGCCATCATACAGAATGAAAACAACTAATTATAATCATCAAATACCTTCCTTTTGGCTTGCTCGCTAGGATGCAATATTTTGTATACTCTACCACAAAATATGCTATGATGGAAAAAATGTACAAATCCTCCTTATCTGCTACTTCATCTTTTGGTCCCTTCCATTGTAAAAACTCATCAAAGAATATTGTATTTTGCTTTATATTTCTAAATATGTTTTCCTATGTGTTGAATTTCCTGTACCTTTCACCTATTATAATCAAAAGTGTATAAATGTACCTTTCAAATACAAAAAAAACACTATACACATGTCATGTACACAATTGTCGAAAATGTGTATAGCCCAAAATGGATTACATATAGAGTACTTGTTTTCCTTTATTCGCTTCTAACAATGTGGTGGACATTAATGAATATCGTTCATAATTTAATTGCCCTACTTTGCTACGTCTTGCAATTGTTTGGTGTTTTTTGACGGAAAGCTTCTTTTCTTCCCCCACTTTACCTTGCAATTCCTTATATCCAATACACTTTTGGAGGATTTTTTTGCTTGGACCGCACAATGGCAAGCTTATTAACTGCGGATGCAATCAAACCGATGCATGAAGGAAATGTGGCTTTGGAACCCCATGTCCAAGTCATAGCAATCTTGAGTTTTGGAACTAAACATGCGCATACCAAATGATATAGGCTAGACATCTCCGACAGTGTGCACAAGCACAAGGCGTCATTGTCGGTCAGATACAATGACATCATAGATTCTAGCAAGATCGTACCCGGCTCCATAGTACACCTAAAATGTTACAGCTGCCCCCAAACAACTACTACACGATATGATTGTATATCCATTACTCTTTTACATAAAATAAATGAACCTTACACTCTACTTACATATTGTTGCTTACACTTACTCTCGCAAAAATTATTTAGGTGGATTGTTATTGTCGACCTTGACATTGTTCTCACAGTGCACGCTATAGTTGTGGACCCAATTTACCTATGTCCAGAAGTTCCTGAACAAGTTGATCAATCAACAAAAGAATCCTATGGTTCACCTTCAACTTCAAATAACCCTTGTCTTCCTAGAAGGTTAGCCCCCAAACGTCTGCTATTTGGTATCAATCCAAACCAAGGAAAAGACGCCCCATTGGCAATCACCCCTATCAAAAACTTGAACCCGTTCCAACCAAGGTGGACCATCAAAGGTCGTGTAACTATAAAGAATGAAATGTGCACCTACAACACAAACAAAGGAAGTGGGCACATCTTTACCTTTGATATTATAGACTGTCAAGGAACAGAGACATGTGTGACGTTTTTTAATGAAGCAGTAGCCATCCATTACAAAAAAATCATTGTCGGAGCAACATACACACTATCTGGAGGATCGATACGTCCTGCTAATAGAGTCTATAACAAGCTTAATAGTGGGTTGGAAATTTCACTACAAGCTGATTCAAGGATTACCTTGTGTGCAGATGACCAATCCATCCTGAAAGACCATTACTCATTCACACCACTCAATGAAATTTTAAGCAAAAGCACTGGCTCAAACATTGATGCCATTGGAATAGTCAGTTGTGTACAACCATTCTCCACAGTCAGAAGAAGAGATGGGACAGAGGTTGCAAGGCGTACTATAACAATAGTGGACATCACCAACACAACTATAGATGTTACTTTATGGGGACCATCAGCCAAAAAAGAGGGTTCACAACTCCACGAGAAGTACCTCCTACATGAATCAACGACTCTCGCTATTCGAAATGGGCATGACTTTGAATTCAATGGCAAGGTCATTAGCAGCTCTTTGACTACAAAAATATGGATAGATCCTGAAATAGAGGAGGTGGAGCAGATTAAAACTTGGTTCAAAGAAAATGACATTAGCACTCAATATTCGTCTACTAGCTCCTCGCAGACATCTCCACTTCCTAGAAGAATGACAATCAGTGGCATGCAACAAAATGCTCTAGATACAACACAACCTCTACAATGCATACTATTAGCAACAACCCGCTTCATAAAAATGGACTCATTCTGCTATCCAGCTTGCCCTTCTCGAGCAAACAACAAGCCTTGCAAAAAACGACTATCCCAAACAGATGATGCAAAGTGGTTTTGTGCAAAATGCAATGCAATACATGCCAAATGTGACTATAGGTATATACTCCAAGTCAAGTTGCAGGACCACACAAATATGATATGGGCGGTTGCATTTGATGAAGGGGCTACAAAACTACTAGGCATGCCTGCCGACGAACTATACAACCTACAATTTGATCAAACTGTTGAGCGAACTATTGAGGAGGTGATTAGAGATGTATTGAACAAGCAATACCTTTTCACAGTTCGTTGTAATGTTGACATGTACAATGGTGAACAACGTTTGAAAGCAACTATTGCCAAGGTTGAACAACTGGATTACACTGCAGAAAGTAGCTTCTTGGTCAAAACTATCCAGGAAATGTGTCATGAAAACACTGCTCCCTCCGTGGATTGCACCGACACACTAGATATGGAAGTTCAAAGCATTGAAACTTCTTAGTTGTACTATGAACCCTAAAATACCTTCATGTTCTCTTTACAAGTGTAGTATGTAAATATCTTCTAGTAGGGAAAAATATGTAGATCATGACTTAATCTGGAAAATATGTGCCAAAAACAATCATGTTCTATATAGCTCAATCTACAAATGATTGCTGTAATAATATATATGTATATATATATATATGTTTTTTTTTTGCATCTACATATGCACATTTGACTTTTTCCATCGATTTGTGTTCCATTGTTAGTACTAATTATGCCTAGAATTTACACACTACAAATGATACTTGTGCCCCACTAAGGAATACCTTTATATTTACAATTACAATCCATCTTTTTCATCTCCTTGGTTACATTGGTGTTCCTTTATTCCTTGTATAGCAAATGTGCCAAGTACACTGGAATAAAATATCGCTACCAATATGTAAATGTGTTTTTGCATTTATAGATATGTAGATTGCACTTCATCAAACATTACTAGCTTCATTGGTGTCAAATTTATGCAATGCCTACGTGTTTACTACCTTTACAATGTGTTGTGTTATTAACTTGCCTTAACATTTCCAGACCCCCAAATGGCAGAGCCCTCCATAGGAAACAATGGACTTGGCCCGCATCAAACAGAGATCCGAAGACAACTAAGACGAGAAAGAAACCGGGTTTACTATGCTCGCCATAGAGAAGACATAGCTACTCGAAGGTGCATAAGAAGATTGCAACAAAGTCAAACCATCCCACAGGAAATAGAAGCCCAGAGCCAACAACATTGTGAGAGAAGTCAAGATTACTATGCTCAACATGAACAAACATCACAGTGTCAAGATAAGCAAACACAACAATACACGGCACATGGAGCACCATTCAATAACAATGCTCACTTCATAGCAGCAATGAAAAGATTCCGACAAAGAATACATGCCCTTTCCAACCGGAAAACATGCATAGTATGTAAGGAATGTTACCCAAGCATGCTCTTCCATTCATCTGATACTCATGCTACTTGTAAAAGATGCCTTGCCGAGAGAGGCATACCTCGATTCTCTACACTCAACAACATGGACCCAGGAGAACAACCTATAGTCTTGAAAAGACTAACCCAAGTGGAAGAAATGCTCATTGCCAGGGTCAACCCAGTGCTACAAGTCACCCGCACTCTTGGAGGCCAATATAAATATAGCGGTCACACAATTTGCTTCCCACAAGATATAAATCAGATTGCACAGGTTCTTCCACGAAGAATACAAGACTTGGACGTGCTCATAGTATGAAGAATCCATACAGAAGGACACTATTACGATTGTTATGTAAGTAGAAGCCATATCAGAGATGCATTGCAATACACACTCAAATATGACCCATACTATAAAGATGTTGTGATAAATTTTGACCACTTGGAGCAATTTCCAGAAACAAGAACAAACATATCAAATATGCTCCACATAATTGAAACTAACGAAGACATAGTGGTTCCAGGTAATGAAAGCGACTACGATGGAGACGATATTCAAGTAGCACAGTAAACACGTCATCGTTTATGGCCAGATTGCCAAACAGATGTCGTGAATTAGAAATTATTAAGAAAACACTGGATCTTGAGGACACCACAGACAACATTATTGATTGGCCTAAAATAAACTCATCTCCAATAAATGAATACAATATTGAGGGTTTGTTCGATATGGCATTTCCAACACTATTTCCAAATGGAATAGCACTACAAATGCAACCACGAATTAGGGAAGTGCACATGCATGAGTATGCGCTCCACTTGCTGAGATTTCATGACCAAAGGTTTGGAAGGCATCCAAGGTTCCGATATTTCATCTTTAACCTTATGATGTGACATCGTAGCTAGGGTATCGCAGTAGTTTTCATTAAATAAAATGCAGAAGAGAACATGCCAACCACTATTGAAAACCTCAGAGCACATCTAAAAAATCTCCCTGATACATAATTAGCTGACGAGCTCATGCACTTTGGATCTTCAATGCAAGGCACAAGACCGTATTGGAACAAGTGTCGTTGTGAACTAACAAATATGATCAACCAAATAGGGTCTCCCACTCTTTTCTTCACTTTAAGTGCAGCAGACACAAAGTGGCCAGACCTCCAACGTTTAATATCAAATCACATAGCGCTGGAAATGCAAACAAATAATCAACGCCTAGATAATGTAATCAATAACCCCCACACAACATCACTATACTTGCATCAGCGATTCACAGCCTTTCGTGAAGAAGTCATTGAGAAACTCCTCACTGCAAAATATTACTAGTATAGATATGAATGGCAACATCGAGGCATTGCACATGTCCATGGATTACTGCTAAAGTTGAACAGGCAAGAACATACTTTGACAAGTATGTGAGTGCTTGGAATCCTCGCAATTCATCATGCAGAAACAACACCGTTTACAGATCTTTGTTGGACGATCCTTGTTTGCTAGACACAACAAAGATATTTGCTACAAACCCCTCTCATGACTACGTAGAGATAATCAATCGAGTCCAAAGGCACACAAAGTGTAGAGAGGCAACATGCTTACGTAAGAAGGGGAAAAAGCTGGAGTGTCGATACAAAGCTCCATGGAAAGAATAAATTATGTCTACCTTATCATGTGACAACACTGGGAAAAAACAATATGAACCTGGAAGGAATGATGATAGGCTAAACATACACAATCCAACAATGATTTCAATATGGAGGGCCAACATAGATTGCCAACCTATCATCTCGCGAGCACTTGTACTTAAATACATTGCCAAATATGCATCAAAAGCAGAGAGAACATCTGAGACTTGTACTCATATGTTAGCAAGAATTTTTGCATCCCCAAAAGCAGACGACCCGTCCCTCATAGCGTATTGGAAATTCATGGCAGAATTTGTGGCAGAGCGTGATATAGGAGCACAAGAAACATGCCATATGCTGCAAAAATTTCCACTTGTTGTTTGTAATCGACCTTTTACATCTTTAAATGTAGGTCAGAAGATGTTCCACTGAGTAACAAGAAGACCAGATGAAATACACCTCCAACCTAGCTACCTTCATTCCTACATCAATTGCCCTCCAGAATTGGAGACAATAACCCTATTGGAGTCAACACGCTCTTTCTCCTATTCTGCAACTCGCAAGGGGTGCAAGTGGAAAGAAAGAAAGGTGAAAGCGATTGTCAATGTTTTCCCAAAGTTCTATACCACCCCAGAGGAGGACTCCGACCATTTTGAAACATTCTGCTGGAGCGAGTTACTATTGTATAGACATTTCCGAAGCTTGGAAATCAACATAGGAATTACTAAGGAAACAATTATAGCAAATTGGAAGCAAATGAGTGCATCCAAATATGATGTATGGCATGTAACTTGAACCCCCCAATTGGAGCAGAGCATCAATTGTGAAGAATCAGACAATGAATTAGAGATGGACACAAGGGACATAATAGAAATGAATGAATGGGAATTATTTTCACAGATCGGCCCCTCAAACAATGTCAACATAAATGAACTTGAGATGCTTGGTAGGCGTGAGTTTGATAGAAACAACATATGGGATCAACATACAGTGCCACATGACCTTCATGACAGCGCTACACGATTCATAAGCATGAAAAAAACATACAGCCAGGAAGAGCATGCTCCAGGCCAGTTTTATGTACCAGACTATGCCTTATCGCCCAAACAAAAACTAGCACTCACACATATTATTGACCACAACAACCATCACTCAAATAAACCATTACACATGATCATACAAGGAACAACAGGTACTGGAAATTCCTACTTGATTGCTCACATAAGAAAAGTGTTTGAGACTGGTACTCTACAACAAAGAAGTCAGTTGCTTGCATTAGCTCCTACAGGGGTTGCCGCATTTAATATACATGCATCCACTATACATTCAATGCTCCAGATTCCTATCAAAGAAATGCACCCATTGCAAGGCCAAGCATTAACAACATTTCAAGAAGAGATTAAACACATAACATATATTTTGATAGATGAAATGAGCTTCATAGGGCCAAAGCTACTATTGAAAATTGATGCAAGGCTACGTGAGGCCTTCCCACACCAACAACACCTGTACTTTGGTGAGGTTTCAATAATCCTGATCGGTGACCTTGCCCAGCTACCACCTGTGATGGACAAACCTATTTACACATCAAACTCAACTGCAAGAACACTTTGGCACTAGTTCACGACAGCAATCACCTTAGAAACAATATTCCGTCAACAAGGTGAGACTCCAACACAAAGACAATTTTGTCAAATGTTGCAAAACATACAAAACGCTGAAGCAACACAACAGGATTGGCAACTTCTAATGACACGCACAAACAGGCAGCTCACCTCCACTGAAAAAGAATAATTCAACAATTCGATGCACCTATTCGCTACAAATGATTTAGTTAGAATGCACAATAGAAGAATGTTAAAATTGTTGAACCGTCCAATTGCAATTAGTACTACAACAAGCACCATAACTAGAGCAAATAGTGTAACTATTGATGAACAACTTGAAAAACATGTACTCCTTTGTAGAGGACAGTGCATCATGCTCACAACCAACATATGGACACAAGTTGGACTTGTCAATGGAGCACTAGGTGAAGTTATAGATATTGTTTACAGCCCTGGATCAAAACCGCCAGAAATGCCACTTTATGTTGTAGCAAGGATCGATAATTATAGCGGGCCACCATGGAATGAGCTGACCCTAAAACTGTCCCGATAATACCCATAGCATTGGGTAGCCGAAGACAGATCCCACTCATAATGGCATGGGCTATTACCATACATAAATCCCAAGGGCTAACACTACAAAAAGCAACAATCGACATTGGAAAAATAGAAAGACAAGGACTAACATTTACAGCTATCTCTAGAGTAAAATCATTGGACGGCCTCCACATCCACCCAACATTCACTTTTGAAAGATACTCTAAAATGAAGAACAATCCATTCACAATTTTAAGGAGAGAAGAGGAAGCTCGATTACAGCAGTTGACCCCAGCAAGTGCAGGTACACACCTCTTGTCCCTTTCTCCTTCACATCTCTCCCTACTATTTTAAGATCATCATTTCCACATTAAATACCAATTCCTATTTTGCAGATACCAACTATACACCATGACAAAATCAAGCATGCAACATACATAGCATTCAAAGTAATTGGTGTCATCAACAACTTCTACATATTCAACTTCCAATCACCTACACGTGGGTGATCCGTGTAGACCTTTGATTTAATAATGTTTTGTTATAGCCGAATTAGGTATTGAGGTAACTTCTGATGTTCAGTACTTGATGGTTGTATAACCAATAACCATATGTATTGTCATTTAAAATGTAAGTGTATCTCAGGAAAGGTATGCATATTTGGACCACCCTGCACCGAACAATTGTAAAGCCACTACCTATATGAGAACATTTGATTATATGGTATTTATTGTGTTCATTATGTTTACTATTGTTATTTATATTCATGCAATCTAGTAGTGTAGAACCTGTAGCAAAAAATCCTATTTAAGGTTGGGTTCTTATTATCAAGTGATGTTATGAAGGTTACATCTCTACTAGAGAGGATGTAGAATCAGGTGGGATAAATCCTCTTACTGGGCAATAAGCAGAAGTGAGAGTATTGAGCTTTTACCTTTGACAAAGCTGGGGTGAATCCTCCTTTTATTAGATGTAATTTCTCAATCATTGGCATCAACTGCCTCCAATGTGCAGTGCTTTAGATTCAGGCGTTTTAGTTAGTGTGGGCTAATGATTAATCACTGATCTTATTGAGGTTGGTAAGTTTCTGGACCACTGGACTACCCACCTCTAACGACTGGTGTGTATCCCTGCAGCAAAATCTCTTCATTACCAAGATTTACTTGGGTGTCCTAATGATCATGGCTTGATGCTTGACTCCTCAGTCTCAACTTTCTCTGGTTTTAAATAGAAAAACGTATCATACTACATTTTTGTAATAAGTAAAGGTAGTTTTGTAGGTCACTGCCAAGCGAGACAGCAACTTGTGTATGAGATTTACCTTGTGAAAGACTACAAGGATATTGTTCTTGCATTTATTGTCCTAATAAGCATGGCTTGATGTTGGAGTCCTCAGCCTCAACTTTCACTGGTCTTAAATAGAAAAATGTATCATACTACATTTTTGTAATAAGGAAAGGTAGTTTTGTAGGTCACTGCCAAGTGAGAAAGCAACTTGTGTATGAGATTTCCCTTGTGGAAGACTACAAGGATAATGTTCTTGCATTTATTATTTTTCCATTTACTTTATATGTTGCCTGTAAATGGTATAAGTACCCTCTAGATTCAAACTTCTACCCCCTCTATGGATTGCTCAAGCCTATTAGGCCTAATAAGTGATATATTACTTTCTCTTCCTTATTGAAAAGCATTTTCCTTCACACTAGTGATGAAAATCATCGTATATCTGATTCATTCATTGTTTCTTTGTCAACACCATAACGATCCTCAAGGGATGTGTATAGAATCCTATATTCAACTATTGCAATTTCTCTTTTCTCTAATTTGTGCAACTGTAGTTGATGTATACACAACCCCACGAGGTGTAGAGGAAGAAAGTTGTAGGAAAAGAATCATCAATTTGTCTTAAGCATATGAAAAGCCATTGAAATAGATGTACAATTTGCAGTCAACATAACATACTTATAATATTGGCAGTAGTGACAAATTCTTTGGTTGTATTCTCTTCATCAAATTCAGTTGTTGGCTTTCCTTGACACATAATAAGGAGCAGGTGAAAATAATAGTTAATTTTGTTGTTGTGGTTACGTTTAGGACCACCTAATTTCAGTTGCCAGCTTGCGTAGGCATTGGGAATACTTGATATAAGATCTCAAGTGATTGTCCTTGTTCAAAAGTGGGTAGTGAGAGCAGTGGATGGTATCGTGTCATGGCAGATTTTATTCCATCATTGGATTCAAGACACTGAGTGTGTTCAGGGAGTAAAAGTTCCTTTTAGCTTTGTGATATAATTTGCAATGCTAAGGCATTTACACTTCCAGCTTCTGTAGTATATTTTATTACTACCTCCTTTTGCTATTTATTTCTCTTTTTTACTTTATTGATATGCTGAATGATGATCCTCCAAATGATTTGTTCTCTCCTTTTTATATCCTTAAATGAGAGGGACTCACACCTCTTCATTGAGACTTTTACCTTTGCAAGGGATACATACCTTCATAACTTAAGCGCTGCTTTTTGGTTAATTTATCTACATGTTGTTTGGTAATTGCTGCCCACTAATGATCCTTACTTATTGAACTAAGGCTCCTTTTTAAATAAATCTCTGCCATTTTATTTCTCTGTCTTAGTCTACCCCTTTTTAAATAAATCGTTGTCATTAAATTTCTTTGCTAATGGTAAGGACAACAATCAAGACTTTATAATTTTGTGGCTCTCTTAACATGGCGGAGGCATGACATGAAACTCTTTCATTAAATTAATTAATATAGAGTGCATTTAAATACCCTTCATCATTTGCTAGAGAAGTATGTGTGTTGCCTTTAAATGCAACTGGAAAAAAATTAATGTTCTATTATTTGAACAGGTTTTACAACATTCTGATTCTTATATGAAAATACTTTCCTTTTTGTTTAAAAATTTTGGAGTTCAAATTTTGGTATAGTTACTTAGTCGGACTTTATTAATTACTATATATTGTATGATTTTGGTAGCTGTTCTAGATAACATTAATGATCTGTGTAATGTTGATAAATAATCTGGAAGATAGTAAATATTGCATTATATTTTAGGCTAGGGATTGAACATTGAACTGCTGGTCATGTACCATTAACAAAAAAGGGTGGTTGAGCTTGAAAGGACAATCCAAAAATTCCTACATATTCTACGGCTGGAATTCTGTAAAAATTTTACAAAATTTACTCGTAAATTATAATCATATTTGGTAGATGTAAGATTTCAGATTAATTCATGAAATCATAACCCAGAAACTAATGATTTGAAGCTATTTACTAATATCGTAGTTGCTCAAAATAAAACTGACACAAAAGCAGTAATTGGACTGAACTTGGCTATTCATTTAGTAAGTGCTTAAACAATAAATGCATTGAAGTTACAATAAATTTCTTTGGTCCATATTCAAGCAGGAACTTCCCTGCAACGATATATTGCTATCGGCGTAACCATTGCACCTCACCTAGGGTGCAAGCGCTAGTAATAGTTAATGTTTAAAATATGTGTTTATGTGTAAGAGTTGATATTTAGTTTGTTTATGAATTAAATTTGAGTCTATTTTTTTGGGGTCTGAATTTATCACTTGATTAGGTTGTTTTTGTTTTTGAGTTAAGATTTTTCAAGTGACTTTGATTTTATATCGAGTTTGTTAGGGTGGTACTTGTGTCCTCACTTTCCAAATGTAAACTTAATCTTACAACTAAGTTGTCTTGATTCCACCTAGTTATTATTCAACTCATGTGTGAGAAATTTAAATTTGAATCTAATTAGGATGTTGTATAAATGGACAAAACCCTAGTGCTTTTAGATCACCCATCATCTATTAGAGAACAAGAAGAAAGCATGTCATTGTAATCGTCATCTAGAGCAAGCATTTGATAACCATCTACATACAAAGGATAGATACATATGTATTTTGCATTTTATGTGAGGTGTCTTTGATCTTGTTAAAACATCATTGAATCGACACACAAGGCTTTATTATAATCAAAACATATCATAGATTCTTCCACTCAATAGTAAGTCCCACTAGTGCTTTTAATTATCATCCAATTTAAATGCACAATTGGAAATAAATTTCTAAAGAATAAAGATAAAATTTACAGTTGCAACTATAGAATCACAAGTACATAGAAGTTTGTGCCCATAAATCTCAAGATCAAGGTTACTTATGTAGTTCTAACCCCAACATTACACTATTTATTTTCTAATATGTTCAAACCATAGTGATGCAAATCTAATAGCAAACACTTAGATCAAATAATAGAGTTCATGTCATAGAATATTTCTCATTACACATGGAGCTAAAAGCATTTATTATTCTTTGTTAATTTCAATTTTATTTTAGAATTTGTCATGACTCGAGTACTTTATCAAAACAAAATTTGATTGGAAGTTGTTTTATTGCATTAATTAGCCCAAATATTTAAGGTTGACTCTTTTATTCCTCTACAAAGATAAGTGATCAAATAATTAATCATTTACAACTATTTTACATTAAAAAAAACGTGACTCTTCACATCAACACATCCATATCATTTTATTTAAGTAATCAATATATTATAATCATGAAAAAAATTAAAATATTACATAAACAACTAATATATTAACCACAATACACCAATTCTTTAAACTCTTCCCATTAATAATTACTTGTTCTTTTATATTCATTATTTTAGCAATTAATTTCCTATAGAATTTAGGTTTTAAATGTGTTTAAATTTTCAATTAAAGTACTTTGTAATGGTCACTAAAAAGATCCACCTTAGTCCTCCACAAATCTTTTTAAATCCATCCTTTTATTATAATATGAATTAGAAATATTATATTATTTGTATATCTTTAGCATTTTTCATAGAGCTTGTCCTCTATTTTATATTGGGTACACAAATTTATGAAATGATAAAAGATTTATTATCGTAGCCCAAAAAGGTGCATTCTTAGATTTTTTTATTATTTGTTTTTATTAGCTATTTGAAATGTTATGATTTAGTGTTTATAAGGTGTATTTTTATATGAAAGTTAGTATTTTTCTTAAGTTTTGAATGAATTTGATTTCACATATTTTAAGGATATAGGTCAAATTTTTAAAATTTTAATTAATTTCAAGATTATTGTATATATATAGTTCAAAAATATAGTAGTTAAGAATTTCAAATTTTTAAAAGTAAAATAATTCTTGTCTAAATGACTCTATAATGGAATAACTTGCATTAGAGAAGAATACAATAGGAAATTGTTATAAATACTTGATAATATTTGATAATAATTCAAGTTAAGAAGGAAGACTACTAAAAGTATTCAATAAAATTACAATGTATAATATGATGACCATAAACTAACTATTAGCTCCTATACAAATGTCATTCATTGTCTATATAATTATATAAATGACTATTTAGCTCAATTAAGGGTTAAGTTAGCCACTAGTTGGCTACACACATCCTAATACAGTCAATGCATCAAGAACGTAGCATGCCCCCTCTTCAAAGAAGCGTTATCCTTAATGGTGATCAACTACGGATGCTTTTGTATAAAATATTTATTTTCCTACATAGCATCTTTGATTAGAGAAATATTGGATGTTTAATCAAATACTTTGTTATTGCTTTTATCTACAATCCCTTAGTGTGTGATGAAGGATTCCCTCTACTTATAGAATAACTTTTGCCTCCTCATCAAGCTCTGCTAACTCAATCTAGGCTACAAATTTATGTTTGATAACCTTATTCAAGCATGAAACATGCAAAAATGTATGTAATTTAATTCACATAGGTAACTCTAATTTATATTCTACAATATCAATCCTCTACAAAACCTTATAATAACCATAAGACATGTTTGCAAGCTGGTTATACTTCTTATATTATTTAAGTTATATTTTCTTAATTAAATATTTTTTTAATCACAAAAAGACTCAATCTCCAACTTCAAAATTATTCACTATTGTGTTGGTCCATGTTGCTTCATTAAGTTTTTTGTCATTATTAAGTTTTCACCAACACTAGAAACTACCTCTTGATAATTCTAGATGTTTTTTTTACTTGTTTATATCTTTGGGTGCACCCTCAATGGTGATTTGATCAATGGTGAATGTTGCCCATATAGTGCCAAAAATGGCTCCATTTTGGATTAAGTATGGAAAGAAGTGTTATACCACCATTCTACTAGTGGTAACTATTGCACCTATCTCTCTTGGTCATTTGAAGCAAAACATCAAATATAAGCCTCCAAGAACTTGTTAAGAACCTCAATATATTTCTATGACCTCAGATGATATGACAAGATTCAAGAAATTTGAGTATCCAAACATGAAAATAAGTTAGCAAAAAAAAATTAGTAATTATAAGATCACAATCACTTACTATTAGTTTTGGAGTACCATGTAGTTTATGAATAATATCCACGAAATTTCTTACTATAGTGTTTGTTACAAATGTGTGCAAACAAATACTAAAATATGTATATTTGCTAAGTGGATAATGTCACATGTTTCTTCAAAGGTCTTACATTAGTAACAAATAAAAAATTGATAATTCATACTCCAAATGTGTTAAATAAACTTTAAAGATGATAATTCTTCAAGACCTTGACTAAAATTATCCATAATTTAATCTTACTTTAACAATTCATACAAAATATAAAGAGGCATAGGGTTTTGATAAATAAAAATAAAAATAAACAACTAGTTTTACACTTGATTTTCAATCCTCAACTCTAGAAAATCTAATGAAATTTAATTAATTGACAATGTCGTGATCAATATTGCACCCTTCCTTTGATATTACAGGTAAAAGATTTTAAAGATTCTGGTGAAAATAGGAAACAATGACATAAAACCATTATATTGCACATACATATTTTATACATTACTTTACAATTCCACCATGAATGACATAAAACTTAAATCATTTTCATAAAACTTTGCCAAATTATCCAAGTCCAAAAATAGAAAGGCATAAAATACATCACCACAATATAGAGAAAAACGAAATAAGTGGGTATGATCTTTATTGATTGGAAAATGGCATGCACATTACAACTTTCAACAAGATAAGTACACTAAAAAAACATTTTTTCCTTAGCTCCTTTGAAAAATTTCAACCCTATACAATGTGCAATATGCCTCCTTTCATAGAAGTAATTTTGTATTTTTTACTTTATAAGTTAGCCCGGGTCCTAAATATCCAAGGGCCACCAATTAATGTTCAAAGAGTTTGAATTTTTCAAATGGTACTTTTGGGTTTCAAACCATTATTATAAAATAAGTAGACCCAATTATAATTTTAAAAAATTACATTTTATATTTTATCCCAAATTGGGCCCATGAAATGTCTTAATTTACATCTTTAAACTTACATTACAAAATATATATATATATATTAATAGAACTACTAGGTGGGCACTTAAGGAAAATAAGAAAATGAATTAGTCCAAATATTTATTATGATCTAATCTCATTCCTCCCTAGCCTTTTTTCTTTGTCTATAATCCATGAATTCCAAGAGAGATTTGTTCATATTTTTCTCATTAGTATCATTCAACTAGTGCAAAATGAACTTGCATTTTCCATAATCATCATACAATAGGTTGATTTTTTTTATTTACTAGGATGTAATTTTCAAATTCCTTGAGATAAAATGTCATCCTTGTGAATTGATCCAAGGTTCCCAGTAAAATTTTAGATTTTTCACTTGGGGTGGACTCACAACATCTAACCCTAATTAAATCATAAACATTTAAGGTGTGTATAAAGTTTAAGACCTTAGATATTTCATCCTTGAAATCTCATAATTCCATAGTCCTTAAAGGATTCAGATTCCTAGGTTTGAAATTAATGAACGTAGAATAAAAAAAACCATGTTGATGACTAATTTGAATATCAAATGATGCCAACAATAAATTTGCACTTGTCATCTATTTTGTGCCACTTTGAGATGAATCTTGCCCTAATAGAAAGAGAAGGAAAAATATTAATAAGATACACTCAAAGACAAGGAACCAAAAGAAATAGAACAAATAGACCCAAAATTAACAACACACACAACCAAAGTATAATTAGTAAGAAAAATAAGACAAGACCACAAACCAAAGAAAAAGGGAAAGCTAATGCAAAGAAAACATAAATTTCCTCAATGCAAAAAAATCACATAGAAACCTACCATAACTATGTACAAAGGTTCATGTAGAATTTTATGAGTTGAAATAAAGTTTGAGATATTACCCATTAACTAGTAATAGGACACAAATTAAGCAAGTGGTAAAATGGAGCAGAGGCATCTGGGCAAGAGAGGGAGTGGGGCTCCAAATTTGAAATCCTCGAGAAAAGTAGGTGAGGGAGATTCAGATGAAGATGAAGATGATGATTTTTGGCTTGCCGTGGGTCTCTTTTATAGTTTCTTGGCATTGGGTGACAGCAGGAGGCTATGCTGGTGTCTTTGGTATGTTGCACTTTTTTGTGAGTTGGATTTTTTTATTTGTGCCCTTGTGGTGTGCAGGTCCTTGTTTCTTGTTGGAGCTATCTGCCCTCTCTTTTTCGGCTTTCTAGTGGAGTCTTCTTTGGCTCTTCTTTTGGTGTTTAGCGCCTTTTGGTTCCTATTCTCCTAGACCTTGATGGTCAAATATTTTTTTGTTTCTAATCTTTTGGTGTTGTGCTTCGGCTACCTTTTTGGGACGGCTCCTCTACTGCTTCTTGTTGATCTTCTAGAGTTTTTTTGGAAGTGCCTACAGAGGCGGGGTCTACCCTTTATGATCTGGTGTTTTTCCTCTGTGGTACTTTTAGCTTTCTATCATGAGCTTGGTGTGCCTCGAGAGGGTTGTTCTTCAACGTTTATTTACTTTAGAGGCTATTGGGGTTGGGGTTGTTTCCCTCCCTATTGTTGCTTTGGATGTTCTTCGGGTTTGTGTTGGGTGTCCGCCTGCCTTGGGGTGGCCTTTTTTGGGTTTCTTCATGTTGGAGGTGGTATCCTCTCTATTCTCTCCGACTTGTTGGGAGTCTTTGTTGCCTCTATTTTTGTGTCTCTTCTAGTTGCTAAGAAAAGTTTATTATTTTTCTTTTGATGCCCCTAGTTCATGGTTTGGGGTGTTCCCCTATTGGATGAGCCCCTTCTGATGTTGATGCTTAAGGCTCAAAATCTTCTTCTCTCTTGGTTGTTGTCTGAGAAGTTTTTTTTAGGGGCTTGTCAGTTTGTTTTTTGTCTGCGATCCCTATTGGGATTTTGGCTTTTGGGCTTTTTTAAGTCTCATTTGAATGTGTTGTTCCTATTGTGTTTCTTGTTTTCCCATGTTCTTTTTTGGAGTGTCGTGGTTGGGTTTATCCCCTTGCTTCTCTTGTTGGCCCTTCCTCTCGAGTTGCTAGTGGTTGTCATGTTTTTCCTTGTTGTTGGTTGGGTGGCTCTCTTCCCTTTTTTGTAGTTTGTACCTTCTATTGAGGTGAAGATTACTCCTATTGTGGTGGAGTCCTCTTTTTTAGAGGTAGAGTTGGGGTCTGTGGATTGGTGGAGGTGCTTCCCTTGTTGTTGGTCTCTATTGTTACAGTACCTTTTGAGGTGGTTCACGCTCCTGTGGAGGTGGAGTTTTTTTTTGTTACATTTTGGTTGTAGTGGTGGTAATTTTCTTCATGGCATCTGCTCAGGTATAGAGGGGAGCCTACTCCTTTTAAGGTGGAGTTTGATTCAACTATTCATGTTTGGTGGTGTTGCAAGAGGTCTTCTTCTTCTTCTTTCTTGGTGGAGCTAGGTTGTGATCGTGTGAACAGTGGGTTTAAGGTCCCCGCTAAAACCTGGTATGTTGTGAGGGATTTTGGTCCTTGTAATCTGAATGTAAGTGGGTTTTAGGTTCCCTTCTAAACCTGGTTTGGGTTCAAGATCCCTTGTAAAAATTGGCTTTGTTGGGTTTAAGCTTCTCGTCAAAACCTTCTAATTAGTGCATATTTGGGTAGTCTTATTGTTATTTTGGTGACTTGTTGTTGGTTCATTGTTGGTTTTCTATGTTGTTTCCGTGTGCAACTTGTTCTTCTTTGAGTATGTTTCAGGTCCTTGTCAAAACTTGATTGTTAATGGTTTCAAGTCCATTCAAAACTTGTTGTAAATGGTTTTGAGTCCATTTAAAACCTGCTTGTCCCATATAATAAAAACTAGTAATAGGACACACTCTCTAATTAAGGATAAAATCCTCTAGTTATTATCTCCTAAGATCTTAGATATTTGGAAGGGACCTAACCATAAATTCTAAAACTTTGCATATATCCTTTCTTCTCTCTTTCTTTCTCCCATAGAAGGGAAAGGTTAGATATCCCATAAACATTTACCTTGTCTCTCTTGTCAAACTACCTTTAAACCACTGCCTAATGTATTAAAAATTATTTTAGTGCAACATCTCTCTTTTCCTCTAGATTCAACAAATTCAAAAGTATTTCCTCTACCTTATTATCTATTACTAAGTAGTTTTTCATGAATCGTAAGGTTGGGATACTTAAATTCACTTGCAACAAAAGGTTAAGCCTATAAAAATGATACTAATGGAATATGACTAAAGATTTCTTTATCCTAGTTATATTTACCCATACAAAAAAAATCAATTGAGTGTGTTCGTCCCTCATATTTTTTTTTTATAATTTATTAATAATATCTAGTAAATTCTATTTTTGGACTTAGCAACACCATTCCCTTGTGGATAGTAATTGAAAGAAAATTTTAAAATTAACTTATTCTCAAAGGTCCATTGAAATAGTTTATCCAATGAAAATTAAGGATTGTTATCACACACTAGATGAAATGACATTCCAAACCTAGCGGTGATGTGTTCATCTAGAGATTTGATCGCTATCTTGGTGGTACAATTATTACATGTTTGTGATTCTTTCCACCTCATGCAATAATATGTAGGTATCAAAATAAACTTGTACTTTATAAGAGTTTGAGTTAATTAAACTTATTAAATATAGGCCCCATTGGCAAAAAATATGTACCTCATAAATTAGCTATAGGGGAATAGTTGGATTCCTTTCTATATGTGTATATTTTTGGTAGATATGGAATTTTATCATGTGTTGATGCACATTATTTAATAGGTGAGGCTAGTGATACCATAATCTAATTATTTTCTAAATTATTGCATCACTTGGGACATGTACCATTCTAAATTTGTCATGAAAATTTGTCAAAATATGATTTGCTTATGTCTTTTTATGGTACCTTAGGTATATACCTTTATATTTACCTCTATAAAGAACATCAACTTGGATCATATATTTACGTATCTTTGAATTCTTAGTTCTCTTTGTGTGTTCTAGTTAGATTTTTTGGACACATTATTCAAGAGGTAGTAAATAATATCCCTATACTATTCATCATCTGTGATTGTGTCCTCATTTAAAACTTACATATTAATTAAATATTTGAATTATTTAATTAATATTTCCTCACTTATTCCATAATCCTATTCTTCATCTAAAAATCACTTTCATATTCCCTCTAAATTCTAATCCTTATCAAATAATTATTTACCTAGTCTAATGTCCCCCCTTCCTCCAAAGTTTAAATAAATACAATCTAAAGGAAAAGTGATAAATACAATCTAGATATACGATAAATGCAATCTAAAGGAAATACTGACATATACAAACATAGATATGCATTGAATGAAAAAGTAGATTTTTTTTATTAAGAAGGGTAAACACTTTTGATTTGGAGCTATGAACCGATGAAAAAGTAGAAATTAAAATTATAGTTTCAACCTAGAGGTGAAAGTGCTCAAGGTATTGTGAAGGGGTGCCACTAAAATGTAAATTTCAGAATATGTAAGTGGTTGAAAAGTGGACAAGTTGTAGTTTATATACACAAATAGGAATGTGTAGATGGAGGCAACATAGAGTTGATGATTATTAGGTGTGCTATTGCACAAACTACCATGTGCTCCCATTCATAAATATATTTTCTAGGGACATGGAGATGCCTCTATTCTTGCACAATGAAGACATAGGTGGGAAATTTTATGTTAATTACTTTTTTTGGTTCAATTCATGCATCCGATATTAATGGTTTCATTATTTCTAGTTTTTCAATCCATGCATTCAAAGAAATAGTCTTGTTTTCCTCTTACAATTAATAAAGCTAAATTGAGTAGAGAGAATCTAGAGAGTTATTTCAAGATTTTAAAATTATATTTGATATAATTAATTCTTAGTATCGATTGAATAATAAGTTGAAGAAATAAAATTATATAAATATAATATTAATCTAATTGTTAATAGGGATTAATGAAGGTGATATTTCTTGTCTTTAATTTTTTTAATTATACATATTTAGAAATATTCAATACTTTCATTAAAGGAGCTTAAATTTCCAATGTCTAAACTAAAATTCATTCTAACAAGCTTAAAGTGTATGCACATCATAGCATGCAAAAATACTAACAAAACAATTGAGCCTCTTTAAAAAAAAATCTATTTTTTGTTCAATAAGATGACTCTATAAATTAGATTTAGTAATTTTGAAAAATCAATGTAGGCACTAAGAATGATGACACTACAAATATTCTTGAGTAAACCATGTATATTAAGATTCTATTAAAAAAAATTGAAGCTAAAAACAATGAACAATAATAATATATGTTACTATAGAGAGAATTATTATCTACATGGAGAGGACGAGAGTGAGAGTAGGTGGGAAGCATCCAGGAGGAGGAAGTTTGAAATCATCGGGTGATGGTGATGATGCTAAGGATGAGCTAAATGGAGATGTGCTTGCTACATGGGTTGCTTTGTTGCCTGTGGGTGAGATTTTTGTGGTCTCTCCTGCTACTACTACGTTGGAGGTTTCTTGCAAGGTTCTTTGTGTTCCTAGGTGCGTGTGGGGGCTGCCTCTGAAGCTTTCTTTTCAGCTTGCTTTTGTGCCTTTGGGCTTCATGGCCTCTTTGGTATTTGAAGAGGTTTTGGTGGGTGCGGTGGATGGATCGTCCCTACATTGGTTCTTTGGAGTTTCTTACTTTTGTGACTCTGTCACATTTGTTGTGTGTGGCTTTTTTTGGGCCAACCTTGTGCAAACCTCTATGAGTGGGATTGGATCCTTCTTTGGAGCTTATTCCTTGTGTTTTCTGAGCATGGTGCTCTGCCCCAAGACGTGGTTGAAGATCCTTATGTGTTGTGGGTTTTATTTTCGCTGCTTGCAGATGTGTTGCTCCTCTTGGAAGGACTTAGCTGATGGGTCCTCGTTGGTGTTTGTTGGGTTCACCTATGGGATTTGTCCTTTTTCTTCCCTTTTTCCCTATGATGCTCTCATTGTTGGGCATGGGTTTGGTGGGTTTGAAGAGGGTGGTACTTTTGTTTGTTTCTTGGAGCGCTAGTTCTTTACAGTTCAATTTTAAGGGAGATTATGTTGATGCATTCTCTGATGTGAAGTTGATTCTGTGTGATCCTCCCTAAGATGGTGAAGAATATTCTTATGAAGGGAGTTTTTAAATATTTTGAGGGCTGATTTGTTGTATTGGCTGAAGGCTCATGTGTTTATGGTCTCTATTCAAAGTGGTTTTGGCCTCGATTTCTCTCTATGGTGGTTTTGTGTTACAAGATTGAAGGTTCTTGTTATTTAGTTTTGAGGATCAATAATCTATCGTGGGCTGAGCTTCTTTATTTTCCTTTTCTCAAGGCTCAATAGTTTTGGTTTTTTATTATGGTAGCTAAACTGCATTCTTCCTCTTCCTTGGTCTAGTATCTCAAGCTATGCCAAATGTGGTTTTGATAGCCCTTCTTTCTAAAGTTTTCTCTCTGGATCTATAGTGGGTGTCTTCTATGGAGGTGGAGACTGTTCCCATTGAGGAGAAGCTCTCTTCTATTGAGGTAGAGGTGGTTATTGTAGATTTGGTGGGGAGTTCTTTTCTCTTCTATTTGTTCTTATTGAGGTGGAGCATGTGTGGGAAGAAGAGTGAAGTCTTTGGATGTTTGGGCTCTCATTTCCCCCTCTCCTATAGAGGGTAGCTCCCTCCTATTAAGGTGGAGTTTGGGTTGGCGATTCTGGTGGGGTGTTGCTGCAAGTTGGTTGATGTGCTTCAGTTTTCTATTGTGCTCTCTAACTCCCTATTGAGGTGGGGTTGTTGGATTTTTGATGTTGTTATTTAGGGGTTTGATGGTGTTCTACACCATTAAGTTGGTTGTCTCTCTTGGCTCAATGGTGTCTTCCCTGAGCGACGAGTTTGATGATGCCTGGTTGATGTAGGTAGTGTCTTTGTTTAACTAAGGGTTTCAAATCCCAGTTAAAACCTGGTTGTTAAGGGATCTCGATCCCTTGTTTGCTTTTTTGATGTAGCTCGTGTAGTCATGTTTTTTCTCGTTGAGGTTGTTGTGTTGTTGATGGTATGCGTATATCTTGTATGCAACATGCTTTTCTTTGGTAGGGTTACAGTTCCCTTCAAAACCATTATGTAATGGGTTTCAGGTCCCATCAAAACCTGTTTTACCCCTAATCAAAAACAATTCTTATTATGATATAAGGCATTAAGTGAACACAAACCTTCAATAATCTAATTTAAAAAATTAAACAAACACTAATTTAACAATACATAATTCGAATATAATGGTAGTTTTCAATTATATAATAAATACTGTGATAAGGGAAAATAAACAGGAATAAGGAAGCATAAAAACTGACAACAATCACAAATTGTCTAGATCATGCTAAGATTCCCCAAATCGAAAATGACGTGCATTGCGACAAAATAATTCAATAAACAAGAACAATATCACCTAATTCACATGCTTGCTTGACTCATCTCCATTATTCTCCTCAAATGTGCTTTAAAATACTCAAATTCCCTCAAATCATGAGTGTGCAATATTAGCCTGTAAGTATTTTGACAACAAAAATTTTAAGATTGTGATTACCAAAAATAGAATTAAAAAACTTCTTTTATAGAAGCTTCACAGATTCGACAGTTGAGATTGATTTGTGTTTGAATGGTCCAGATCAAGTGTGAGGACCTAATTGCATAGTTAAGTAATTTGATTAAGAGATTGATTGAATAGTTAGCTGATTTGATTGATTAGTCAAGAGATGTAACTAAGATAGTGTGTGAGTCAGAAGGAGATGATAGATCAATTAGCTAAGTGAACCGAAAGAGAGTGTTAGTTAGGAGTGGAGAGAATTATGCATGATATATTTACTTGAAAATGTAGGAGACATGTGCTCAAATAAAAGAATCAATTATTAAATTAATTCCTTTCTTTGTGGAGGAAGTGTGTGTACGTGATTAAATAGTTGAATGAACTATTAAATTTATGGAGGCACTTTAGGTGAGAAGATAGAATAATTAATTAAACAAATAGTCATTTATTTAATTAAATGTGGGAGAATATGATTTAATTTAAATGACTTAATTAAATAAATTTATGAAACTTATTTAATTAATTAAAAGAAGAGATTAGAATTAAATGACGTAATTAAATAAATTTATGAAACTTATTTAATTAATCAAAAGAAGAGATTAGAATTAATTAGCGACGTAATTAAGATAAATTAATGTAATTTACAAAATTAATCAATTTTAGAAGAATAATGAAAATGAATTAATTGAATGGTTAAAAATATTTAACTAATTAGAGGAAATGTGATATTAAGTTATAATTATATGATAAAATCATTTAATTATTTTGTGGGTATCTTGAATTGGTAGAAAATGCAGTCACAGGCCTAAGCCATTTTTTAGTGTCTACATTTTTTCCCTCTTTGACATAATGTTATTTCGGTGTTGGTGTCAAAGAATAATGAATAACATGCCCTAGTCATGCCCTAGTGTGAAATAGGTAAGGGTATTCCTGCTCGAGAAAAATGACGAATTTTAAAAAAAATAAAAAAAAATTGGAAATTGTCCCGATTAGGTAATTGGATAGCCAGAAGTTCACTGGTGGTGAAAGAAAACAATTTTGGCGAGGTTTAGTAAGTGAAATGGTCATTGGAAGTGTCAAAATAGTGCATCCAATATATTAGGCTTCAAAGAAATCCCTAAAAACTCCTAGGTATAAATAGAAATTGGGTAAAAAGTGAATTCATTTTCACTGTAGGATTTTGAAAACTTGTAAATTTTCTCTAGAGCCTTCTTGCAAAATGTCTCTCGTTCCCTACTCCAAGCACCATAGATATCGCATCAGGACCTTTTGATAGCAAGCCAACGCAGGAGAGCCGGTATGTGCCCCAAACCCAACTTTTGAAATTTTAATTTTCATGCATTTTTAGGGTTTTAAATTTTGTTTTTCATATGCATCGCTTCTTGTGCACCGCAAATGCATTCGTATGCGATGCATCTGTTTGCGATATGATGCATTTACAAAAACACGTGGGGGTTGCTTTGTGTGTGTTTTTTGAATCAACACATTTGCATGTTTGTGAACCACATGTGTTTTAGTAAGTCGCACATGCTAGGGATAACGACACATTTGATTTTTAATTCGCATTGGATTTGTTAAATAAAACGATGCATTGGCTTGTCAATTTTTTTGAACTTTTGAAGTTTAAAATTGAGTTTTTCTTTTGAATGACGTGCATTAATTAGCCTCATATTTCTAATGCAAGGTATTGTGTTGTGCATTTGCAGGTTGTTTTGGATCTGATATACACTCGGGAGTCTAGACCAGCCACTTACAGATTGCGAGACCAATTGACCAGTGCAAAGAAATGTTTGATATGGCATCTTGGACTTCACCATGTGACATCTATGCCCAACATTTGGGAAAATTGAGGGATGCTCACTACACTCTTTGAGCGATGGCATTCAAAGACTTCATCTTTCCATTTGCCCAAAGGAGAGGTGACAGTTACATTGGAGGATGTGTATAGGATACTCAGATTGTCAATCAGTGGTGAGAGGGTTCGCTATGATACTCAGAGGGGTTACAATGATATCACCCGATATTGTGTGTACAAGGATGTTAGACACCTTGGTATCGAGCACTACGAGATCATATGGCATGTGCTTGCAGAGAGATACAAGCGAATAGATTATGTTTTGTGTACTCTTATCATTGGGATTATACTGCCAGACTATCGAGGGAATGGGTTTCTTGTGGGTTGGGGAGAGATGTTAGTGGGGATTTTGGAGAGATAGATTGTATATGCATGGGGCCCCTGTCTACTGGTGATGTTGTACTTCCATTTGCATGGCATAGCTTATAGGGAGGCGCAGTCCATGAGCTGTGGGACTAGTTTATTGATGATCTGGGTATGGGAGCACATTGGTGTTTTCCATCCACTAGTGGTACATTAGCTAGATTACTGATCTCCCTCTATATTTCAGTACATTGGGACCATTACACAAACACATGTTGGAGATACTAGATATTGGAGGCATGTGATTAATACCCTTGTGCAGTTTATTTGGAGACCATACATGGACTGTGGGCAATGGTAGGATGAGGATCGATGCTTTCCTTTCTATCATCAAACACGTTATTAGATTGGGAGGACTATTGCCATTGTACATATCATTGAGAGACACTTACTAGATAGAGTGCTTCGACAGTTTAGTGAGATTCAGGATGAGCCACACGGCCAAGCCAAGTTTGCCAAATCTTCGAGGGAGGTTCCTCTATGGGGGAACATGATTTCTATAGTGACGACAGAGGTGGATATTGATGCACTATAGACAGTGTAGTGGGCATGGAGGGATGGCCCAACGCATGCTGGTACGGAAACAGTTTATGATTGTTGGGAAAGGATGCCATTTAATTGCATTCTTAACATATTTCATGTATCTCCTAAGTCCTTAGAATGGGTTTCACAACTCTAGGATTAGGAAAAGATTAATTTGGAATGAAATAAACATTTAATTGACATTTGTAGTTATTCCTAAACATTAGGAGCATGTGGGGATGCCTTGGGAGAGCTCCTACAAAATAGGAGCACATAGGCACTCACATGGGAGGTGAGATCCACCTTGGTTTAGTTAATTGGTTGGTGAATTGAGTACACTTCATAAATGCATCCTAGGTTCCTACAAAATAGAGATTTTTATTTATGCATGTTGAGTACCTATAAAATAGGGATTGGTGTTTATGAGGTTCAGTTCAATTCAATTCAATTCAATTCAATTTAGTTCAGTTCAATTCAATTCATTTCAGTTCAGTTATGTTTCAGTTATCTTCAGTTGCATGTTAGTTAACTTCAGTGACTTGAGTTGCATGGACAGATAACAGGTTGATACATTCAATTAACAGATGGAAGATCATGCATGCATATTGTTTTGCATTAATTGGTGACATATATGTTTTAGTTAACAAAGATTAACTTGGGCCCACCTTGGGTGCCCAAGTTGGCATCTTTGAGTTAAGTGGGACCTAGTTTGGGCACCTACTTTGAGGATGAGCTTGCATAAGATATTTTTGACAACTACACGTTTAACACTTTAGTGTTGGGTGCCAACTTTGAGGGAGACTCTTGTTTGAATTTTTCATGCATGTCTAAACTCAACTTGGCAACCCTAGGTGTCGATTTTCTCAAGAGGCTTTGTGATTATATATTTGATAACTCTTATGAGTTTGTAAGCAAAAAATATTTTCTATTATTGCAGCAATTGTATGAGAGTTTTGTGAAAAAATATTGTAGGTTGTGAAGAATATTTCTTGAAGAACAAGGAAGCATATAAGGGAGAATTGAATCAATGTTATTGTAACTTATTCAAAGGTTAAATAATACAAGCAAGACCAATTCTAGTGAAGTTTTTTCGTGAAATGGTTTCTCCATGTACATGTTGTGTCCTTTCTATTATGTCTTATATTTCTTCTATCAATCTTCTGTCTACTTTCTACAACATTAAAATTGATCTTATTCAAGATTAATCATACACAAGAGATTTTGACAAAGAATACTAAAATTGAATCTACAATTACACAAGATTTACAAATTTTAAGCTACATTTTTATTACAATTTTACCTTCATTTTCAACATTTGGTATCAAAGCTAGAGGTTGGGTAGAGTTTGGATGTCTTTCTCTTAAAATTTTGAAGGTTTTTTGGTTGTAGTGGGAGCTTTTAATATTGTTTCAATTGCTGATTTAAAAAATTAGTGCATTGCAATGGGTCCTATTTCTCGTTTAGATATTGAAAGATTCAATGGATCGAGGTATGAGATGTGGAAATTAAAAATGGAAGATCTCCTTGAAGAGAGAGATTAGTGGTCAGTCGTAGGTAATAAGACAATGACACCTACATCAATGTCAGATGGGGATTGGGCTAAGCTAGATAAGAGGGCAAGAGGAACCATAAGATTATGTCTTATTGATGTTTTTTTGTTGAATGATTTAGATGAAAATATTGCATTTGATCTGTGGAAGAGGATAGGTGATATCTATCAAACCAAAAGCCTTACTAATAAATTGTATCTGAATAGACAGTTATATTCTTTAAAGATGAAAGATGGTGATTTTTTTGCACATCATTTAAATGATTTTAATTTTATTTTGAGTCAGTTAGCATCTTGTTACTTTGTTCTTTACCAGAATCTTGGGAAAATCTAATTGTTTCTATCAGTGGTAGTGGTGTAGATATGAAGGTGGACAATATAATTCCTACTCTCCTATCAGAGGAGATGAGGAGGAAGTCTAAAACAGGTTACCAAGGCCTAAGGAAAAGGAATCTAAGGTAGACAAGAAAGGAAAAGGTAAGTCTAAAGGATAGTCTAATACCCCTAGTAAGAGTAAGGTAAAGTGTTGGAACTGTGGGAAACCAAGACACATAAAGAAGTATTGTAAGAGAAAGAAAAAGAGTTATGATGCTTCTACTGAGAAATCCTCAGATGATGGTAATGATGCATTGATTGTTTCATGTAAAAATGTCAGTGATGACTCTTGGCTTATTGATTTAGGTTGCTCCTATCATATGACTCCTAACAAGGAGTGGTTCTCAAAGTATATTGAATATGATGGAGGCAATGTCTTCTTTGGAGATAATAGCACAACAAAGATTGTGGGCAAAGGAGAGGTAAAGTTGTGTTTCAGTGATGGTAGGGTTAACACCCTTAATGATGTTTTACAAATTTCGAGACTTGCTAGAAATATACTTTATGTATCAAAGTTTAATGATTCTGGAATGCATGTGGCATTTGATAAAAGTGGTTGCAGATTGGTGAAAGGAAATATGGTGGTTGCTAAAGGATCTTGGATTGGGACTTTGTTTAAGTTGAATACCTCCAATTTGAATAAATCAGCCAATGCAACTGAAGCTGAAAATACATGTATGTTGTGGCACCATAGATTGGGCTACATAGGTGAAAAAGGTCTTAGGACCATTCTTAATAATAAATTGGTTGACGGTATTCTTGATTATAATATTGATAAAAATGATTTTTGTGAGCATTGTGTGTTTGGAAAGCAATCTAGATATTCATTTCCTAAAGGAACAATCAGATTTTTTGGGTCCTATGGATATTGACTCTATTGGAAAATATAGATATTATGTCACTTTTATTGATGATGTCTCAAGATACACTTGGATCTATTTTATGCATAACAAATCTGATGTGTTAAATAAGTTTAAAGAATTTAAGGCTTTATTTGAGAAACAATAAGATCATAAGATAAAAGTGTCGAGATCGGATAATGGTGGTGAATATTGTTCTACAAAATTTGATGATTATTGTAAGCATGCAGGAATTGTGAGACAAAAAACTACTCCATATACACCACAACAAAATGGAGTAGTAGAGAGGATTAACTGAACCTTAATGGAAAGAGCTAGGAGCATGTTAAGTAGTGCTAAGCTAGATCGATGCCTTCGGGTTGAGGCTGTATGCACTTCTTGTTATTTAATCAATAGATCTCCTAGTTCATCTATTGAAGATAAAACCCCTTATGAAATGTGGTTAGGTAGGAAGCCTAATGTTTCACATTTAAGGATCTTTGGTTGTGAGGCTTTGTTCATGTGCCTAAATAAAAGCGATCTAAGTTGGATCCAAAAGCATAGAAATGCATATTCATAGGTTATGGTGAAAATGTAAGAGGTTATAAGCTTTGGAATCCTATAACCCAAAAAAATTACTTTGTCAAGAGATGTAATTTTCAAGGAATTTAGAGCTTATTCAGGAGAACAACCAAAGAAGAAGTATACTTCTAAAACAATGCATTTTGAAGAAAATACAAAGAAGCAAGAAGATGAACATGTTGAAGAACAATTAGATGGATTAGATGAGGAGATTTCACAGAGTTTTGAGATAGATGCTCATGATGAGCATATTGAGGAAGAGGTAGAAACCCAAATGAGAAGATCCACAAGACAACGAAATCTCGTTGACAGGTATAGCCCACCTAATTTTTGTTGTATATTTGCTTTGTTGAGTACTAATGATGAACCTAGATCTTACAGGGAAGTTGTGTCTTTGGATAAGAACAAGATTTGGACACAAGCTATGTATGAGGAAATGGTTTCCTTGGATACTTGTGACACATGGGATCTTGAGAGTTTTCCCAAAGGAAGAAAGGAAATTGGTTGTAAATGGATCTTTAAAAAGAAAATTGGAGCAAATGGTAATCTCAAAAGGTACAAGGCTAGATTAGTAGCCAAGGGCTACTCCTAGAGAGAGGGAGTTGAATTTAATGAAATCTCCTCTCCTATTGCTAAATTAACTTCTATTAGATTCCTTTTATATATTTTTGTTGCTTTTGATTCTGAGATAGAGCAAATCGATGTGAAAACTGCTTTCTTGCATGGGGATCTTGATGAGGAGATTTATATGAGGCAACCTAATGGTTTTGTTGTAAAAGGAAAAGAAGAATTGGTTTACAGGTTAAAGAGATCTTTATATGGATTGAAACAGTCACTGAGAATGTGGTAACAGAAGTTTGATGCTTTTGTATTAAAACTTGGTTATGTGAGGAGTAAGGAAGATCATTGTGTTTACATAAAAATAATTGATGATCAGCTTTTAATTATTATCTTGTATGTTGATGACATGTTGCTTATTGGTAACAACAAGGTAATGATCAAAGAATTGAAAGCAAAACTCTCTAACACATTCGAGATGAAAGATCTAGGGGTTGAAAAATATATTATTGGTATGGATATTTGTAGAGATAGAGATAACAGAAAGCTTTGCTTAAGTCAAAGCAACTATGTTGATACTATTTTGAAATGGTTTAACATAAATGATAATAAACCAATTAATATTCTTTACCAGTTGACAAAAAGTTATGTTTAGACATAAGTCCTAAATTTGATTTTGATTTTGATTATGAGGAAATGTTTGAGATTCTTTATGCTAGTGCAATTGGTAGTTTGATGTATGCAATGGTTTGTACAAGACCAGATATAGCCCAAGCAATAGGGGTTCTAAGAAGGTTTATGTCTAATCCTGGTAAAGAACATTGGACTTATGTTAAGAGGGTGTTTAGATATTTATGAGGTACTTCTGATTACTATTTGGTTTATCATGGTGCTAATGATATTGATATTATGCATAGATCATTTGACATATAGGGTTTTGTTGATTGGAGTGGGCAGGAGACCTAGATAGTCGAAGGTCAACAAGTGGTTATGTGTTTACTTTATATGGAGTTGTGGTTAGTTGGATGAGTAAGAGGCAGCCCATAGTTGCTTTGTCCACCATAGAAGTAGAGTACATGGATGATACACATGCCTCCAAAGACGTAGTTTGGGTACAAAGACTTGGGAAAGGTATTGGTTTTAATTGCAAGCAAATTAAACTTGAATGTGATAGTCAAAGTGTTATTTGTTTAGCCAAAAATATTATGTATCATGCTCGTACTAAGAATGTTTATGTGCAGTATCACTTTGTGTTAGAAATGATTGAGAGTGGGAAGGTATTGATTGAGAAAGTTGACACTTTGGTCAATGTTGCAGATTATCTTACGAAACTGGTTCCTACAGAAAAATTCTCTTGGTGCAGGAAGGCCATTAGCCTTGAGTCCTATACTTGATTTATATTAAATGATTCTTTATTTAGAATAATTGAAATGATAATGTCAAGTGGGAGAATGTTGGGAATAGGATGCCATTTAATTGCATTCTTAACATATTTCATGTATCTCGTAAGTCCTTGGAATAGGTTTCACAACTCTAGGATTAGGAAGAGATTAATTTGGAACGAAATAAGCATTTGATTTGACATTTGTAGTTATTCCTAAATATTAGGAGCATGTGAGGATGACTTGGGAGAGATCCTACAAAATAGGAGCATATGGGCGCCCACATGGGAGGTAGAATCCACCTTGGTTCAATTAATTGGTTGGTGAATTGAGTACACTTCACAAATGCATCCTAGGTTCCTACAAAATAGGGATTTTGATTTATGCATGTTGAGTACCTATAAAATAGGGATTGATGTTTATGAGGTTTAGTTCAGTTCAATTTAGTTCAGTTCAGTTATGTTTCACTTATCTTTAGTTGCATGTTAGTTATCTTCAGTGACTTGAGTTGCATGGACAGATAACAGGTTGATACATTCAGTTAATAGATGGAGGATCATGCATGCATATTATTTTGCATGAATCGGTGACAAATATGTTTCAGTTAACAAAGATTAACTTGTGCCCACCTTGGGAACCCAAGTTGGAATCTTTGAGTTACAACTATTGCATGGAAAATATATTTATAATGTTCAATTAAGTGGGACCCAATTTTGGCACCTACTTTGAGGATGAGCTTGTAGAAGATATTTTTGACAACTACGAGGTTAACACTTCAGTGTTGGGCACCAACTTTGAGGGAGACTCTTGTTTGACTTTGTCGTGCATGTTTGAACTCAACTTGGCAACCCTAGGCATGGATTTTCTCAAGAGGCTTTGTGATTATATATTTGATAACTCTTATGAGTTTGTAAGAAAAAAATATTGTCCATTATTACAGCAATTGTATGAGAGAGTTTTGTGAGAAAATATTGCAAGTTGTGAAGAATATTTCTTGAAGAACAAGGAAGCATATCAAAGAGAATTGAATCAGTGTTATTGTAACTTATTCAAAGGTTAAATAATACAAGCAATACTAATTCTGGTGGAGTTTTTTCCCAAAAGGGTTTCTCCACGTACATGTTGTGTCCTTTTTATTCTATCTTATATTTCTTCTATCAATATTTTATCTACTTTCTACAACATTAAAATTGATCTAATTCAAGATTAATCATACACAAGAGATTATGACAAAGAATACTAAAACTGAATCTATAGTTACACACGATTTACAAATTTTAAGCTACATTTTTACTACAATTTTACCTTCATTTTCAACAATGATACCTAGTGGGCACAACATAGACTTGTGTCATACACAGATCTTGATCAGCCAACACTTGTAGAGCACTGAGGTATAGACCCATGGGGTCAACGTGGTGGCAGAGGAGGTGGTCATGGTGGTCAAGGTGGTCAAGGTGGAGGTGATGATGGTAGAGGAGGAGGTGGGAGGGGTGGTCGACGAGGTTGATGAGGTAGTAGGGGCTAGGGTAAAGTATTATCACCCATTCATGAGGGTGAGGGGGAGGGAGAGAAGGAGGTTGTTGGTGAGGAGGAGGTTATTAGTGAGGAGGATTTCATTGAAGAGGAGGACATTGGTGAGGACACAATCAGGGAGGAGGCCAGGGGACATGAGGAGGAGTGGGATGCCCTACAGTTATTATGAGTCGGATACCAGGATGTGGAGGACTTTCCTAAGGAGGAGATGGGAGATGAGGAGAGAGAGCTCTGAGATTGTATTGTAGAGGAGTGGGATGTGGATGAGGGGGGGAGACCAATGCAAGAGGAGGAGGGTCTCGTATATCAGTGGTTGGCCGATTTGAAGGCCAAGGTAGAGGCCTTGGAGAAGCAGGTTAGAGTTGTGTCCACAGAGAGAGACAAGGTGCATCTGGAGAGGGATAGTTCCTATCAGGAGAGAGATTAGTCGATGGCACAGAGGTAGGAGACAAAGTGGAGGTTCACAGAGTTCTCCACTCTTTGTAGTGGACCAGTTGTCGATATGGCTCAAGAGTTGGTTAGAGTTGGCGATAGAGAGTGATATTATAGGGATTTGTATGAGCAAGAGGTACCTCTTAAGAGATGGGCTCCCAGTGCTTCTCAAGTGCTCAGCAGTAGATCATGCAGCCAACAGTCCCATAGTAGATCCTAAAGTAGTGGTGGTGTCTTAAGACCTGGCGAGCCAGGACCTTATGATAGGCCCCCGTCCACACATTGATCTTCAAGCACTCCCTATCAGTCACCTCCTCATTCTTCTCATCAAAGTAGTGGGATTTCGACATAGGGACATTTTTATATATTCTAGACATTGTATTATGATTACAGAGCCTGCGAGCTCCATTTTTTATATACATCTTGGATATTATATTGTGACACATTTATATATAGATATGCGATGCATTTTTTTTTGGCGGCGATTATATGATGTGCTTGTTTATGTGATGCACTTATGATTACTTTATTATTCATGTTTGTTTGATGATGATGATGTATGATTTTAATTATGATTGATGCACTTGATTTATTATGTAATGGATGCATGTGAGTTATGATATATAGTCAATGTATACATTGTGTTATCTATATATATATCATGTTATGCAAATGTATATGATATTATTTTGATGTTTTTATTTCCTTATGCAAAATGGACATAAGATGTATGCTTCTCTAATGTTGTAATGAATGCAAGTGATTTTTGTGTGTCACAGTACACCATCTTGATGCGATGGAAGAAGAATGTTAGCTTGAAGATGATTTATGTTAGCATGAAATAAAGATATGTTGTCACTTTGATGCCATTATACTAAGAATTTATATTTTAATCATCATTGGGCAGTTTATTGCAACAGACAAGAAACACCATGATATGAGATAGACCAATTGTGTGCAATGTTGTGCTTTTTTCGAAAACAAACAATCATAGACAAGGATTGTCGCAACTCATACTTAGGAACCCAATTGTTCCCAATATTTTTGTCGAGACAAACCACAAACAACAATCCAAAGAAAACATTTCATAAAATGTCATTGCTCCTCTAAATCCTATTGCCAAGACTTCCTTGAGGTGGCTAGTGACATGATAGCTTCAAAAATATAAGACAATCATCATGATACGTTGTTGCTCCTCTAAATATTGTTTCCAAGACATCCTTGATGTAGCTAGTGACATGAAAATTTCAAAAAGATAAGACAATCAGTCAAAAAGCAATACATGTTCATGTAACATTGTCTCTCCTCTAAATCCGTCATAGGACATCGTCGAGGTGGCTAGGTACATGTTCATATCAAATCATTGAAAAATAAATGAAAATTTCTTGTCAAGACATGTGTGTTAGATCTTTGTTTGTTTGCCAAGGTTGACTGGTCATTCTTTAGGAAAGACACATCCTAAAGAAGATTTAAATGTCTAATTTTATTATTTCCAAGGTCAAGATTCACAAAGGACACATCCTGAATAGATGATATGATAAGGTATGACATCAAGAAGGACACATCTTGAAGGCCCGCAGTTGACAGGAAAGATTTTGAAGTCAAGGACACATCTTGAAGACTCTTAAGTGATTGATTTAATAGATTTGGCTTTTATTCATGAAAGACTTATCCTAAATAATTGTTTTGACATAAAAGAGTCTGACGTCAAGAAGGACACATCTTGAAGACCCTTAGATGATTGATTTGATAGATTTGATGTTGATTCAAGAAAGACATATCCTAAATAAATTGTTTGATAGAAAAGAGTATGACATCAAGAAGGACACATCTTAAAGACCCTTAAATAATTGATTTGATATATTTGATGTTGGACTGATTTTTGACTAGTTGGATTATGCATCATTTTTGACCTTGTGTTTGAGTCTTTCATTGTATGACCATGTGAGATGATTGACATGATAAACCCTAAGAGGACTGATATCTAGGGCCTCGGGGGAACATCAATTAATGGCCTTTCCTACGTTATACACGTAGAAGCCTCGTAGTTCGACTAGACTTTGACCAATAGGACTGACTTAAAAAATATTTGTTCATTGGAAGGCATCTGATGTGAGTGATAATGAATGTCACGAACCCTAAAGGAATAACCTAGTGTGGCCTCAAGCGTTCATCGATTGATGGCCTTCCCTACGTTATACACGTAGAGACCTTATAGTTTGACACAACCTGACTTTACTTTATTTGACAAAGAGTAAGTCATGATTTTATTATGTTTTATTTGACAAACCTAGAAGGAACTGACCTAATGTATCGGGGGCACATCGACAGATGGCCTTGCCTACGTTCAGTCACAGAGGAAACATAGTTCGACAATAACAAAGACTGATATGACAGACGTTGACTTTATTTTTGTAGTTTTCTGATTATTTGGATGTTTTTCGAATTTTGACATTTTTTGAATGTTTTTGCGTTTCAACACTTTTTCTAAATGTTTTCACATTTTTGACATGTTTTGTGAATTTTTTTGTGTTTTCCAAGTGTATTAGGTCCTAAAGATCTAGAGGTTTATTCCACCAAGAATGGGTGTTAGGTATTTTCCCCTATTCAGGTACTGTGTGGGATTGGATGGTAAGAGGGATTTTGTGCAGTACATTGCAAGCATCAACTAATCTCAATCCATAGGACTAGCAACTACTCTTATTGTGGGTGTCGTGGAATGAAGAAGGGACAGTTAAATTAATATGGGTGAAGGTGAAAAGACCCCGTGAAGTGATAATATACAACAAAGCAAAGATTATCTACACATGGCACCTGTTTGCTAGGTTTTCACCATGATACTTATCCAAAGCACCATTGAGATGGTTTTCACTGTTGGATGGATTATTTTCTTTACTATTTTTTTGGTTTTTTCCATTTTTTCAACTTTTTGTATTTTGTGGTTTTGACTGATCTCTTTGAAGCTATGTGTAGAACTTGCGCAGGTGCAAGCTAGTTATAGGCTTAGATAATAGTTCTCCCTCTGGAGTAGACAATTGATATGCACTGAAATCGAAGGAAGTTGTGATGACATAAGGGCCTAGCCAGTTAGGATCAAACTTACCAGGTTTATCTCGTTCTGCCTAGTTTTTACGATTCTACATTAGTACCAAGTCGTCGATGTCGAAATGTCTGACCAGGACCCTCTTGTTGTAACTTCTACCAAGATGGTTTTGATATGCTTGTACATGGGTCAGTTCTTTTTGTCTTCTCTCATCCAGTAATTCTAGCTCATGTGGCCTATATATCATGTACTCTTCATCATTGATTAACCCTTTCATGGACACTCAGAGAGAGGAGACTTTGACCTCAATGGGGAGAATAGCCTCCAAACCAAAGACTAGGGAAAATGGGGTGGCCTAGTGGGAGTACAAATGTTGGTTCGATATGCCCATAAGGCAGGGTTGAGTTGGATGTGCCAGTCACGGCCAACATCAATGATGGTTTTCTTAAGGATTTTAATGATGGTTTTATTGGATGCCTCAGCTTGGTCATTGCCCTGTGGGTAGTAGGGAGTGGGAAAATGGTGTTGGATGTGGAATTTTTTGCATATTTCGTAGACGTCTTGGTTTTTGAAGGGACGACCATTGTCTGTGATTATGGATTGTGGAATACCATAGCATAAAATGATATAGTTAAGAGTGAACTTTCTGATTTGGTTGTCGATGATGTAGATAAGGGGGATGGCCTCTACCCATTTGGTAAAGTATTCAATGGTGGATATAATTAATTTATGGTCATTTGAGGAAGTGGGGTGAATTTTTCCCATGAGGTCGATTCCCCATTGAGCAAAGGGCCAAGGCAAAGTGATGGGCCTTAGTTTTTGTGCTGGAGCATGAATGAGATCACTATGAACTTGACATTCTCTACATCTTTTAACAAATCAGTATGCATCATGTTCCATGGTCGGCCAATAGTATCCCAGCCACATAATATTTTTGGCTAAGGTAGGACCATTGGAGTGGGAACCACAAATTCATTCATGCCTTTACATAAGGTTTTTTTGCTTTGATGTTATCAAGACATCAGACTAGGGCATCGTCAAAGGTTCGTCGGTACAAGGTATCCCCGATGATGGCATAATGAGAGGCTTTTTGGATAAAGTTCTTGCATTGGGTATTGGATAAGATGCCAGGTAAAATCTTGGAATGGAGGTAATGATAAGTGTCTAGGTAGCAAGGTGACTCAAGACCAGAAAGTTCACAAACTATTTCGGATTTTGGGACGTCGAAAGCTAGGACCAATAGTTGTTCCACTAAGAACTCATATTGTGATGCATTGTTAGGTATGTCCAAGAGTGATCTGATGGCTGCCATGGCATTCATTGCTTTTTTTTGTATGCGGGGTATCTGACAAAAGGTGATGTTGACAAAGTAAAGCTTGAAGTTATCAACCATTTTCTTATAGGGATTCAATTTCTCATCCTTTGTGTCATAGTCATCATTGACCTGATTGATGACTAACTATGAATCTCCAAAGACTTGTATACTTTTGATCTTCCACTTGAATACCATACGCAATCCTGTTAATAGGGCCTCATATTTTGCTATATTTTGTGTGCAAGGGAATGCAATTCTAAATTATTTCGGTATTGTGTCACCTTGTGGGGTGATGAATAGTGCCCTAACACCTGAGCCATGATTGGTATAGGATCCATCAAAGTACATCTTCCATACATTACTTGTTTCAAAAGTAAAAAGTGACTCGTCCAAAAAATCAGCGATGAGGGGATGTTCTTCTTGTGTTGGCACGTCTGTGAGTTGATCTGCTATTACCCGTCCTTTGATTTCCTTGCGCTCAACATATTGGATGTCATATTCACTAAGGACCATGACCCATTTTTCTAATCACTCTATTAATGCTGCTCTATTGAGAAGATACTTGAGTGGATCAATTTTTGCTACCAACATTGTTTGGTGGTTCAACATGTAATGCCTTAATTTCTATGTTGCAAAGACCATTGAAAGGTAGGCCCGTTCAATAGGAGTGTAGTTGAGTTCATACCCCACCAAGGTCCTGCTAATATAGTAGATTTCTCTTTCCTTTTCCTCATGATCATTTTGAGCAAGTAGTGCCCCCAATGTTGTTGTGGATGTGGATACATATAATATGAGGGACTTTCCATCTATTGGTGGCATCAAGATAGGCGATGTTAGGAGATACTCTTTTATCTATTGAAAGGCTTCCTAGAATTTCTTGGTCCATATGAAAGGGATCCCTTTACACAACATGTGATAAAATTGATTGCATTTATCAACGAGTTGAGTAATGAATCTCCTAATAGATTGTAGTCTCTCTTGTAATGTCCTTAATTGACTGATGTTCTTTAGCAGAGGCATGTCGATGATGGCTTTTACCTTGGCGGGATCAACTTTTGTCCCTCGATGTGAGATGATGTATCCAAATAATTTTTTGGACTTTACCCCAAAGAAAAACTTATTCGGGTTGAGATGGACCTTGTACTCTTCTAGTCATTGAAAGACCTTGTCTAAAACCTTCAAGTGATCGGCTTTGGTTAAGGACTTTACTAGGATATCATCAACATAATCCTCCATTAAGGTATGCATTAGGTCATAAAATATTGTGTTCATTTCTCAGTGATATGTAGCTCCTTCATTTTTCAACCCAAAGGGCATGACGTTCTAGCAATAGGTACCCCATGGGCAAGTGAAAGTTGTTTTATGTTGGTCTTCTGGATCAATATGAATTTAATTATAGCCGGAGAAACCATCCATAAGGGACAAAATCTTGTATCATGTTGTAAGATACATGATCATATCGATGTTGGGGAGAGGAAAGTCATCTTTTGGGCAGGCCTTGTTTAAATCTCTAAAGTCAATGCATCTGTGGATTTGACCATTTGGTTCTGTGATAGGTACTAGATCGGAGATCCATTATGCATAATGAATAGACCTAATGAAGCCACCATCTAAGAGTTTCTTTAGTTCTATCTTGACCAACAATGCGATTTGTGGATGCATTTTCCAGAGTTTTTTCTTTATGGTGTAGCATATGGACTCAATGATAAGTGATGTAGGACTAGCTCATGGTCCAACCTAGGAATGTCGACGTATGACCAGGAAAAATTACCCTTGTGTTGTGTGAAGAATTCTTGGAACTTTGGTTTTTCTTCTTTTATCAAGGAAGCTACTAGTAACACCATCTTAGGATCCTCAGGTGCTCCAATGTTGACCTCCGGGGTATCTTCAATCAGCATCAGTGATCGCTCCTATGTGATGGGGAGAAATTCCAACCCTCCATCCTTAGGCGCCTCAGGGAGGTTTTCACCTTCGGATACGTCCTTTGTTTTTACTTTTTCTCAATCAGAGGGTGCCTCATGGTTTTTACCCAAAGACCTATTATTTTTCTCTTTATTATTATTTTTGCGACTGGAGGGTGATTTAGTCTCCCTGAAGTATTCTACCACATCAAGTTTTATCATGAATCCACCTTTATGGTCTCCCCATGGAATTCTTTCTCTCAATCCCATGAACTTAGCAATAACTTTGTCATTCTCAAAGGTATCTAAACTGATAGGACCTTGTTGGTCCCAATCAACCAGTTGTGGGTAGACTAGGGAAATTTCATCATCAATATTTGCAAATTGTTGGGAAGCAGCTGATAAGGTAAGGAATGAGGTATTGACTCAGATTTTGATGTTCATACAATTGTTTACCTTAGGGCTAGGTGTGTTTTAATCATGAAAATTTTTATCCAATTCATAAGTGCTAGAGGTATAAGATTCCCTTTCCCAGTTGTTAGAACCATTGTCGTCATTAAAGACATCAAAATCCTTTGATGTCTTCACACATTCAGAAGCATGTACTTCCTTATTTGAAGGCAATTTGGTTTTAGTGGAACCAATCTTCAGTGGCTTCCACCCTAACCCAAGATTCTTCCCCCAATTAGTAGGTATATAGGGTTCTCTTCTTCCATTTTTGTTTATGCCTAACCCACCGGTTCCATCATAACCTTTTGCTTGCATCATTAGGAAACCTTTACTATATTGCTCTATTGGAAGTGGTATCACCTCTTCTTTATAGATCCAGTCAAACACATCCTCAATATTTTCCTTGTCAAGGTCTCCCCATTTGAGGAAAGTAGTTTTAGGAGGAACATGAATCAGGACCTTAGGTTCCATGTTGTAACACAAATTTCTATATATCTTTCATGATTTTGGCATCATGGTAATGTAGAAGGCAATGTTCATATTATATTCTTTGCATCCCTTGTCTTGGATTTGGATCTTGGGGTCTGGGGATTTAGCAGTGGAAGTAGAGGATGCGGAGGCAGATGACCGAGTGGCAGAAAATGTCCTATTAAGTGTTAAGGGATCAATGTATTTGGATGATTTTGGCGTTGAGGATTCATGGTTAAGAGGCACCTGACATTTAGAGACTCCTTTTAGGTTAATGTAATACTCAAAGGGATCATGATCACCTTGGATAGTAATTTTAGTTTCATTGTAGGGAAACATTAGGCATTGATGATATGTAGAGGGAACGGCCTTCATGGCATGAATCCATGGTCAGTCGAGGATAAGATTATAAGGGATTTCCAGATCCAATACTTGGAAATTTCTATCCAACATTATGGATCCCACTCGTAGTGGAAGTGTTATTATTCCTTTGGAGGTTCGTTCATCATCATCATAACCTTTTATGACTATTCTCTTTGTCTTATCCACACATGCTTTAGAGAAACCTAGTGTATTAACCAATTTTAAGGAACAAACATTCAATCCCGCTTCGTCGTCTATCAAGACTCATTTGATCATATGTCAATGGATGAAGGCTTCAATGTGTAGTGAGTCATTATGGTTCATCTTTTGGGTTGTGTAGTCTTTGTTAGAGAAGTTAACATGGTGAGAACTCACCAGGAATCCAACCATGGCTTGAAATCGGTTGACATCAAGTTTTTTGGGACAATGATCTCTTTCAGCATCCTATCTAGGATGGCCCTATGCTCGGGTGATGTGCGCAGCAAATCTAGTATGGACATTTGTGCTAGGGTTTTTCCTAGCTGATCTAGCAAGTTAAAATGGCCTTTAGCTTGGGACTGCTTGGGAAGTGAAGGGCCAAGTACGGTTATTTTAGTTTTGCAAGTGTTTACAATGCATTATGGGGTCTTCTTGATGACAATGGTGTTGATATGTTCATCTTTAGCTCGAAGATGGAGGATTTTGGTGTAATTATAGCTAGTAGTCGTATAATTGGTCGAGTTATTGTTATTAGTACCTGAATTGGAGGCTTTCTCTAAACCATGGTCTTGAAGAGGATTCTTGTAGATCATGCGATCTTTATTGGAAGTTTGTTGATGTTGTCCCTCTACCTTGATTACTTTGTCTTTAATAAGGTCTTGAATAATATTTTTTAGTTGTCTACAAGCGGATGTTTTATGTCCTTTACCTTGGTGGTATTCATAAAAGGCATTATCGTCCCACCAAGAAGGTTTAAATTCAAACACATAAGGTGTGGGTTCCCATAGTTGTATGACACCTGATTGAACACATTTCTTCAGTATTGAATTAATGGGTTCTTTGAGGGGAGTGTATTCGTGTTTAACGTATTTTCTAGGTGGTCTCTATTGTCCTACTCCCTGATTGTTTCGTATGGAATTTTCCATTGGTGTAGGGGTTTGTGGTGTATTTATTGATGCTCCAAGTCCTCTCAAAGTGACAACTAGAACAGTGTTGTTTATTGTTTTGGTATCCACAACCAATCATTTCTGAAATTTTTAATTTGAGACCAGTATTTGTTTTTGTCATTGAGTGTGTGTTGATTGTTTGTACTCTTAGTGAGCTTAAGGGCACCTTTAGCGACAAGTGCTTTCTCAATCATTGTTCCTTTTTCGACTAGGTCTACAAAGTGGGCACAACAATGAACTTGCAAGGGATCTTTTAAATAATCTAGGAGGTTTTCGATAAAAATTTCCACCTTTTATTTCTCAGGGATCTCTACCTAGAATCGACTCACCAAGTTTCTCCATCTTTGGAAATATTTGATAAAGGAATCTCCCTCTTCTTGTTTCAAGGTACACAAGGTGGCTAATGTGATATAATTTTTTATGTTAAATGCATAGTTATCTACAAATTTGTTGGCTAACTCGGGCCATGTGTGTATGCCTATAGCTAATCATGAAAACCACTCAAGTGCGGGACCTGTAAGAGTTATAGGGAATAACCTCATCAAGTATGTATGCTTTGAGGCAATGTCAATGCAAGTCGTACTGAATTCTCTGATGTGCTCTATCGGGTTGCCTGTCCCTTTGTACTTTGGGAAGTTCAAAATTATGTATCCTTTTGGAAAAGGAGGCATGTAGATACTCTTATAAAATGGATACAGATGCGAGTCCTGCATGTTGTAGGATTTTTTGGTTGTTACTTGCATGTTCTCAACTTGTTTATGTAAAGCAAGTATTTGTGTAATTAGAGCATCCACCTATGGGTTTGGTATGTCATTTGTATTGTTGGGTCCCACATTTTGCATAGGTACATGGTAGGTGTATGGAGGAGTCTTTTGTTGCACCTGAGGTATATGTGTATATGAGGTGTTCATATTGGGTTTCCCTTGTGTGTTCTGACCTCCGAGTTGTGCATGGGTACCTTGTTGTGGTGTGTTTGATGTAAAGGTATTTGATCGAAATCCTAGTTGTGTTGAATTCGCATGAGGCAACGTATGTGTGCCTTATTGTCCTTTTGTAGCACTATTTTGGGGGACAGCATGACTATATATGGTACCCTTGACATTAACCATGGGTGTGGGTCCTGAACCTGAAAATCATATTCTCTTGCGTCCATTAGGATTGTTTGAGGAGGTATTCATAGTGTTTTTTGAGGTCCCAAATGGGTTAGTGCTCGTCGATTGTGTTGTTGACTGTGCTACAGGCGTTGATGTTGATTGGGTCACAGCCTGTGTCATGGATTGTGTAACAAATGATGCTATAGGTAGAGTTATGGAGGGCATCCCAAAATTGGGAGTAGTGTGAATCATTGAAGCACTCTATGTAGCTCCTCCCAAAGGTATATTGAGGTTTACCTGAGGTGTAACGTTCTATGGAATATGCTCCATATGACCCTCATTTTTGTTTGAGACATTTATAGGTGAAGGCACCGTTTGTAGCGTGTTTATGTCAAATCCAAGTGGTAATTTAACTCCATCCTCTAGGAGTTTAGCTAAAAATCTCTAAGGGTTGAGCATGATGAGCTCATCAACAAATTCAACAACCTCACGATCCTGTTGTCTCAAGTTCCTCAAAAATGATACAACCTTGGTTGTCTCTCATGAGGAAATTTTCAAATGGGTTAACATATGATTTAGACTTCAGAGGTTCTTGTGATGTTGACCAAATGTGTGTGGTATTGTTGTTGACTTGGTGAGGTGTAGGACCGAGGTTCATTTCGCTAGTGGGATTGTAAAGCTCCTCATGTTGTCATGAAGGGTCTATTTCTAATCATCTCTTTTGTAATATGGTCTGGACCATAAGATAGGACTTTCTCAAAGGAGGATGACTTGTAAATGTGAAAATCATAGGGTATGCAACTACCTAAGTTTTTTTGAATTTTTTTGTTTGGAGAATAAGGTATGACCTAAGATAATGTCTAAAATGCAAATATCTAGGATGTGAAAGTTAAGCTATGTTTTTGGTATTTTGGCATAAATTATGACATGGAATGACTAAGGTATAATGCTAACTATATGTCAACAACTCTGGATAACTAAGGGATGAGTCACTAACTAACCAAGTTTGATGCAAAGTTCCAACTAAGATTGCCAATGATGTTTTAGGATCAATACCATAAAAACTAAGTGACAAGTCGACTGGGTGGAATTCAAACTAGCCTAGTGAGTTTGTGGTGTTCCACTAAGATGACAAAGGACAAATTATAAAATGATATGTTGAGGGCAATCGTATTTGAATCAATGTTTTCAATCAAGGTAAGACAATTTATCTACCCTAAGGTCTACAATGTGTTATGCACAAGGATTTTCCTAAGTATGTTAAGGATGATATAGGTAATGCAATGATGAAACTATTTAAGAAAACTAAGGATGGACCTAAATATGAGAAAGTCATAGGTCTAGATAAAGTTTACAAGAGAGGATAGATTAGATAGTGAAATCCTACAGTAAATCTTCTGAGTTTCCAGTTTGTCAAATGTAAGATTTTATGTGACAAGCAGATGCGTCGTTCCAGACTACAAATACGATTCAATAAGTCAGATGTGTCACAGAGGCTCACAGATGTGGTATTATAATATCAAATGCATTACAGATTTTAGCAATTGTCACTCATTATGTTAAATGTGTTTCTGGTTTAAACAATTGCAACTCAGAATGTCAAATGCGGGTTTTTGTGTGACAGATGTGTTGAACATGAACTAATCCTAATTTTTGACAAATTTTTGACTTGTTTAGGATCGAATTTTGGATGTTTTTGTTTGATCAAATCTGACTGAACACACACATAAGACACACCAAGAAAAGTGTTTAAAATAAATAAACAATTACAATTACAATCTTAAGGTTGGCAAGGACAATATCCATAGGACTCCCACTTAGAGTTACCTCCAATTGCACTATCTAGAGCAGATGACTTAGGATCTTAGTGGCACTTGCTCCACTCCATGACACACACTTCTTGGGTGCACCGAGATCTGAATTCTTGAATGAGCAAGGAATTTGTCATCTCTACTACTAGACTACGTGTATAATGTGATTTGGCTTCAAAACAATCGTTCTTGCACCAGCAGATAGGAGGGTTTTGGCAATCTAAACAAAAAAAATTTACTTAGAACACTCGTTCAAGTGGTTATACATGAGGCAAGATTAGCTTTGATAAGGAGGACTCCCAGCCTATAGAGGTTACGCTCTACAGGTTTTAACGTACCACACAGGTACTGAGGGAATCACTTGTTTGCATAACACATCCGCACCTGTAATGCTACAGATTTCCAATAGCATTCAAATTTATAGATTGGTTGGGAGTAGCTTGCCTTTAGCTTGTTTCTAGTTGGGTCGTTCCCTTGGGGTGATTACTTTTTCCCACCAATGCAGGCCCTCTAATAGGTAAACATAAAAGTGGATGGGTCTAGCTTTCTTATCACCGAGGTTTCCTAAGGTGAGAGCATATGAGCCTACCAACCTTCCCAAGCACAAAAATCAATAATAAATCCACCCTAATTAAATAACAACCTATGTGAAGACTCAAAGCAGGGTTAATTAACCATTTAATTAATAAAAGAAAACCTATGTGAAGACTCAAAACATGGAAGAAAGCAAGATAATATAAGAGTTTCAGATTATTTTCTTCGACAATCATCCTGCAAAACCACACATTAGAAGTTTGAAAGTTTGTATTTTGTATTTTTTCAATCGTCTTGCAAAAACTAGGTTAACTCCACTAGATCACACACTGTAAAATCCAAAATAGTAATAATAGTCTTTAACTATTAAAATCAAAACTCAAAATTTTGGAAATCAAAAAATTCATTTTACAAGTTAGATGCGTCGCGGGAAGCCACAGATTTGTCGTTTCCAATCAGATGCGACGTTTCCCTCTTCAGATGCGGTTCATGATGTCAAATGCGTCATTTTGTGCATCAGATGCGTCGATCTGTACATATTCCTGCAAAAATCAAATTTTCTACAAGTTTTCTCGAAGTCTATTACTTCACATCGAGTTCACCAAATCTGATAAGGGAAAATAGACAGGAATAAGGAAGCATAAACAACGACAACAATCACAAATTGCCTAGATCATGCTAAGATTCCCCAAATCGATAATGAAGTGCAATGCAACAAAATAATTCAATAAACAAGAACAATATCACCTAATTCCCATGCTTGCTTGACGTATCTCCATTATTCTCCTCAACTTTTCTTTGAAATGCTTAAATGCACTCATATCGTGAGAGTGCAATATTAGCCTGTAAGTATTTTGATAGCAAAACTTTGAAGATTGTGATTACCAAAAATAGAATTAAAAAACTTTGTTTATAGAAGCTTCACAGATTCGACGGTCGAGATTGATTAGCGTTTGAATGGTCTAGATCGAGTTTGAGGACTTAATTGCATAATTAAGTAATTTGATTGAGAAATTGATTGAATAGTTAGTTGATTTGATTGATTAGTCAAGAGATATAACTGAGAGAGTGTGTGAGTCATAAAGAGATGATAGATCAGTTAGCTGAGTGAACTGAAAGAGAGTGTTAGTCAGGAGTGGAGAGAATTATGCATGAGATATTTACTTGAAAATGTAGGAGACATGTGCTCAAATAAAAGAATTAATTATTAAATTAATTCCTTTCTTTGTGGAGGAAGTGTGTGTACGTGATTAAATAGTTGAATGAACTATTTAATTTATGGAGGCACTTTAGGTGAGAAGATAGAATAATTAATTAAACAAATAATCATTTAGAATAATTAATTAAACAAATAATCATTTATTTAATTAAATGTGGGAGAATATGATTTAATTTAAATGTCTTAATTAAATAAATTTATGAAACTTATTTAATTAATTAAAAGAAGCGATTAGAATTAAATGACGTAATTAAATAAATTTATGAAACTTATTTAATTAATCAAAAGAAGAGATTAGAATTAATTAGCGGCGTAATTAAGATAAGTTAATGTAATTTACTTAATTAATAAATTTTAGAAGAATAATGAAAATGAATTGATTAAATACTTAAAACTATTTAATTAATTAGAGGAAATGCAATGCTAAGTTATAATTAAATGATAAAATCATTTAATGTGGGTATCTTGAATTGGTAAAAAATGTAGCCATAGGCCTAAGTCATTTTTCAGTGTCTACAAATACAATACATTAATATACTAGAAAAATAAAATGTTAAGAATCTAGGTTAGAATTTGTTCCATGTAATTTATATTTAATCATCTTGTATCTAAAAATTATATAATATTTATCATTGATGTATGTATTAGTTTTATATACTCATTAGATGAAGAAAAAACATTCAAAATCAAATATGCTAATATTGTTGCATCTCTTCTCAAACTTTTGAGGTCAATTGTTTCACATGAAGCTTGTTTGTTCACTCCAATAGTTCCTAGTTAAATGTCTATTTACAAGTAACTATATCTATAGATATAATTTTAAATTTTGATTTTTAGCAAATTATTATGTTGTCAATACCAACTATTTAAATTAGAAGGCATTTCCTCTAAAGCATACCCATTTTTGTTTAAGTTATTAATCAAACGGTTTATAAAAATCAAATTTATAAATTGTCATCTATTAAATAATTTGAAATGATAAAAAATGTCATGAAATTATGATTCTCTATTTTAAACTCTATTAATGATCCTCATAATTACATATATTCAAATGACACTATACAGTGTAATTGATAATATTAAAATCCATGTCATATAATACAAATCACATGCTCTATCAAATAAATAAGAATGTTGCTTTATTGCATGCAAACTCATCTAAGTCTTTCCTAGTCATACATTGTATCACCTATCTTCATATTCCAAAGAAAAATAATAGAGTGTACCTAATGCATCTAGGCATAGAATCAATCACCACAAAATTTGGGATTTTATAAAGATTTTTCTTGTACATGGGAATTGAGGCTACTTTTCCTATGATAGGACATACAAACTAGTTGTTTTCCATTAAAATAAAAATAATAATGAAATTTAAAGTTTCATTAAAGTCTACTTTCAATTTTAATGTAATGAAATATTTATGGTCAACGAGGGTTTATTAGACATGTTTAAAATAATAAGATATCTTCATAAATCAATTTGATTGCAAAAATTAATTCTTCCACATAATAGTATTTAGTGTTCACTAAAAGAATTCAAATAATCAAATATTGTAAGGTATAAATTCATTCCTAAGAACTTGAAATGCATTTTTGAGAGCTCAAAGTGTATATGTCTCATCTTGTATACAAAGTATTTGAGTCACTTTAAGCAATTCTATAGCCGCCATCATCATCAATTCTATGTAGAATCACATTCAAGCTTTTGAAAAAAATTCTTCCTTTATTAGCTTTTAAGTTTAAATTTGATAATGTAGTTAAGAGTTTTTCATTAATTAATAAATAGATATTTAATATCTATATAAATAAATAATTCTTTAAAATGTTTGTAATGATTCATCAAGATTAACGATTATCAACATCAAGTTTCCACAGTCCATGATCATGAATTGTTTAGTTTTCTCATAAATTGTTTAGCTTTCTAGATTGAAACTGTGTGCATTTTTGTGGATTCACAAAAATGCACACAGTTTCAATCCAAAAAACTAAACAATTCAAGATTAACGATATCAATTTATACATAAATATTGTTATACGATTTATTTTTATTTTGATATGAAATTACTTAATTAAATATCACGACCTACACATAATTAAAGACAATAATAATAATAATTTTGTATGCAACATTTAATAAGAAAGTCATTATATATTAATGGTTTCAAGTCTCTTGTCACTACGTACACATAATTAAAAACAACAATAGTTTATTTTTTGATTAATTATTTCAATAGAAAAAATTAGTTATTATACGCCGCTTATTATTATTAACAACTTTGAAACAAATAATGACATGAACTAATTACTATGTTACACTTGTAACAAAATCATTGTACATAATAACAAATTTCAAATTATAATTAAATTCACACATAATTTTTTTAAAGATATGACAAATTTTTAACCGACTTGTAAATGACACCTATCATCCATCATCAAAAGCTTAGAAAAATAAAAAAATTAGACACTTTTAATCAAAGTAGCCAATTCATGATAGAAATAAAAGGTTTTTCCACATCCATTATATTCTTTATAATTTTCCTACCGCCAATGTTTCCACCATTGTCCTTTGTGTTTATTTTAAAATTAATTATTATTAGTTTTCCATATAATAAGCCGATTTTATTATACAGTCAATAGGTCACGTTTTTGTGAAGGACTGAGCTTTTGAAATGCCTTGTTAGGAGTGCGCGTAACTTTCAAGGACTATTCGATTTGATTTATTTTTATTTTATATTTATTAATAATAAATAAATGGTTCGTTTTCTTTTCCTTTTCCATGAACGTGCCTCCACCTTTTTCAATACCACCTTGAGTGCCTTAACCACAACATATTATAATGGGGTAATGTTATATTTTCTAGTTATTAGGTGAATTTTGGGGCTATGGTCATTTTCAAGATATTATAGTAATGGAGAGATCTATAATTTGTTTTTTCAGATATTTAATTTGTATTTGAATTAAATTTAAGTTTTTTTTTTTTTTCATGTTCAAATTTATTATTTGATTATGTTGTTTTTATTTTTAGATTTAGATTGTTTAGATTATTTTGTTTTTGGATTGAGTGTGTTATAGTGATAGTGATCTTCATTTTCTATCTTCAAATTTATTTTTATAATCAAGGTGATTTGATTCCATCTAGCGGAGAGGGGTCAATAGTTGTGTAGGGTTCAATTGTTGTTATAGCAATTGTGATTATTCATATTAGTATTAGAACAAATTAATATTATATCTTGTTGTAGTGTAGGAAATTGTATACCTTTACAATTTGACACTGTGTTTGGCTCGCTTAATTTATTGGACTTAATTAAGCTTCTCATTTATCAAATTATGCATTCCAAAACCTTATTTTTACTGTTTTCTGAAAGGAGAACCAACATTAAATAAATGCATTTAATATTTTAATTGTCATGGATTATGAGTGTCCTAGAAATATAGGTCAGGACCCATTCACCCAGGGGCGAATGGGTCCCCTTTCTGTGCTAGGACACATTTTAAAATATTTTTGGCAGTCTTTTGATGATCCAAATTTAAATTGTAAGTGTCAGCTTTTGGAATCTATTTTTTGGAAAATTAGATAAATACCTATAAATACATAGTCATTTGATCATTTGAAATCTAAGAAACATTCTAACACACTTTATGAGAGAAATTCAAAAGCAAATATTATTGTCAAGAGCATTCAAGAGCAACATTATCAGTCATTTAGAGAAACAATCAAGATCCTAACATCATGTCCAAGTTTATGTGTGTTCATGTTGTCTTGTGAAGGCAAACATGCATTCTAGATCCTCAAGCATCCAAGCATTCAAGAAAATCAAGCAAGCAAGATCCAATTCTTTTGAAGAGATGTGTATGACTTTGGTCCTTCAAGGAAGCCATTAAAGGGTGGTGATTTGCAACAAGTGTTCATTCATCATTTTCTTCCCTTTTATTATCTTTTTATCAAGGTTCAATTACCAAACTGGGGTTTGACCAAGGAAAACTCCCATACAAACAAAATAAACATTTTTTTTCCTCTTTGTGTATGTGTGGATTACAGATTGAAGATCTTGAAAAGAAATTTTGCATTGTTTCATTTGTTGTCATCATTCTTGCCGAGACACAAAAACTAAGTTGTAGAATTTATTTTTGTCATTCCAACAAGTTTGCAACTGGAAATCAACATCTTAGATCCAACATCAGAGGATCATAAAAAGTGTTTTCAGAAGCCCTATCAATGACCCATTCACCCAGGAGAAAACTAGTCCTCTTGCATTAATCAAAAACATCTTTTGGTGATAGGTACATGCTGTCAGACATCTCCCAAATCTGCCTGCAAAGTGTTGTTACAGTTTGTACATCTTCAGGAATCTACAATTTACATACGAGGTCATATAGTTCATTTAGCTGCATTAGTTTACATCATTCCTAATCATTTTTTGTCTTTAAAGAATTGCCAACTCAAGTCCAATTGACTAACCTTTGAGGTTGAAATTCAATCTCTTAGCCTTATTGGTTTGCATTCTCAATGAATGTTTGGGAAGAGGGACTTCAAACCATAAATCTCTTTACACCTAAGGGAATTAGGGTTTTTCCCCTTTTCCCCTCTATTTCATTTTGGTGAACCCAATATTCTTACATCATTGCTTTCTAATTTGGATGTCTTTTAAACCCTAGATCTAGGTTTTGCATCATTGTGTTTTGCATTCTTCATTTAGGGTTAGATCTTGCATGTTTGCATCATTAAAAACTCATAAAAATCCAAAAAGTATTGCATACATTTTGCATTATAATCTACATTAGTGTGTATTTCAATCATTTAGATTAAAATCATTCAAAATTGCACTCAAAATTATTACTTTTGTTTACACATTGTCATACTTTTGCACTTGCATTTCATAAAAAAAAATTGGAAAAAATAGTCATTGTAAAACCACTACCAAAAATGGTAATCATAAAAATTAACTCAAACACTCATATTTTAATTTTTCAGACCCCTATACAAAGGCTCATTCACCCTTGGGTGACCCTATCCTTGTATAGGGGCTTCTACAAAGTTTTGCACACATTTATGTTTATGTTTGCTTAGATTCCCTGTACTTGCATATCTCTATTTTTGTTTCAAAAATTTCATATTATGAAGCATTTTTACATATCGTTCATTTGGAAAAAGAAAGTGCATTATTTAGAATCAAAATTTGCATTAAAAAGTCATCATTTTTAGATCTCTACATCTTAAATCGGTCAATTATCATATTTCAGATCTGAAAGTTGCATTTCAAGTTACTCAAATAGCATTGCATATTTGTATTTTACATAGAATTGGTAAAATTTTATCATAGATATGTGTTTTTGTAAAGTGTGGATGTCCTTGAAATATTTGGTTGATGTCTCAAGTTGTGTCTTTGGTGATGATCCTAATGCAATTGAGACCATTCATGATCCTTCACCTCCCAATGAATGTCCACATGAAATAGATATCTTGAGTGAAGATGAAGATAACATGCATGAATTTATACAAATCTCCTTGCATAACCTTGACCAAAATGTAACCTTTTACCCCTCAATGTAATATCCTAATAACCCATGTCAACAACCAACACCTCACATAATTCCACCACTTGACATGTTCAATATTTTACATCCTGAAATTGAACCACAAGGTGTAACTCAATCGAAGAGTATGGAAGAACACATTGATAGTAAATTCAAGGAATCTATACTATTTGAGACTCTTTGTTATAATTGGCTATTACATTATTCATTTAGGGTTAGATCTTGCATGTTTGCATCATTAAAAACATAAAAATCCAAACAAAATCATGCATTTTGCATTATATTTGCATTAGTGTGTGCTTCAATCATTTAGATTAAAATTTCATTCAAAATTGCACTCAAAATCATTAATGTTATTTACACATTGTCATACATTTGCACTTACATTTCATCAAAAAATTCTAGAAAAAATGGTCATTGTAAAACCACTACCAGAAACAATAATCATAAAAAATAACTAAAACACTCATATTTAATTTTTCAAACCCTTGTACAAAGACTCATTCTCCCCCGGGGGACTTTTTCCTTGTACAAATGCTTTTGCAAAATTTTGCACACATTTATGTTTCTGTTTGCTCAGATTCCTTGTACTTGCATATCTTTGTTTTTGTTTCAAAAATTTCATATTATGAACCATTTTTACATCTCGTTCATTTGGAAAAAGAAAGTGCATTATTTAGAATCAAATTTTATATTAAAAAGTCATCGTTTTCAGGTCTTTGCATCTTAAATAAGTCAATTATCATATTTCAAATCTGAAAGTTGCATTTCAAGTTACTCAAATAGCATTGCATATTGGTATAAATTGCATAGAATGGTAAAATTTCATCATGGATATGTGTTTTGGTAAAGTGTGGATGTCCTTGAAATATTTGGTTGATGTCTCAAGTTGTGCCTTTGGTCATGATCCTAATGCAATTGAGAACATTCATGATCCTTCACCACCTAATGAATGACCATGTGAAATAGATATATTGAGTGAAGATGAAGATAGAATGCATGAATTTATACAAATATCCTTGCATAACCTTGACCAAAATGCAACCTTTTACCTCTCAATGCAATAGCCTAATAACCCATGTCAACAACCAACACCTCCCATAATTCAACCACATGACATGTTCAATATTTTACATCCCGAAATTCAACCATAATGTGTAACTCAATCGAAGATGAAGCACACATTGATAGTAAACGCAAGGAATCTATACCATTTGAGACTCTGTTATAATTGGCTATGGATACCAAGATCTTGAGGCCAAATGGAAAGTACAAGAGAGAGAATATGCATATGCAAATATGATTTAATTGATATGAAAAATCTAGTAGAAACCCCTTGGTTATATAGCCAAGGTGAGATACAAGATGTCATAGGATTATGACAAGTGTCTTAACCATATGACATGAGACAAATAATCACAACTACCTAGGTTCACATGTGTTCCAAGTCAAAAGATAAGATAACAATTAATGATAACTAACACCTTCTAGAAAGATTCCTTTCTAGAACCTAAGTAAACTTAACATGTGCAAATAAGTCCCCTGGTAATGAATTAGCTAGGTACAAGACATTATTTATACCAACACTCTCTTATCCTATATGGACAAAGTTATCGATACACATTGATTTGGAACAAACTTATGGACAAGGCTTTAGAACTTTGAAAAAGCAAGGATGTGACATTCACAATGAGCATGAAGTCCATTCTCTCTTAGAACAAATATCATCTAAATAAACTAAAGTATTAGGATATCAAGATACTCCGCCTTCATGTCAAATAGTTCCTTGATCAATTAAGAAACCCAAGCCCTATTAACTTAAGAAGCTACCATTTTTACATACTATAACTGAGACTAAATGGACCCTAGATCAACTTGTCAACCTAGGACTGATTAAATTGCCACCTATCCTTCTAAAAAACATTTCACAATACCACCAAGCCTTCTTGCGGTAGGGAGACTAAGCTCCCCCTCAACCTGTATTTCCTCTTGATTCAAGAGGAGGGAGCAACAACTCACAACTTTTGTTGGAGAACTTCAAAATTCTCCTTAGGAAACAGTTTTGTGAAGATTTTTTCTAATTGCTCCTTAGTCTCAATATAATCCAATTTCACCTCCTTTTTTGCAACCTTCTCTCTCAGAAAATGGTACTTGATTGCAATGTGTTTTTTCCTTGAGTGCATTACCAAATTATTTGACATATTTATTGCCCTCGTGTTATCGCAAAGTATAGCAATAGGTCCACCAAACTTAATCTTCATCTCCTTCAGGTTCACTTCATCCATATTATCTGAGCACAACATGAAGCTACCACAATGTATTTTACTTCTTCTATAGATAAGGAAATTGAATCTTGTATCTTACTTAACTAGGACACCAACTGTCACCAAGAAAGAAAGATCCACCACTTGTACTCTTCCTATCATCCATGCTTCTTACCCAATCTACATCTGTATATGCAATCAAAGTGAAATTTTCACTCTTTGTATACCACATGCCAAAATACATTCTAGTTTAGATATTTGAATATTCTTTTCACATTTTTGACATGAGTTTTTTTAAAAGCCACCTAGAATCTAGCTACCACTCAAACTTCCTACATTATATCTGGTCTAGATATTGTCACATACAACAAATTACCAATCATGGATCTATACAAGGTTTGGTCTACCAGAGAAGATTCATCATCTTTACTCAAACTACATCATGTAACCATAGGTGTACTCACCAATTTGCATTCTTCCATCTTGAACTTGTTTAACATTTCCTTTATATACTTGTTTTGAGAGATGAATATGCCTTTGTCTAATTGTGCAATTTGTAAACCAAGAAATAAAGATAGTTCACCAAGCATTGACATTTCAAACTCATTATTCATTTCATTCTGAAACACCTTGTACATGTCATCATTGTTTTTTCCAAAGATAATGTCATCAACATAAATCACAACAATCAACAATTGATCACCTTATGTTTATGTACAGATTATTATCTACACTTCCTCTCTAGAAACCTTTCTATTGTAAATACTTGTCCAACTTGGAATACCAAGATTTAGGGGCATTTTTGAGTCCATACATAGCCTTATTCAATCGGCACACATAATCCAGATTTTTTGAACATTGAAACCCTTCTAGTTGCTCAATGTAGACCACTTATTCTACCTATCCATTCAGAAATATTGACTTCAAATCCATCTAGTATACTTTGAAATTGTTTAATGTTGAAAGAGATAAAAACATTTTGATAACTTCCAATATTGCTACCAAAGCAAATGTTTCTTCAAATTCGATACCTTCAACCTAAGCATATCCTTTACACATGGGTCTGGCATTGTTCTAGACCACTTCTCCATCTTCATTTAGCTTGTTTCTAAAGACCCACTTGGTACCAATGACATTCTTTCCTTTAGGTCTTGGGACCAACTCCCAAGTATCATTTTTCTTGAATTAGTTTAATTCTTCCTCCATGGCTGCTATCTGGCCTTTCTCTTTGCTTTCTTCTTTATAGGACTTAGGAGGCTCTATATTTGATAGTAATGCAAAATGTACTTGCTCATTTTCCTTCTCAATTCTCCTCCCAGTCTGAACCCCACTATCTTTATCTCCTATAGTCTGGTCTTCAGAGTGATACTTCTTAACATACTTTACCAGAGTTTTTGTAACAACTTCTAAATCTTCATCACTGTTGCAAATTAGTTCTTCATCATCTTCTACTTCTAGAGTACCAGTAGACTGAATTATTTCATCAACTCTTACATTGGCACTTTCCACAATCTTCTTCAACCTTTTCTTGTAACACCTATATTCTTTACTTTTCATAAAGTAACCAAGAAAAATACCTTCATCAGATCTAGAATCAAACTTACCCAAATGTTCGTCATCCCTTTTGATGTAGTATTTTCTTCCAAATACTTTGAGATTTCTTACTGAAGCTAGCCTTCCTCTCCACAACTCATATGATGTTTCATCATTATTTTGTATGATTTGATCTATTTTCAAAATATCTATTGTACTCTTAACTACTTTCCTCTAGTACATATCTGACAGATTTGCTTGACTCAATATTGTTCTTGATATCTCCTATATAGTCTAGTTTTCCCTTTTTGTAACTCCATTTTGTTGTAAATTCCTAAGAGTAGAAAATTTCCTATGAATCCCATGTCTTCACAAAATTCACCATACCAATCAAAAGTGAATTCTCCACCTCTATCTAACCTCGAAACTTTGATTGTTATTTTGTTTTCATTCTCAACTAATTCCTTGAATGCTTTAAACTTCTCAAATACTTTTGAATTCTCTTTAGAAAAGTAACCCAAGTCATTCTAGTGCAATCATTAATAAGAATCATGAAATACGTGTCTCCTTTTAGACTCTTTTTCCTCATAGGTTTGCACATATCTGTATGGATCAAATCTAATGGCTTTGTTGTAGAATACTCCTTAGCAAAAAATCTTCTCTTAGTTTGTTTTCCTTCATGATATATTTTGCAGCTAGTAGATTAAGGCTTCTTAATCTTTGGCATATCTTGTACCATTCCTCTTGAGCTAATCTTTACAATTTCATCAAAATTAATGTAGTAGAGGTGAATAAAGAGATGGAGAATATTTGGAGAAAGAAGGAAGATAGGGAGACTAAGCTTGAGTTTGTACCAACATCTGGTGTAGATGTTTCCTCTAGAAACTAAGTAGAAATCTTTGGCTTAGGAGGAGCATTAACAAAAGATCTGTTAGGGTTGAGGTAGATTGGAGCAATAAACATTAATAATTATATGTGCAGATTAAATAACCCATAAATAACAATGAAGAATAACACAAAAAGATCAACACAAAATTTTAACGTGGTTCACCCAATATGGGCTACACCCACTAAAACTCAGCCACCCCGTGATTTTATTATCTAGTACAAAAAAAATTACAATCTCGTGAACACACTGCCACAAAATACATCCCATCCACTTATAACAAGCTTTTTGGAACCTTCTAGAATTAGGGTTTTACAATCTATGTCCATCCTCCAAAACTGACCGGATGAAGTGGTATCTAATTTGTATGTGCTTAGTTTTTGAATGAATTTTTGAGTTCTTAGCAAGATGAATGGCACTTTGGCTATCAGTGTACAAAGGGCTATCTTCTTGTCATTATCCCAATTCCTCCAAAAAATGTTGTAACCAAATCATCTCCTTGCTAGCTTTCATAGCAACAACATACTCAGCTTCAGTGGTTGAAAGCACGACAACCTTTTGTAGTCTTGAAATCCAATTGATTGCAATACCTCCTATAGTAAAAAAATACCCTATAGTACTCCTCCTACTATCAATATCACCTGCCAGATCAGATTCAACACATCCTTTTAGAGAAAAATTGGTTCCTCCGAAACATAGTTTCTTTGAAGTAGTACCTCTCAAATATCAAAGAATCCATTTACCGCATTCCAATGTTCCATTCTCAGATTTCTCATATACCTGCTCACAACTCCCACTATATGTGCAATATTCGGCCTTGTGCATACCATTGCATACATCAAGCTACCAACTACTAATGCATTTGGTATGTTAGACATTTTGTCTTCCTCCTCTTGTGTCTTTGAAAACATCTCCTTAGTCAACTTAAAATGACTAGGCAAGGTGTACTAACTACTTTTGCATTCTTCATATCAAACCTTTTCAACACCTTCTCTACATACTCACTTTGAGACAAAAATAATTTTTTGTTTGTCCTGTCCCGTGTGATCCTCATACTAAGGATTTATTTTGTTGCACCCAAATTCTTCATAGCAAATGAATTTTCTAATTTATTCTTAAGTTCATTAATATGTTTCATATTAGACCCAACAACAAGCATGTCATCAACATAAAGAAACAGGATAATATAGCTACCATTACCCAATTTCTTAAAATAAACACCATAATCAGAATGACATCTTTTGTAACCTTGTTCAACCATAAAACTATCAAATTTCATATACCATTGTCAAGGTGCTTGCTTCAGGACATACAAACTCTTCTTTAACCTACACAAAAATTCCTCCTTACCCTTGACCTCATATCCCTGTGGTTGCTGCATGTATTTTCCTCTTCTAAATCCCCATGGAGAAATGTTGTTTTCACATCTAGTTGCTAAAGATGCAAGTCTTCTGCAACCACAAGACTTAGAATAGTTCTAATTGAAGTCAATTTTACAATTGGAGAAAATATTTCATCAAAATCTATACCTTTTTTATGTGCAAAACCTTTTACCATGAGTCTGGCCTTACATCTTTTCTTGCCTACATCTTCTTCCTTCAACCTATAAACCCATTTATTCGGCAATGCTCTTTTACCTGTAGGCAATTGGACTAAGTCCCAAGTTTGATTCTACAGCAACAAATCCATTTCCTCTTTCATGCCTAGCTCCCACTTCTTTTTGGTATCTACCTGCATTGCTTCTTCATAACCTTCAAGTTCACCAGAATCAGTTAATAATATAGAATATAATGATGGAGAAAATCTTTCTGGAGGTCTAGTTATCCTTGTAGAACATCTAACACTTACAGGAGTCTGTGGGATAACTTGTTGTTATTGAGCATTAGGTACCATTGGCATTTTATTTTTTGGAATCTCATCCAACACCACATATTCCTTTTTGGCATGTTCATGCTTCTTTTCTTGCAACTAATCCTTATACATGACCTTCTCATTGAATATAAGATCTCTATTCCTAATGATTGTATGATTTTCATAATCATATAACCGATAACCAAATTCATCTACTCCATAGCCAATGAAGGTACATTTTTTAGACTTAGCCGCAAGCTTGGTTCTATTTTTAATATCAACATGGACAAAAGATTCACAACTAAAGGTTTTCAGAAATGAATAGTTTACCCTTTTACCCATCCATGCCTCCTCTAGAATGCCACCATCCAAAGGATTTGAAGGCCCCCTATTTATTAAATAAATAGCGGTATGTACAACATCTACCCAAAAGTGTAAGGGTAGTCCAACATGCAATCTCATGCTCCTTGGACGCTCCATAATGGTCATATTCATCCTCTCAGAAACACCATTTTATTGTGGGGTTCCAGTAATCATTTTCTACCTACGGATTCCACTATATGACCAGTAATTTTCAAATTATCTGTTGCAATACTCACCTCCATTATCAGATCTCAGACACTTCAACTTTTTCCTATCTCATTCCCAACCAAAGTTTTCCACTTTCAATTTTTTTCAAATACTTCTTTTTTTTTTTTAGGAAATACACCCATATTTTCCTAGTTGCATCATCAATAAAAGTAAGATAATAACAAGATCCACCAAGAGAAAATACTTGATTTGGTCCCCATACATCTAAATGCACAAGCTCTCATTTCTCACTCTTCTTCTCTTTCCCAACTTTGAGAAATCGAACTCTTTTTTGTTTTCCATAAACACAGTTTTTGTAAAACTCCAAGTCAATCTACTTCAGACCTGGTAGCAACTTTCCAGAGTGAAGGATCTTCATCCCTTTCTCACTCATGTGCCCAAGTCTATGGTGCTACAATTCTGCTTTTGTCCCTTTAGCAAGTGCTATAACTATCTCAGTAGCAATTTTTTTTGGAGCAGCTAAGGTAGAAAAATTATTACCAGTACACAAATACAATGTGCCTACCTTTTCATCTTTATCTACTACTAAATAACCTTTAGTGACCTTCCAAAATTTGTCTGAAAAGGTAACTATGTAGCCTTCACTACCTAGTTGTCCTGTAAAAATTAAATTCCTTCTCAAATTTGGAACATGTCTTACCACCTATAGGAACCATTCATTTCCATTCTACAACTTATTTTTTCATCTTTCCTTTTCCAACAATTTGACAGGCTTCATCATCACCCAAATATACCTGTATACATGCAAAATGGTTTGAGCATCACATTAATTAAATACTAGCTATTTGATTAATATTCTAAATTCCTCTACTATTATAAATAAATTATGAAATTTATTTATATAGTTCATAGTCTATTTCCTCTTTTCACAATCCACTTTCTTTCTAAAATTAATTGAAAGGATGAATAAATCAATTTGTTACTTAATTAATTTTCCCTTCTTTTTAAATTTGGATTTTTGAATTCAAATTTAGAATATTCTTCCAAAATTAGTTAAGATGCACAAAGAATTTATGTGTCATTTTACTAATTTCCCCCTTTCCTATTAAATTGAATTTTTAAATCCAATTTAAGCACATTTCTACAACTTTCTTCTAACCTCCTCCAACTCACTTGCCACCTCATCATGTGTCTCATAAATGGATTTTTATAAATTGAAAAATGTGGAATATCCTCAACAAATTTGTAACCAATTTTGAACAACCTGAGACACGTGGCTTCTTTGGCTCTTTCATTCCTTTCTACACTTGGAAATTTGTCTTGTGGAAGGGAACCATCTCCTTGATTCCCTCTAACCTCCTGATGCTCTGTCATTAATGCCACAGAATCACAATTTGGACCGTCCGTTGTTGCCACATCACCTGGAGGCTTGAAAAATCTATAAATAGAGCCTTTGCTACAACATTTTAGAACATGAAGATTAGACAAGTTTATGCTGCTAAATTTTAGTGCATTTATAAGAGAATTGGAGAAGCATTTAGCTTCGTTTGCATTTTAGTGCATTTTTAGTATCATAATGGCATTTTCATTTTGGTAGTTTAATTACTTTCATCTTCCATTTAGCATTTTCATTTCATCTTTATCATCATTTCAGCATTTAGATTTAACATCATTTCCATCCTAGGATCATTTAGTTTTTATGCATCATGTTATTGAAAAATCCAAAAACATAGGCATGTAGATTTCATTTTAAGCATCTCGTTTCTTGAGTTGTCAATCTTTGCAGGTTATTGTGCAACCATAATAAGATCTAAGAGCATAATTTGTAGGATTCCTTGGGATTAGAGAGCCATGGGATGAGTTAAAAGGATAGGTTGTAGTTTCCTTTATGTTTCTTTTTATTTCCTTTTAAGTAATGCATTTCATGAAGGTGTGTTTTACTGACATTGCAGGATACATGTTTTACGACACACAATACCTATCCAAAATCATTTTGAACATAATCTACAAAATATTTCCTATGGGGGGTGGCATGAAATTAAGACCCTGAATCTATTACCCAAGAATCATTAACATTATCTAAAGACAAAATTGAAGCATCCTACAATTTATAACTTGCAACATTAGCTTCATTACTATCATCATGTTGTATGTCTCCTTGTTTTCCCTTTCGAGACCAACAATCCTTCTTCAAGTGTCCTAGCTTTCCACAGTGCCAGTAATCTATTCTTCCTCTGGATTTAGATTTTCCTTTCTTCGATTTCCCTTGTGACTTCCCATAATTTGTTGGGATTTTTCCCCTCTCCTTTGTTCTTTCCATGTTCTCTACAATCATATCATCACTTGATGTTGAAGTATCACATGTTCTTTTCCATTGCATTTCCTGGCTAAGGATAACATCAACAACATCAGCAAATTTCAATGTATTTGAACCAGAGACAGAGTTACTTACAACCATTACCAAGCTATTCCAGCTTTCTGGAAAAGAACATAAAACCAAGAGATCCCTCACCTCTTCAAAAAAAATTAATTTTACCAAAGTTAACTGACTGGTAATCTTATTAAACTCATTTAAATGATCTATCACATATGCACCTTCAATCATGTTTAGATTAAACAACCGCTTCATGAGAAATACCTTATTTGAGGCTGGGGATTTTTCATACAATTTAGCCAAATCTTCCATTAGATCATTTTTTGTCTTTTCTTTTGTTATATTGAAAGCCATAGATGGTGCCAAGCACAACTGAATGGTTTGCAGTGCCTTTCTATCTAGAATCTCCCATTCTTCATCGAACATCATAGCCTCTTTCTTTATTTTTCCTTGCTATGGCCGCCATAGATCCTTTTGATACAAATAATATTCCATCTGCATCTTTCATAATTGATAGTTTTGGCCATCGAACTTTTCAACCTTGAATTTTCCTTCTTCCATTGCTACCACTCAAATCTACAAGTTTCCTACCAATCAATCAAAATACATGCAGCTCTGATACCAGTTGTTAGGGTTCAGGCAAATTGTTGCAATAAATATTAACAATTATATGCAGATTAAATAACCCAAAAATAACAATGAAGAATAACACAAAAACATCAACACAAAATTTTAACATGGTCCACCCAATGTGGGCTACATCCAAAAAAACTCAGCCACCCAATGATTTTATTATCCAATACAAAACAGATTACAATATCATGAACACACTGCCGCAACATACATCCCAACCACTTATAAAAAGATTTTTGGAACCTTCTAGAATTAGGGTTTTACAAGGTCATTTTTCATTTAACATGTTAATGAAAAATAAATCCTTGACGTGTGAGCAGGAAAACCTTGACGTGTCAATGGAAAAAAACCTTGATGTGTCAATGGGAAAACCTTGACGTGTTAACCAAAACAAAACAAAATCGAGGCGATGCCTCGAACCCCACAATATGTTACGAGTGTACAGTATTTGCATGATCAACTGCCACATACCAACAAGATATTTTATCCCTTTCCAAGAGGAATGGTGTTGACGCTTCAACACATTGGAATAAGGTCTAGGATGACAGGGTAAACCTATTGGAGAAAGAACCAGTGGAAAATATTGAGTTGCAGAAGTTATGGAGCATTTGAAGTTGACTTTGCATATAGTTAGGGATTTTACTAGCTTTTTAAAATGTGCATTCAATGTGAATTAGGTCAATTCAAAAGGTTTAAAAGTGATGTCACATTCAATTTTTTATTTTTAAATGATTATTTGAGGAGAGAAGAGTAGTGAAGAGCGAGGTGAAGCGTTCCAGTGATCTTGTAGATGAAACCCTAATTGAAAGGCGGTCGAAGGTGTTTACAATTTTATCTTGTCCTAAGTTTTCATAAGATTTTTGAAGTGTTGAAAAATGTATACACCAAAAGTAGTTGAGGTAGTATATTTTCCCCAACCTAAATTCAAACTACATCCCAACAAATCACTAGTAGATGATTCAGACAAAGCATTTTCATATATTACATATGGTTTTTTACACACAAAATATGTAAGAGTATATATACATGTGAAGTTGGAAGAATATGATCACTCTAAATTGGGTGATTTTTGAGTTAATGAACTCATCAGAGATGACTATGAGCTGAAAACATAATTTGAGAGCTTGGTGAAAAACAAGCTCAATGTGTAGAATTATTTCCTTAACTTTTACCGTGATGATGCATGGGTGAGGTTCACCCTAAGAAAAATCCATGATAGATTCATCTGGCTTGATATACCTCACTTGATTAATAAAGAGGTGATTAGGGTTGTTAAGGTTTTATGCTGAACTAGACCATCTTTGATGCTCAAGTCAATGAAGAATGAAATGGTGATGGAGTTAACTGGTGCAAAGTATGACCAAAGAGCTATGACAATAAAAGACATCAAGAATATGGAAGTTAAGTATGCCTCTTGGTGATCGGCCATAAATTATATTTCACTAATAGGGAGAATTATGTATCAGCAACTACAATTAATACTGCCTATGAGATGATTATAAAGGGTGCAAATTATGATTTATGTGAGTTATTGAGGGCACAATTGATTGAAAACCTACAAAATACCAAGGAATCGAAGTACCCTTTCAATTTTGGTACTTTGATCATGTGTTTGTTGTTTTACTTCTTGAATGAGGTTCCCAAAACAAGGAACATAGTTTGGTTGAAGGACAAACCTATGGCACATCAAATTAGAGACCACCTAAGGAGGTTAGGTGATGCGGATGCACAAGAAGCAACATTATGGGGATTTCTAAAAACATTTTAGAAGAACATGCAAGCTAGAGAAAGGATTCCTCAAAGCATGGTGGAAAAGTATAAGAATGATATCACATTCTTGGTAACAAAGGATAGTTGCATTATATAGGCTATTGAGCCTAGGACCGTTTGGATCTCAAAGATGGGATATAAGATTACAGAGGAAAAAGTTATCAGTTTAGTAGATTTCATTTTGAAAAAACCTAAATACACCTCTAAGGAGAGGTATGGAACCTATGAGGAGAAGTATATGGAGGTTTGCATGCAGAAAAGGGAGAAACATATAAAGAAATATGTTGAAAAGATGATTGCACGATTTGCAAAAGCAATGGGCCTCAAAAATGAGAAAGTAGAGAAATCCAAGAGCATGTCTAGCCCTCTGGGAGGCTCATCCAGTGTTAGGATATTTGGTAGGACAGCTACCACCTCTCTAGTGGCTCCCAATTCCTTCAATACTATGCCATCAGCTAGTGGAATGAAGAGAAAGGAGCCAAGTACTTCGTCAAAATAGACAAGTTCCCATGTCAAAGAAAAGACTACTTCGAAAAAGAAACAAAGTATGCATGTGAAAAGGTAGCCCCAACAAAGAAACAAGGAGCTCCTCAAAGGAGAAGAATAAAGACAAAAACAACAAGAGAGACATACTTAGGAGTGAATGTTGATGATGAGGAAGAAGAAGAACAAGGACCACAGTTGGTCCAGAAAAGAAACCAATATGTCACAAGGAGAATCAACTGGAAAGAAACAAAAGATTGACATTGTGGACACAGATAGAGAGGTTGAAGTTAAAAGGGAGAAGGAAGGATATAAGATGTGAATGAGGGAGAATAAAATAGAGTCTGGTAAGGGAAAAAGGAATTTGGAAGCAAAGAAGAACAACGGTAAGCTTTCACCTCCGATAAGGCAACATAGTCCCATAAAATTGGATGTTTCATTTAATGGTATTGTAGAGTATCAGATGTTAGAGAAAAATACTTCTCTATACACTACAAAAAATGATGTTGATAAGGATACAGTAGAAGAAGCAATTGTAAAATATTTTGTTACATTTGGAGTGAATATGAAGGATATTGAAAAATAATTACCTGAGGAGTTGAAGAATGTATTATATGCTAGAAGATAGGAAGCCATCAATGAAGGAGCAAAGTTAAGATCTTTTTCTTTGGATAAGGTCAATGTACCCCTATAGGATGAACATAAAGCCACATTAGATTAGATGTACAATAAGGAGTCTTGAACAAAGAAAAGGGTAACTACCCTTATGAGTAGATATCAAAATGATCTTGAGAGGATCTAGAATGAAATTATGGAGAAGGTTGCATATTTGGCATAGAGATTAGGAATATAGTGTAGAAAAATATATCCCTTTACATTTTCACACCTAATTGGGAATTAAATTCTAAGAATAACTTAATTATGCCTTAATTTAGTGTTGTAATATGTATTTTACATATTCACATTAATTTTAGGGCCCTATTAATTAAAATGGACTTAATTGTGTCATATTTTGGTGTTGTGAAGTGTATCCCTTTACACTTTCACACTTATCTAGGGCTCCCTTAGTTAATTGAGGTTAATTTTCCTTATATTCCCCCTTTAATTCAAATTCAAGCCTAATTTATTGCATTTTCTGGAGAGGAAAACCCAACATTCATTAATGCCTAAACATAAAACTTTTGATTAAGCAATGTGTGTCCTAGGTGAGTGACCTAGGACCCATTCATTGGGTTTCATGTCCTATGAGAGTGTGATATTTCTTAGCATACGACTTTCCTCTTAGTGGTGATGCTATGTGTTGCATTCCCTAATTTGTGATTCTCTTTCCTTGGACTTGTCCTCTCTTGGGTAAATTAGGCATGATGTTCCCTAAGAAGAGACCTTACATGAACTAAGCAAGATCCCTTTGAACAAAACTTTACTTGCATTTTGTTCATAAGTGTTTAGCATAATACAACTTATTAACCTTGTGAAGCTTGAACCCCTTTCAAGGCCACCAATCATAACACACTTTGCTTACTAGTGGAGCCTTCCCCTTGTTCATAGGTGCTTAACATAACACAGCTTGTTAGGCCTTATGAATCCCAAATCCTTAGTTGTGTTGTGCCCTATTAGAGTTGTCAGAAGGATAGCTTTGGTATGGTTAGTACAGTGAGAGCATATAGACCTAGCATGAATTTCTCACTAAGCCACTATCTTAGGGGCTCACCTAGTGGACAACCTAAGGTTCCATTAGCTTGGAGTGAGCACACGTGTTGTTTGCATAGTGGACATCGATTTCTCCTTGTGAACGTTCCTGGATAAATAGTCGAGACGTGTTCACACCGTGTTGGACAATAAAAGCTTGATCTACCTCCCTTTTCCTCTAGTATTTTATGTTGTATGATTGAGTATCTTTTTCATTTTTGCATACATAGGTGTCTTGAATGTCTACTTTAGTGTGAGTTTGATATGGGGTCATCCTCTCACTAAAGTGGGGGCTAAGTGTAGTGTAGAAAAATGTATCCCTTTACATTTTCACACCTAATTAGGAATTTAATATTAAGATGAACTTAATTATGCCTTAATTTAGTGTTGTAATATGTATTTTACATATTCACATTAATTTTAGGGCCCTATTAATTAAAATTGGCTTAATTGTGCCTTATTTTTATGTTGTAAAGTGTACCCCTTTACACTTTCACACTTATCTAGGGATCCCTTAATTAATTGAGGTTAATTTTCCTTAATTGGCCCCTATAATTCAAATCCAACCCTAATTTATGTCATTTTTTGAAGAGGAAAACCCGACATTCATTAATGCCTAAACATAACATTTATCATTGAGCAATGTGTGTCCTAGGTGAGTGACCTAGGACCCATTCACCCATGGGAAAATGGGTCCTCACTTAGACCTAGGACCTAAATTTAAATTATGTTTTTGGCAATATTTTAATGATTTCAAATCCATATTCACATGTTCACTTGTGTTATTTCAATTTCAGAAATTAATGTTTCATACCTATAAATATAAGGTCATTTCACTATGTTTCACCTTAGAGTTTTCAAGATAGAATATTTTCATGAGATAAATTCATAACTCAAGAGAATTTCAAGGCATTAAAGAGCATATTTAGTGAAGAATTATTGCAGAAATCAAGATCCAATTGCCATATCACAGTCTTCTTGCATCATGCATGTTATTGTAGAGTTCATGATCTATTCAAGCATTCAAGGAATTGTTTCAAATCAAGTTTCAAGATCAAGATCCATATCCATTAAATCCATTTAATGCTAGTTGTAAATCTACATTTCAAGTTTCATTCAAGGGTTTGGTGAGTTGTGACATAGAGTTGTTCATTCATTATTCCTTTCACGCTATTTTATTTTATTACAAGGTTTAACTACCAAAATGAGGTTTGACCAAGGAAAACCCCCATTCACCATAAACAAAACATTTTTCCCTCTTGATTTGTGTTTGAATATTTAGGTGGAAGAAATTTGAAGAGAAAAATTCAAGAAGTTGTCAAAGTTGCAAGAGTTGTCAAAAAAGTTGTCATCTCATGAAAACTCGATTACAAAATTTATTTTTGGATTTTTGAACCTGAAACCTGGGAAAATTAAGAGATTTGGATTTGTTGCGAAGGCTCCCAAAAGCTACAAAAAAACCCTAAACCAGGACCCATTCGCTCCTGGGTGAATGAATCCCAAGAAAACTTTAGAAAAGCACTTTTGGTGACTAGTACACATCATCTTTCCTCTCTGAGATCTACAATTTGATTTCTGGTTCCATCAGTTTTGAGTTTAATATTCAAGATCCAAGTTGTATATTGCATTTTGGAGTTTATTTTCTATTTTTAATCTTTCTCCCAGAAGTTTTATTTAATTAGGACCCTCGTCCTTGCAAAAAAGGAAATTTGTAGATTCACACTTTGACTTGGCTCGCCTCAAGGTTGATAGTCCTTTCATTGTGTGGATCTCATTTCCTAATGAAATTAAGGAAGATAGGTCCATCATAACCTTATTTCTCTTCATTCCTATTTGGGTAAACTTATTTTTCTTTATTTCAAGGACTAACTCCAGACAGTGAAGAAGAAATGTATGATGATATACCGACTTCAAAAGTTAATGTAACAGAGGAAGCACAACAAGAAGATTCTCAACATGAGCATGGAATAGGAGAGGAGGATGTGCAGAATGACACTCTTTTCGATGTGGAACAAAAATGTTGCAGTAGAAAATGTTACCAATGAAGAAAGCATTGCAAAAGGTGTTAGTGGTGATGCTCCTCTAGTTGGAGAAAATACTACTATAGAAGAAAAGGTTATAGAGGTATAGAAGGAGGATGCACCTATAAGCCACCACTCCCCTCTTCCAAAAGAAGAGAAGAATGTGGAATAAATACAAGACAACTTGGAGATGAATATGCCTCTGAATAAAATTGACAAATTTATTAATGATGAGTAGAAGACTGTGAATGCATCTAGTACTGAAGAGAAGAAGGATGAGGAAGATCCTATCAATGCTGAGAGAAATGATGAAAAATTAGAGAGTAGAATTGGTGACAAAGAAAAGGATTTGGAAAATAAGGATGTGGTTGGAGAATCTTTCGATACCTTTGAAGATTCGTTGAAGAATTTAAGTATGCAACTCCAATTCCAACCATTTGTGTCTACCTAGCTACTACAGCTTCCAATGCAACAAGGGTAGGTTGATATGGATAATATTTCTCCATTTCACAAGCTATAGTTAGGTGATGATTTCCACACCTCTACCTGGAAATAAATTTTACAAACTCATGAGAAGAGTGTAGAGCTTATTGATGAAGTAGTGAAGGTGCTACAAGAGACCATACCTAGTGCAAACATTGGTAATTCCTTATCTGGTATGTGTTGATGTGTTTTTTATGCACTTCTCAACACAGGTAACACATAGGTGCATCACCTCTCTTGAAAAACAATCTTCCACAATTAAATTGTAGAACACTATCCCAAGGTCTCTAATGTCAGGTCTTGACAGTGCTTGGAATATCTTAGTTGTTTCATGTGATTTTCTGGAATCACAATGTGAACTTACGAATGAGTTACAAAGTGGGGGAAGTTGGATCTACAAATGCATTTCTTAAGATGGGAGAGTTGTTGTGTGTTTGCTATAGGTTCAAACAGCAGTCTTGAACTCCATTTTATCATTATATTTAGCTTTACAATGTGCAATGAGCCTTAGCATAGGTTATTTATTAAAAAAAAGGAAAAAGAGTAGGGAAGAGAGTAAGTTCTTGGAACTGAAACTATGAATGAACAGTGATCACGGAGGCTGCTACAGTAGACAAACTCCCTAAATTGAAATTTACTTGGCCAAGAGGACCCTATAGTTACACAAAACCAGTCCAATCTTCTAAGGACTGTAGATTTTTAGTTTGCATACACACATCATGAACATGCAAGTGAACTAAGTTGCAGCAATGAAGTAAAGAAGCTTTGACTAGCTTTACAAAGTGATTCATCATCAACAAACCACAAAAAGCATGAGCTGGAAATTCATCAAATACTGTAGTAGCAAACACCATCATCACTTCCTTTCAAGAAACTAACAACTAAACTAATAAGGGAAGTAGAACCATACACACATAATGAGCAAGCTCAAAAGGAAACACCCATAAATCACGCAATGTTGCTTTCTATTGCTGCAAAATGCTTTTACACCAGCTCTCCAACCATTTACAAATGAGGGGAAGACCCCTATTTATATTTCTCCAAAGCCCGAATGAATGGCTAGGATTGAATTACATTGTGTGGCCTAGATTTGATTGCACTAGGGCTTCATCTACCCCACAATATTCAGTAATTTAAAATACAATTTTGTCTTTTTCTCTATTTTGTCTTTTAGTGCCCAGGTGTTGTAGCGGTTTTTTCCTCTTGTTGATTTCCCTTTTACTATAGTTGAAATAGCCTAAAAACTTCCCTCTACTTGATGGACTTGCAACATTCTTCATTGGATCAAACAGGTATGTTGATGACTGGCATCAATGGATTGGTTGCCCCTGATTCGGGTGGGCATCCCCTTAAAGATCATCATCATCTAGTGCAAAGTAGGACAGATCCCCCCTATGCATCTTCAAGGCCACCCCCCTCGCATTTTTTCATTGACTTCCTTGGCACAGGCCTTCTTCTAATGTCAGCTCTATTGATGGGTGCTACGAAGATAGGTGATCATAAAATCAATGATGACAAGAGCTATGTGATTTTCCTTGTTAAACTTTCTCTATGGGTCTCCCTGACGGACCCGTGGTAGGCTCCTTGAATCCTGCATACATTAAGTGTTGTAAGTGCTTTCATACACAAATCAAGGAAAACGTTAGTCAAATATTTCAAACTCCTTGTTATATTCACCCATGCATCATCAAAAGATCATAATATTCAGCGTAAACTACCATTAGCAGTTTACTGGAGGGAGTTTGGACAGTCCAGGCCCGAGAGGTCGGACTTCCTTGGCAAGAATGTTGTTTTGAAAGGGAAAACAAGGCAAGGCGACCCAGATGGTTTCTCTCGGCTTCAAATTTAGAATTTGAAAATTTCATGCAAGGGAGGGTCCAATTTGAGCATGTGGGTCAAAGTTCATTTCCAAATTAGCAGGGCATTTGGATGTTCCGGGTCTAAGAGGTCGGACTTCCCTAGCAAGAATGTTGTTTTAAAAGGGTGAATAGGGCAAGGTGGCCCAGATGGTTTCTCTCGGCTTCAAATTTGGAATTTGAAAAGTTCATGTAGGAGAGGGTCCAATTTGAGCATGTGGGTCAAAGTTCGTTTCCAAATTGGGAGGGCATTTGGACGTTTCGGGTCTGAGAGGTCGGACTTCCCTTGCAAGAATGTTGTTTTGAAAGGGCGAACAGCACAAGGCAACCCGGATGGTTTCTCTCAGCTTCAAATTTGGAATTTGAAAATTTCATGAAGGAAGGGATCCAATTTGAGCATGTGGGTCAAAGTTTGTTTCAAAAATTGGGAGGGTGTTTGGACATTCTGGATCCGAGAGGCCGGACTTCCCTGGCAAGAATTTTGTTTTTGAAAGGGTGAATAGGGTAGGGTGACCCAGATGGTTTCTTCTAGCTTCAAATTTGGAATTTGAAAAGTTCATGCAGGAGAGGGTTCAATTTGAGCATGTGGGTCAAAGTCCGTTTCCAAATTGGGAGGGCGTTTGGACGTTCTGGGTCCAAGAGTTTGGACTTCCCTGGCAAGAATGTTGTTTTGAAAAGGCGAACAAGGCAGGGTGACCCGGATGGTTTCTCCCGGCTTCAAATTTGGAATTTAAAAATTTCATGTAGGAGAGGGTCCAATTTGAGCATGTGGGTCAAGTCCGTTTCCAAATTGGGAGGGCGTTTGGACATTCCGAATTTGAGAGGCCGCACTTCCTTGGAAAGAATGTTGTTTTGAAAGGGCGAATAGGGAAGGGCGACCCAGATGGTTTCTCTTGGCTTCAAATTTGGAGTTTGAAAAGTTCATGTAGGAGAGGGTCCAATTTGAGCATGTGGGTCAAAATCCGTTTCCAAATTGGGAGGGTGTTTGGACATTTCGAGTCCGAGAGGCCGGACTTCCCTAGCAAGAATGTTGTTTTGAAAGAGCGATGGACAATCCGAGCCCCGGAGGCCAAAATGTTGTTTTGAAAGGGCGATGGAAGTTTCAGGCCCTAGAGGCCAGAATGTTGTTTTGAAAGGGCGATGGACATTTCAGGCCCTAGAGGCCAGAATGTTGTTTTGAAAGGGCGATGGATGATCTAGGCCCCAGAGACCAGAATGTTATTTTGAAAGAGCGATGGACGGTCCGGGCCTCGAAGGCCAAAATGTTATTTTGAAATGGCGATGGACGGTCCAGGCCCCAGAGCGATGGAGTTTCAGAATGAAATTTTTGCAACTTCTCGAAACTTAACGAAACCTTGGCAGTTCACTTAGGCACCACAAAAACATCCCAAATCCATAGGAAACATGTCCCCAAAGTCAAAAATGAAGGAAAAAGTGAATCGAGCCAGCAAGGATGAGGCCTGGAGGACGTCATGGCAACGGGTGAAGGGAAACCCGCAGGGGCACTTCCGCGAAAGCAAAAGACTTAGCGAAACTCAGGTAGGTGAATTTGGTCAAAGGAATTTTATCATTTGAAGACACATGACCAATTTAGGCTCCAGGAAAAAGGGTACACAAAATGAGATGGGAGCAAAGCAGCCCATCAGCAGCAAAAAGAGGGGGTCCTGCCCATGGTGGGGTGTGTGTGCAAAACATGCACAACAAATGGTGACTCACTAGAGAAATGCTCCAGAGCATTTTGATGACAAACTGGAATCACAAACACAGAATCTCTAGTTTTGATCTTAACGCTAGGGAAAACAAGCCAGACGCTCAACCAAAGGATCAAAACCACTAGCTAATCCAACCTTCAGTATGCTAAAAATCCAAGTGTGTGTAGTTGCCTCAATTCCCATCCTTCAATTGCTACAGGAACCCAAGCTCCGTGAAGTTAAGCTACGTAGTTTATTCTAACTCCAAAAGCATCCAGGACATTGCCTCGCTCCCAGTCAGGCATCCATAGCCCCGACGAGGTTGTCATTGTGATTCTCCCAAACATTGCTCTATTGTGGGTAGGGCATCCATAGCCCCGGTAGAGTTGCTCAAATGCCCCTGAAAGGCTGAATTTATTTTCTTTTGATTTTCAATATTTTGATTTCTTTCTTTTGTTTCTTTTCTTTTGATTTTCAATATTTCAATTCTTTTTATTTCAACCCAGAAGCATTGAAGCTTGTGCTCAGGATTGAGAATCATAGTGGCATTGAAGCAAAATTTTAGATTTTTCACTTAACTAGACTTCACGAAGGACCTACAACGATCTCTAGATTCTTAAAATATGTAAAAGATATAAGATTTTAGAATACATCAGAATCAGACCAACCAACGACTTATCCTCTTTGAATCAAACACCCAGATCACTTAACACCAATAGAAGATCCTCACCATCCACTCTAAAAACTTGATTAGAGTTTGATGAAGAAATACATAGAACAACCCCAGGTGATAAGTATGGTTGTTGTGCGCACAGATGTTTCCAACCAAAACTAGAGGGACCCCGAGCAAAGTAGCAGTAAAGCAGCAACAAAAAGGAAGCAAAGCGAATGGAAAGCGAACACCAAAACTAACCAAAGCGGGACAGCGAAAGAAAACAATGAAGAAACTACTCTAAAGCAAGCAACCTACAACAAACCACCTAACCTAATGAAAGCATAAAAGCGAGAGTATTTACAAGAAACATACACTACTCAAAAATGAGCTATGTACAAAGAGATATTTATAAAGCACTATGTTCGAGCAAGGTGAGCTGACATCAACACTCATTGGATTTCACAGTGCATGCACAAGTAAACAGGAAATCGTTATCGTTCTTAACCATGCAAATTTATCTTTATATTTTGAAAAAAACAAATTCAACGTTGCAACACTCAAGTTCAGTCACCCGGTCAAGGAAAATCAGCAATTGAGGAGGCTCGCTAAACCCATGGTTAATCCATAAACACGTTTGTCTCCCCTCATTCCCATAATCAAAATGATAAGTGCATCTATGAAAATTAATAGGAGCAAGGGAGGATAGAACCTGAATTTCGTTGTGTGATTGTGGCAATGTTTGACAGTCGAGAGCAAGCACTGCATCGTCAGTCTTTGAATCAACAACATTGAGCGGGCACGGTGGATGGTGCACCATTTCAGGCATTAATCTTGTAGAAGGTATGGAGAACGGGGCAGCAAACACTTCTTCCACATCTTGTGTGGGATCAGAAATCCCTATCAATTGTTCTTCAAGAAGATAGACTTCATCTTGTTGATCTTCTGCAAACCAAGTGTCCACTTGATTGTTGTCCTCAAAAGGTAGCACGTTGTCCCACTTGCTTTCCCAAGTGTTGTCCTTATTTATGTGGTGTTCAATGTCATGGGACAATGACATGTGTGAATCTTTCCTATTGCAACCATCTAAATATGAAGCAGGATCAACAACAATCATGGCAGAAGGACTCCAAGTTGCATCTTGTTGGCGCTTCATTTCTATTGGCAGATATCTCAGCACCCCCTCCTTTATCTTCTTCTCTTTGTTGTTCATGCATCTCATCATTGCGTTCACTTGTTTCCCCTTGTTCACTATCGCTATAGACAAAGAAGGAACCCCTCTCCCAATCCAGAAACTCTAGTGCATCACCGTTCGAAGGCTCAAGGAGTATATCTTCATCACTACCGTCTTCTAGGATGTGCTCTTCCTCAGCATGAGCATACCTCTTTAGTACAACTCCCAATGGAAAGAAGTCATCAATTTATGGTACCTCATCAAGGGGGCCAAAATTTACTATGTGATTTTCCTCCAAAGACTCACCATAAAGCCTATCATCCATGGTGCACAATTGCTCTTCAAGAGGAAGAAATTCTTGATGATTGGTGGACAACATTCATGTTTGATCTAATTCATCACTTGTAAGCTCGAGACTCTATTTCCATCCTTCTTATATTGTTGTCCCAACATCCTCTTGAGGTCTGCCTTTAGCTAGGTTGTCACTTGGCTCAGGCTCTTGATCCTCACGTTCCATCCTTGAAGCAACTGATGGAAGTGGTGTGCTTGGTTTCCTTGCTTGTTCTTTTACTTTCTTGATGGCTTCTTGGCACAGTCCGCATGTGAACTCTGAGTGTGATGAATCATGAAGTCTTCACCAATTTGGCAACAGTAGCACCTCCAAATCCACTTGGTATTTCAGCTTTGACCAATCCCTTGCTATTCTGGAAATGAGTTGGTCATATCTTTCTGCTACTGGGTCCTCATCATCACTTGAAAAAGAAGCTTGATGGTAGACAACCATGGTGAGTGTTTTTTCCCACTCCTCCAAACTTTCATTTTAAGATTCTCGATCATTGTCATTAACGAATGAGAGGTCCTCTAATCTAATTTCACTTATACTCTCGTCATCATTTTCTGCTCTTCTGAAGTTGTCAACCTCTTCCTCTTTCTGATTTTCAACATCTTCATTGGTTGCTCTAGCATGCACTGCTGAAAACTCTGTTAATTCATCTTCAACTACCAACCGTTCCTCTTCTTGAGTGGAGGACTGCCTTTCATTGATGGAGGGACATCCTTTTGATTTCTTTCTAGCTGAATTTTCATCCAGACTACTTGCTGCCCCAAGGCACTCTGCTCCTTCTTGGTTTTCATTTTCTATGTTTGTTGTCCCAACAACAACTTGTGTCAAATTTTTTGGTTCATCTTTACTTTGTTGTCCTCCAAATTTTTGCATCTCTCCTACCTCATGGGATGACTCACCTTTATTGAGAGTTGGTTGCTCCAACTTGTTCAAACTTCCCTTGACATGAGTGATGATGTCTTCACATGATGGACAAGTGAATTATGAATGTGGTGTATTGTGGAATCTGCACCAACTTGACATTAGTATTTCCTCCAATCTTGGTATGTCCTTGCTACCCAAACATTCTTGGATCATCTCTTCAAATGCCTTGGCTGCCATATTAGCCATTTCCTCTTCCGGATCTTCGGGAGCCAAGGGCTGGTATATTTTCCAAAAGGGAATTTCTCCTTGCAAGACTCTTTCAGCTCTATCCAAAAATGTTAGACATTCCAATTCAATATGCCTACAAGTGCAATGGATCCTACATTTATCTACTAATATAAATTGTTGCAATGGTCTCTTCAATCTCCTGTTCAAATCTACATGTAACTGAGTGATGTTCATATGTAAATGCTACTCCATCTTAGCTCAACTTTGTTTTCCTTAAACAAAAATTGATTTTAAGCTTCAACATTAAAAGAGATCTCCTTATCTCAGATTTCTTCTTTGAAAGTGTTTGTTTCAACTCCCAACTTTCAACTTTGTAGCCTCAACATGTCATGCCCTCCTTCCAATGCCAATTTTGTTGATGTATTTTTTATGCACTTCTCAACACAGGTAATGCATAGGTGTATCACCTCTCTTGAAAGACAATCTTCCATAATCAAATTGTAGAACACTATCCCAAGGTCTCTAATGTTAGGTCTTGACAGTTTTTGGAATATCTCAATTGTTTCATGTGATTTGTTGGAATCACAAGGCGGACTTACAGATGAGTTACCAAGTGGGGGAATTTGGATCTGCAAATAGAGTTCTTAAGATGGGAGAGTTGTTTTGCATTTGTTGTAGGTTCAAACAGTAGTCTTGAACTCCATTTTATCATTGAATTTAGCTTTACAATGTGTAATGAACCTTAGCATAGGTTACTTATTAAAAAAAAGGAAAAAGAGCAGGGAAGAGAGTAAGTTCCTGGAACTGAAACTATGAATGAACAGTGATCATGGAGGCTGCTACAGTAGACAAACTCTCTAAATTGAGTTTTACTTGGCCAAGAGGACCCTACAATTACACAAAACCAGTGCAATCTTCTAAGGACTGTAGATTTTCAGTTTACATACACACATCATGAACATGCAAGTGAACTAAGTTGCAGCAATAAAGTAAAGAATCTCATACTAGCATTACAAAGTGATTCATCATCAACAAACCACAAAAAGCATGAGCTATAAATTCATCAAATACTGTAACAGCAAACACCATCATCACTTCCCTTCAAGAAACTAACAACTAAACTAATAAGGGAAGTAGAACCATGCACACATAATGAGAAAGTTCAAAAGGAAACACCCATAAATCATGCAATGTTGCTTTCTATTGTTGTAGAATGATTTTACACCAACTCTCCAACCATTTACAAATGAGGGGAAGACCCCTATTTATAGTTCTCTAAAGCCCGAATGAATGGCTAGGATTGAATTACATTGTGTGGCCCAGATTTGATTGCACTAGGGCTTCACCTACCCCACAATATTTAGTAATTTAAAATACAATTTTGTCTTTTTGTCTTTTTGTCTATTTTATCTTTTAGTGCCCAGGTCTTGTAGCAGTTTTGTCCTCTTCTTGATTTCCCTTTTACTTTATTTGAAACGGCCTAAAAGATACCCTCTTCTTGATGGACTTGCAACATTATTCATTGGATCAAACGGGTCTATTGACGATTGGCATCAATGGATTAGTTGCCCCTGATTCAGGCAGATAGCCCCTTAAAGATCATCATCATCTGGTGAAAACTAGGACAACTCCCCCTATACATCTTCAAGGCCACCCCCTTTGCATTTTTTCATTGAATTCCTTGGCATAGGCCTTATTCTAATGCTAGCTCTGTTGATGGGTTCTATGAAGACAGGTGAGCATAAAATGAATGATGACATGAGCTACATGCTTTTCCTTGTTCAACTTTCTTAATGGGTCTCTCCGACGGACCCACAGTAGGCTCCTTGAATCTTGTGTACATAAAGTATTGTAAGTGTTTTCATACACAAATCAAGGCAAACGTTAGTCAAATCTTGCAAACTCCTTGTTAGATTCACCCATGCATCATCAAATGATCATAATATTTAGCGTAAATTTCCATTAGCAGTTTACTCGAGTGAGTTTGGACGGTATGGGCCCGAGAGGCTGGACTTCCCTGGCAAGAATGTTGTTTTGAAAGGGCAAATAGGGTAGGGTGACCCAGATGGTTTCTCCCAACTTCAAATTTAGAATTTGAAAATTTCATGCAAGGGAGGGTCCAATTTGAGCATTTGGGTCAAAGTCTGTTTCCAAATTGGGAGGGCATTTGGACGTTTTGAGTCTGAGAGGCCAGACTTCCCTGGAAAGAATGTTGTTTTGAAAGGGTGAACAGGGCAGGGCGACCTGGATGGTTTCTCTCAGCTTCAAATTGGAATTTGAAAAGTTCATGCAGGAGAGGGTCCAATTTGAGCATGTGGGTTGAAGTCCGTTTCCAAATTGGGAGGGCGTTTGGATGTTTCGGGTCTGAGAGGCCGAATTTCCCTAGAAAAAATGTTGTTTTGAAAGGGCTAATAGGGCAGGGCGACCCAGATGGTTTCTCCTAGCTTCAAATTTGGAATTTGAAAAGTTCATGCAAGAGAGGGTCCAATTTGAGCATGTGGGTCAAAGTTTGTTTCCAAATTGGGAGGGCATTTGGACATTCCGGGTCCAAGAGTTTGGACTTCCCTGGCAAGAATGTTGTTTTGAAAGGGTGAACAGGGTAGGGTGACCTGGATGGTTTCTCCCGACTTCAAATTTGGAATTTGAAAAGTTCATGCAGGAGAGGGTCCAATTTGAGCATGTGGGTCAAAGTTCGTTTCCAAATTGGGAGGCCGCTTGGACGTTTCGGGTCCAAGAGGCCAGACTTCCCTGGCAAGAATGTTGTTTTAAAAGGGTGAATAGGGTAGGGTGACCCAGATGGTTTCTCTTGGCTTCAAATTTGTAATTTGAAAAGTTCATGCAGGAGAGGGTCCAATTTGAGCATGTGGGTCAAAGATTGTTTCCAAATTGGGAGGGCATTTGGACGTTCTGGGTCCGAGAGGCTGGACTTCCTTGGCAAGAATGTTGTTTTGAAAGGGAAAACACGACAGGGTGACTAAGATGATTTCTCCCTGCTTCAAATTTGGAATTTGAAAAGTTCAAGCAGGAGAGGGTCCAATTTGAGCATGTGGGTCAAAGTCTGTTTCCAAATTGGGAGGGCGTTTGGACATTCCGACTTCGAGAGGCCGGACTTCCCTGGCAAGAATTTTGTTTTGAAAGGGCGATGGACGGTTCGGGCCCCGAAGGCCAAAATGTTATTTTGAAAGGGCAATGGATGGTTCAGGCCCCAGAGGCCAGAATGTTGTTTTGAAAGGGCGATGGATGGTCCAGGCCCTAGAGGCCAAAATGTTGTTTTGAAAGGGCGATGGACGGTCCGGGCACTGGAAGCCAGAATGTTGTTTTGAAAGGGCGATGGACGGTCCAAGCCTCGGAGGCCAAATTTTTTTTTTGAAAGGGCGATGAACGGTCTGAGCCCCGGAGGCCAAAATGTTGTTTTGAAAGGGCGATGGACGGTCCGGGCCCCGGAGCGATGGAGTTTTGGAATTAAATTTTTGCAACTTCCCAAAATTTAACAAAACCTTGGCAGTTCACTTAGACACCACAAAAACATCCCAAATCCATAGGAAACCTGTCCCCAAAGTCAAAAATGAAGGAAAAAGTGAATCAAGCAAGCAGGGATGAGGCTTGGAGGACGTCGAGGCAAAGGTCGAAGGGAAACCTGCAGGGGCACTTCTGCGAAAGCATAAGTCTTAGCGAAACTTAGGTATGTGAATTTGGTTAGGGGAATTTGATTGTTTGATGGAACATGACCAATTTAGGCTCCAGTAAAGGGGCACACAAAATGAGATGAGAGCAAAGCAGCCCATCGGGAGCGAAAAGAGGGGGTCCCTACCCACGATAGGGCATGTGTGCAAAACATGCACAACAGTATGGAAAATTTGAAGTTTTTGTTTGATTCCTTGAAAGATATTTTAGTGGTTTGAAGGAGAAACTGGAGGAGGTAGATAAAAAGGTGAATAATAAAATATTAATGGATATAATAGATAAATGTGCCACTATGTTAGAACCAGAATTTTCAAAAAAATTCTAAAGGCTTTTTTACCCAATTTTATGCTATCATTTTCATAAAGAATCATTTTTGCCATCCATGAAGCCTAAACTACCTTCTCCCGCCATCCACAAGGCCATAATAGCCTTTTACCGTTGTACCGCTACCTAAATATTCACCCTTTATAGCCCTCACCTTACATCTCTTTACCGCAGCCCTTTACAAGATCGCTCGCCATATCATGGTTATGAACAGTCACATTAGGTCGATCCCCCCACACCGCAGGAAGGTGAAACATAGCCCACGGTTGAGCGGTGAAGTGAAGGAAGCAAAGACAATAACAAAGGGCCATCGTGATACCGCTGGGAGATGAAGAGAATTGTGAGGTGACACGGTAAGCAACCCAAGTCCACCCGAAAAGAAAGACAAGCTGTTGCGACATGCCACATGTCAAGTAGTCGGAGCCCGAAGGAAAAGAGCAGGAGCATTCCGAAGGGAAGTCCCGGTAGAGCGCCCCATGGGAAGCTCCTGGTGAAAGGTGGTTGTGGTGTGGCCCCCACCCAGACAGAAAGCAAACAGTTGTGTAAGACCACTTGGCAGGTTGGCGGAGCTTGGCTAAAAATAAAAGTATCGTCTAAAGGAAAGCTCTGATGGAATGCCATGTGTCAAGCTGGCAGAGCCCGGCAAGAAAGAAAGAAAAGCAATCGAAATGAAGTCTCGACAAGATGCCATGTGGAAAGCCCCAGACAAGATGTGAATGATTTCATAACTAAAGGCAAAGCCATGAAAGAAGAAGCTATGAATGAAAAGAGTGACAGCTTTTGCTTGGAAATTAACGGATTTGTGATTATTATAAGTTTTTGTTACATTTTTATTTAATTCCTACTTTGTTATCAAACGGCATGACCATTGGTCTGAAGCTTTCTGCCTCTCATGAGAATGCAAGAAGACCAAGGCCAAAAGGCACAAGAGATTTTCTAGGAGGGTATAAAAGGAGAAGATTGATAGAGAATAAGGGGTTAATACGGATAATTTTCAGAGGGTTTTTTACACAGGGTAGACTAGCATGCATGTATAAATTCTGAAGAAGTCAATGAAGGTATCTAATTTTGTGGCTTAATTGTAGTATCAACTGTTTTTTGGAATTATTCAATTATTTGGATGTCTCCACTTTAATGCTTCTCTGTTATTTAAATTGATATATCAAGTATATACTCAGTTTATCAGTGCACATTTGTTGTACTTGTGTGATATGATTAATTGGTTCTTTCAAGTAAAGATTAAGTCCTTTTGGTCAATCACAGTAATTTGGGAGTGTTAATTAGATCAATAAGAAGAGCCATATAATTAGGGTTGTCAATCTGTCTCAAGTAGAGTTTGTCAACTAATTGCCTACACATTTATACAATTTATAAACCCACAATAGTGTGTTGAACAGTTTGAGTTATTGCCATTACATGTCACATTTTCTAGGTCTTCATTAGACTTTGTTTACCCAACAAGGCACTGGTCTCATTCATTTCATTATTTAGTTTCATTCTTTTTTTTACATCTATTGATTGAACATATTAGATTTTTATATTGCTTGGACAATTTATACCAAATTAAGTTTGCATATTTCCACTTCCAAATTTCCATTATGGATAGATTTCTTAAGGAATAAAACACACATTTCAAATCTTCTTCATTCATATAGGTACACTCGCCTAGGTTTAGTAGAGCCTAAAGAGTAGAAGGTTCAAATTCATTATTTGGCCTTGTACGTTAGCCAAAAATGTTGTGAGAGCTTGGCAACCTCTCATGGTTAAAACTTGTTTTTTTGAGACCTAACACACTGCACATGATAAATTTTAAAATAATCTCAGATATATACAAAATTATGTACGAAAGCCAAGGTATTGTTTCTACATGAAATGGTTTGGTTCCATGAAGAGTATTAAGGATGAGATGGACTCCATTGAGTCCCAGATTGATAAGGCATCTAATGCATACGATCTAGTGGTTGATGTAGATGGAAGCACAAGGTTAACAATTGAGAGCCTACATGAAAAATTCTTCCAACTGTAAGAACAAAGATAAAAGATAATAACGCATTTTGGACATCTTAGGGAATTGGTAAATGCAAAGTATACACCTATTTCTAGTGCCCTGATAAGTGTAGAAAAATCAATGAAGTTAAATCCGGTACCTAGCACTTTGGATGATGGACAAGAAATCCTTATGGAGTTTGAAGCTCAGAACCACATGCTTGGAATAGCCAAGAAGGAATGGGAAGAAGGCAAGAAATGTTGGCAAGCACACCTTGCAAAATTGCAAGTTTCAAACACTACTTCTGATTAATGGTGTATATGTTTTTCTTCTATGCATTTAAAATTTCTTAGTCTGATTTTAATGTATATATATGGATGGTTTAGTTTATTTTCAATGAAAATTTTTATTTGGTTGGATGGATAGCACTATTAGAGGAAGATTAGTTAAGATTTTGAAAAAAATTAACTTCCAAGGTATATATGTATATATCAGTTAGGGGGAGTATGTGAGTATATGTTTAATTTGATAGATGCAAAACCATGCAAGTCCTGAAAGGGGGAGCAAAGAACATAACATATGTATGCGCTCTTTCCCCTTGATGTCAAAGGGGAGAGTAATTTTGGAGAGAAAATTTTACATGTTGCCATCAATGACAAAGGGGGAGATTGTTGGAAGCTTGTCATTAATATACTTTTTGACAACATGAGCGTGAATATACTATATGCAAATACAGTGTTGTCTTTGATGTCAACATTGTGGTTTGATATGAATATTGATGTGAAAACCATTGGTGAAGCATGAGTGTGAATGGGAATAATAATCCAGTACATAGATGCAATAATTTTTGGTCTGATGCAAATAGTTGAGTGAATGAATTGGTTGTGTCAAAACATAGTTTCAAGTGTACAAAGCATCTGGTTTTTAGTCCGCATTGAATAATATTTCTCTATAGTTCTAAGGAATTTTTTTTGGATGTCAAAGGAGTCTAAATCCAAAGTTTTATGATTTTTGTCTCTTTGGTGTAGAAGTAATGAGTAACAGAATATCGGGTTTGCAAGTGATAGTGTTTTCTAGTGCAAAGTACATGTTTTGCTAAGTCCAAACTTCACCACGGAATAATATCTAGTCTTGCAGATTTGTAAAGGTGTTTATAGGTGTCAGTAGTATCTAAGTTCCAAGTGGCATGAAGTTTGGAGGTCCACATGTTGGTTTGAGGATAATAAGTTGGCCTATTTTATTGTTAGGTCTCCTGCAATGTTGACCTAATATGTTTAAGGGTATGTGGAGTTTAAATAAATGTTGATGTATTATGTGGGAGCTATTATAGGTCCATGCTGACCTATTTGAGTTTTTTGTGAATTTTTATTGTGGCATGAACTATGTTTTGGGGCTGACAAGTTATGTTTTGCATGATACATCTAACTAGGCCAACCTAATTGATGTTATAGGTGTTTGCAAATGTGATGGATATATATGTAAGTTCATTTTAGTGTTGTAGATTATGAATACAAGAATTTTTTATGCAAATTATGTGAAATTAATTTGAATCTAAACTAGAGAAGAGTGTTAGATCAGAGTGATATGAAGTGTGTTGACTATGTATATTGAGCTTCAGTGGAACTAAATTCTAGCATGTTGTAGATGCATTTGTCACAGTTCATTTTGGTTGTGTGCTACCCCTCTCTTCTATCTTTTCTTATTTATGTGGGAAATGAGTCCATTAGGATAGTGAGTCCATCTGCAGTGAGCACTTCTATAATATATTATAATCGGTTATAATATATTGTGAGCTAATCCTCACTGTGGTTTTTCCCTTTTTGGGTTTTCCACATAAAAATTTGGTGTTCATGTGTTATGTGGTTTTGATGGTTTCTTTCATGCTTTCCTTTCTTACTGCAAATTTAATATGCTATGTGGAATGAGTTTTTAAATTTTTAAGAGGTTTTAGAGAATATTGATTCACCCACTCTCTCAATATTTCAGGTGTTCAACAACAATTTTGTCCATTCAACTCGCTGAGATGATATGTCACTGTTTTCCCCAGGCTTCCTTTTGCAATCAGTTCTCTAGTACTTGATTTCCTAATTTCATAATCCTTGGCACTAAAATATAGCTTACAACCTATATCACACATCTAACTTGCACTTAAAATATTATGCTTTAGTCCTTCAACATACAGAAAATAATGATTTTTTGTCCTACCACCATCAAGACTCAAAGTACCCTTATTGGTGATTTTGGCGATAAAATTAATTCTAAGAGTCACAAAACCTCCTTCAAATTTCTTGAGATTCGTGAACTCACTTTTATCTCATGTCATGTGGCTAGAACATATTTTGTCTATGATCCACATATTTTTCTCTATCTAAGCATGTAGAGTAGTTTGAGAAATCATTGATTTCTCTGAATTTTTCTCTTCCAAAATATTTTTCTATACTTTATCTGATTCATGACTCCTACTTTATGATCATTTTCTTCCTATTTTCGATAGAGGAGGACTCACAAAATTACTTTTGCAGTTCCTAGAAATGTGTCCGAAGTCATTGCATTTGTAGAAAATAAAACATTACATAGGTGCAAATTCATTACTGCTAACAAAGTTATTTCTTCTTACTAGAGATTTTCTACAGTCCATGACCTTATGACCAAAATTATTGCAAATAAAACAATAACCAAAAAAAGAATAATTGAACCTAGTGTTGTATCCATGTCTTTTGAATCTTTTGATCTTCTTTTGAACTTGAATAAAACCATCATTCTATGTCTTTCTTTCATCACTTGTAACAGCCCTTTCAAAATTTGTACTTTCAAAACCAGGTACTTTCAGACTCCCTTTAACAGATTCACTGATTGTTCTATCACTTTGTTCTTCTGATCATCAACACCAATTCCAATTTTGACATGCAGAGATCTCTAGCATCCCAATATCTAATCTAGAGTCTTAGTACTCTCTCCAAACTTCAATTACAACTAATGATTCACCTTCTCAAGCTCTATTCTTATTAACACAACTTTTGCCTCAAGCTTCTCACAGTCTCGGTCCCTTGACAATAATCTTCTAGTTAGAAATTCAATCCTTTTTTCTTCTTCTATCTGAGTATTTAAATCAATAATCATCTTCTCTAGTTTCTCTACATCTAGAGATACCTTTTCTTTGGCTTTCATTTCTTCTACAATTATCGTATTCAGTCTCTTAATCTCTTTACTTGCACAAAGCAATTCTTCTACAAGATCTACCTCATCCTCAGTTTTCCTAGAATCATTTTTTGCATCTTCTTCATTAGTAGAGTAGCCTTCCTCATTAGTGTAGAAACTCTTTTGTTTCCATTGACCTTTGTTCCCTTTCTGAAATGATTTATTTCCATACTTTTTCTCAACATTGTTAGAGTCCTTATGGGAAACTTAGCCATAAAATGTCCTACTTCATTGCAACTAAAACACTTGAAAGGTAACTTGTCTTTATACTTATCGGAACCTCTTTGTAGCTTTCTAACAAAATTGGCTTCCTCTAGATTTGATTCGATATCAAAATTTGGGTCAACTTGCTTCCTGGATACTATGAATGTTGCCTCTTGCCTTATAAAATCCTCACTTTCAAACCTTATTTCAAAAGAAGTCAAGATTCCATGTAATTCAATCATCTTCAAAACATCCAAATTTTTATTTTCTTCAATAGCAGAGACTTTAGAAGCAACCTTCTAGGAAGATATCTAAGTACCTTTTTCACAACCATGCTTTCTTCCAATTCCTCACTAAGACCTCTGATAGATTTGACAACTTCATCAACTCGAAGCATGAATGTGGCAATATTTTCATCTCCAGACTTTCAAACTAATATCTATGGGTTTGAAGCTTTGCCTCTTTGACTTTGTCATCACCTTCATATATGGTATGCAATTTTTCCCATACTTCCTTCGTTGTTTTGCACTGCATCACTTTCACAAATTTACAGTTAGTCAATCCACATAAAATATCATTCCTTGTCTTAGCATTAGTTTCACAAGCCTTCTTTCTAGCCTGATCCCTAGGAGGGTTTTCAAAAATCTCATATCCCTGTATAATTGACATCTAGATATCAAGTCCTAGAGCTATCAAGTAGGATTCAATCCTAACTTTCTAGAATGCATAATTGGATCCATCAAATGGTGGTGATTTATTTGCAAACAATCCTTCCTAAGCAGTTGAGTGCACCATCCCAAAACTACCTTAATTTTTTAGGCTTCTTCAAAGGAACTTTGTTCTAATACCAATTAAAGGGAACACAATCTACTGAGGGGGGTGAATCAGTAGATCAAATCAATTTTAAACTCTTTAATTCAACACATATATTAGACATGAAAACTTTAATCAAATTAGATACCGATGATCAAGTGACAACATAAGCACACACATCTACACATGAGAACACTAGATATACATGGAATACCAAGATGGGAAAACCATGGTGAGAATAGTTGCTTGGATTCACTGTCCCAATCTAGCCTCAAAAAGTAGGAATATAACAAGTGAATTTTATAATATGAAGTAGGCACCAACCTATCAGAGAAACCAATCCTCAATTGTCTTTGTAGGCACTAGCCTACTAGAGACACCAATCCCCAATACAATGAATTGAGCACTAACTCTACAAGTAGAACACCAATCCTACCAGATTACACAAATAAAGCTTGCAGACCAACAATGTTGATTACATAGCTTACAAAGAGTCTAAAATTTATTCAGGAACTCTACCACACTTCTTAAGATCTTTTGATACTAGTACACACTTGAATTATAGCCCACATTGAATAACACTAGCTCACATGAGATAGTCTCCTTGTATATTCACTCGCCACCTTCTCTTCAATTACAATTCGTGCTTATAATTCATATTATGCATCCACACAACAAAGGAATATATACATGATATTACATTAACACTCTTCCATATCGGCCAATGGTCCATAAATAACCAGAATGGCATAAGGTGGACCTAAATTCAAATTTCATGAAAAGTGTAATAGGTCGCTCCAAAAATCAAATTTTGTTACTACCAAAATAACATGATGTTGTGTGCTACCATAGGAACATTAACCAATTCATAACTTGACACCACATACTACAATTGAATATCGCATGATATTAGCCATTGTTGCACAGGTCTTGAACACCAATTGGTTGACAAATAGGCACAAAGAACCTTCTATCACTTCAATTTTTTTGTATGTTGAACATATTGTTGGCCTCCTACAAGGATTTTAACAACTAAGCCCTTGCAGCTGTGATTCAAAGATTGGACATCTAACCTAAATAGCTATCTCAATCATCATAAAGGTGCATTTAACTTGTCAACCCAGGAATGTAAACTATGTGCACTAGGAATCCAAAGTATCCATATTCATCCTACAGCTAAGAAAGACACAATGCTTAAAGTAAATTGCTTGGAAGGAAATAACATAAGTTTTGAGCATCAACTAATAACTATACTAAGATGAAATGCATGATAGAAATGAAAATCTGAGCGAACAAACAAGAAACTACTATGTCTTCTTTGGTTGCAAGAACAGTCATAGAATAGAATTCTAGTGGCTGCAGGAACAGACAGTGCCAGCTTCTTAACTAATTACGAAACAAAAAATAATAACTAACTAAAATAAGGGACAAAATACTCACCAAGTGGGCCCCCTTGGATGAGTATCCCCTAAAAAAAAATGTAAACTCTGATACACGAACTTATAACTTCATTTCATTCATTGGAAAACCTGAGTACAATCGATCAACATGATTGTATTACTGAAAAACTAGGAGTGCGAGTACATCCTCAGATTGAGCAACCTCTTCAGGAGGAGCATCCAAGTCTTATTTATAGAAGCTACTAACTAAACACCTAGCAAGGCGGTCAAATCCAACATATTTGAAGGACGCCACTTTTAGGGAAAGCATAAAAAGTGGAGAGGCGGTTACGCATGCGCATTATCTTATCAAGCACGTTTGCCTTAATAAAAATCTAGCACAATAGTAATGCATATATTCACTCAACAAACAATTCATACCATTTACAAGGCAGTTACAGTTTTGATTTGAATGAGGAATCTTCTGTCGTTGAGGGTCTTCCCTCCATTAAATGACCACCTTGTTGATTGATATGGCGAATGACCAGCTGGTGGAATCTTCCTGAATTGTGGGCCTCTAATTATCTGCATGACAATATTAGTATGCACAACAACTCCATATCTGTAATTATCTTAAAGTGAAAATCATTAATCCACATGTGAAATTAGCACATATAGTTCATAAAGCATGTCAATGTCATTCAAAGGTTACAAAAATAATCTTATGCCCAATGTCTATGATTTTGAGGAAATATCATAAAAAGATCAACATTCAAGCATCAAAGTCTATGACAACTGCAACAAATGGATAATAGACTCTATCAAAATCAAACCATAAACTGGACTCATCACTCCCCCCAACCTAAGGTCTTGTTGGTCCTCCAACAGAGGAAGGGTTGTGCTTTTGCTTGGTCAATGCCTTGAAATTTACAACTGCCAACTATCTTACATCAGTTTTTGATGTGCATGAATTAGGGTCCCAATAGAACCCTTGTTGTTTGTCCAACCTGCTCCATCTCTGTCTCTCATTAGCTATTTCATACTGGTAATACCTAAAATTTTACATAGGCCACAATAGGATAGGTGGTTGAAAAGTTAGTGGAAGCCAAAATTGTCCCTTTTTCCTCCCAATCTGTATATATCTATCAACTCTCTTAAGTGTTGTAGCATATTTCTGCATAGAGTGAGGCTCAACTTGTTTCAACTCATCAGTTAGGTTGTTTCACCTTTGTGACAAGTATCCCATTACACATTCCCCTGTGGTTTTTGCTACCTCCTCATATTCTTTATAAACTGCTTCTCTCACAGGCATGATCCTATTGCCATAGCTTGGTCGGTAAATAATTTTGTGCCAATCCTTGAAAATGTCTCCAGGATTTCTAGATTCAGCCTTGATAGACAGAGGAGTGTTGGATTCAATTTGCCTATAAGTCCTGAACTGTTTTCCCCAACTAACTTCATTTTGTACCCAGGACATAAATGCCCTTAATTGTACATCCCCAACATAAAATAGTGGATTTCAATAATGGTCTTGGGTCACAACATAATTATGCAAATAGAATTCACAAAATAAATTCTTCATTTCAGGGGGAGCAATCCAATAAGCATTGAAAAATTCAAGAGGAGTCTCAATGGAAGGATTCAAACCTGAAACAATCCTTGCTAGTTTAAAAGAAAGATGTGTCTCTTGCAAATATAGAGCATAGACCCTTGGAGGAGTCCTAAACTCTAATATTTGAGGTACTAAGGTTGTCATATTATCCACCTTTCCTTTTAAAGCAGCAATTTCTTCATTCTTATCTATAATATCTTCATCTCTCTTTTGAATTTTCCTCCTTAGCTTGTGTTTCTCCTCTTTCCATTCTTCTTCCCTCCTTTATATTTCTTTCCATAAGTTCAGGGTTACCATGTGCATTGAAAAATCAGAGGGCCTATGTATTCCTACCAACATTTTTCCTGGCACTTTTGCTTGCTCTTCATAAAGCTCCAGCTGCAAGGATTTTGTTTGATTAGCCAATACTAGCTACAGGGGTGTTGACTGTTCTCCTAGTTCTGGCTACAAGACCTCTTATTCTTTCTCTTGCTAAAGGAACTCTTGCTTTTTCTCATGCTGCAAGACCTCCTGATTTTCCTCAAATTGTTTTGCAATGTCAGCAAGATTTGCCAACGTCATGCTTGTTGCTTCCTCAAATATGTCATTTTCCTCAACATGCATCTGCCCCATTGGAGCTTTTGTATCCTCCTATGATGTTTCTCTAGTCTTAGGGATTTCCTCTAGAGATTCACCAAAGGATGGCCTGACTGGTCTTGATTTTCTGGGAGGTCTTTCATGTTTTTCTTTTGTTACAGGAAGAACAGTGTCAGCCTCCCATTTCTTAGAGCTTGGCACTTCTTTTTTTATTGTTTTCTTTTTAGCTTTTCCCTTTCTTATTTTTTCCTTCTTCTTTTGTGCCCTAATTCTCATTAGGATTCCAAGAGGAACATCATCATTATAATCAAGAGAAGAACTTTCTTTGTATGAATGCTCTGCCTCAGAAGAACTAATCTCTATGGTTTGTTTGGTTGCAGGAGGGTTTGCACTAGGGATTGGGCTAGAAGTTGAGGCTCCAAGAGTGGCTCCAACATTGATCCTTCTCCTACTAAACCTATGAGGTTGAGGCAAAACCCTAGGTCACAAATGCTCTGGTCTAATTTGATCAATATTCAAGAATTCTTCCCAAGTCATATCAGACACATCATGCAGAGACTTCTCAACTAATAATTTGATCAGACAATGGTGGGAAACGAAATTGTCCCTACCTTTTTGGGTCTCAGCCACCATGATTGAAAGAAGGTGGTATATCATGTTTGGCAGATTCATTCTTCTCTCATGCCTCATGTGGTTTAGGAGTTTGAAATGCACAGAATGTAGATTTGACTGACGACCTTCAAAGGTAATTTATTTCACAACATAAAAAACTACTTGCTACCATGGCTCAGACGGAGAAATTATCTTCGCACCTTGTTTGTCCACACTCAATGGAGGGTCACCAGGTTCTATAAATTCAGCCCTAGTTGACCTAGCATCTTTGGTAGTAGGGTAATGTTCACCATCAAAAGGAAATCCTATAACTTTTGTAATCCTTTCTTTAGTAGCTATGAACTCCAGCCCTTTTACCATGGCCTTTCCTTCAGACAATGTCTAGGAAAATTCCAACACAACATTTTCATTAAACCCATTCAGCTTTAGGAAATAATCTAACTATCCGCAATTTCTGAACTTGGTCAGGCAAGGTGCATCCTGTAGTAATACATCATGAACCGTGGGTTCATTTCGAATTAACCCACCTCCCTTTATTCAGTTTCTTGCAATCAAACAATCGCTCTACAAAGTTTCCCTTCCTGCAATCTTCGTCTGAAAGATAAACTTCTCCTTCCTGCAACGCTACTAAATTTCCAATGCTAGTGTCATTTGAATTTTACCTATTTGGCTTAAGATTATGACATGAGCAATAAAGGCAGTAAAGGAGTAATAAATGAAGGCTATGATGAGGAAGAATGGTAGTGGTTGATTTCATTTCACACATGTGAGCCCTTGTCTCACTCATAATTCAAATCGGCTTACTAATTTAAACCTTGCTGACGTGAGCCAATATGGACAGACACACAGACATGGCATTCACACATTCCCACCAACCTAAATTTGCACATGTGTCCTCACATGCAAGGTGGTAAGGATGATTTGACTGGGGCAAGGAATAATTACATGCTATGGAGAACGTCCATATTAACGTACAAAAATTAAATGAGTGTACTAAAAGACAATTAAGATATAACAAATTGATTGCACATGTACCTGAATTCATGGAAGATTTGTTGCAAAGATTATGGATAAAGTACTGGTCACTTTTAAGAAATCAATTGAGCAATTAATGAAAATGAAGTGGAATGAGGTGAAATAGAATGAAGTGAAATGATGGTGGCGGGATGGAAGAGAGAGAAAGATGGAGATGGATGGGCAGTGTTAGGTCTCAAAAACACTGGTTGGAATGAACCACGAGAGGTTGCCAATCTTTCACAACGTTATTGGCCAACTAATAAGGCCAACCAATATAGTTGAACCTTCTACTCTTAAGGCTCTGCTAAACCTAGGCGGGTGCACCTATATGAATGACGCAGATCATGAATTATGCTTCCTTCTTAACTAAACTGTCCACGTTGGAAATTTGATGGTGGAGAGATATGGTCTAATTTTGGTATAAATTGTATATGCAATATCTAATAGGATCTAAATTTGGTATGTTCAATTAACAGATGTCAAGTGAAATAGATAAAACTAAGTAATGAGAGTAAGGGAGACCAGTGCCTTGTTGGGTAATAGAGTCAAATGAAAGTCTCTGATGAGTGGCTTTTATCAAGCAAAATCTCTAATTGTTTGGCATATATGAGTTTATAACTGGTATAAACATGCAAGAATGTGATTAATAAACCCTACTTGAGGTAGAATATTAATCCTAATTATCTGATTCTTCTTACTGATCCAAATAACATTCCCAGATTACTGTGATTGACTAAAAGGAATTTAATTCTTCTTTAAAGAACCTGATTAATCAAATCACACAGTTATAACAATTGTGCACTGATAAATTGAATATATTCTTGATATTTCAACTTAAATAACCGAGAAACATTGAATTGGAGACAATCAAATAACTGCAGAGAATTTAACAAACAACTGATACCAGAATAGAGCTATCAAATCATAAGTCTTTCATTATCTTCTTCAAATCTTATACATGCAACATGGTTCCTTCAAACATTCTGAAAAATATTGTATCTCCTACTAACTATCTTCTATCTAAATTCATCCCTTTCTTGCTATGTAAACAATGGATACTTATACATTAGAGGGTGGAAGGACATGTCCTTTCAAAAAAATGTTTTAAGCATAAAATACTAACAAGATTAGCATTAACTAAGCTCTGTTAAGCCACAAGTGAACTTCAGACATGTGCTTTGTGTAGTCTCAACGCTCGTGTGTATCTGCATCTCCTAACGCATCATGGATCACAATCTCCATCATCACCATTCATTCGTTCTGCTCACATGCTTCATCCAACGTTGTATCTTTTGCAGTGGTTGTCTTTAACATCTATTGGAGTATTAATTCACATTCACTCTTCCATGTAGCCATTTCTTTTAATTCTCCTTCATCATCACAGAACTTAGTCAATCTTTTCTCGACGGCTTCTATCAATTCCTGTGTATCCTCTTGTAACTCCTCAAAGAATCCTTCATGCTTATCCATGATACGATTAGCATTTTCAATCTCTACATTATTAGGAGTATCCTTTCATTTTATTTCCTCAAGTTTCTCTTGGATTCTACCATCCACTCTTCTATATTCTTTTATTGCATCAACGTATTGTGAATGTTTTCCCCAAAGTTTATCTAACCAAGTGGTTAAAATGACCTGCCTCCTTTTGATTATTGCAGTAAGTGTGTCCATTTTCCCCTGAGAGTATGCACTTGATCCTTCCCAATGGTCCTTCACCTGTGAACTTTCACCTTGGGTGAGCATCTTTGTTGGCCCCGTTGCAGCACCTACCAAGTCCTTCAAACGTTCATTTTCTCTCAGTATTCTCTCACTATTGGTTTTGTACATTTCTCTCTCTTTGATCAATGCCTGTATTTGGGCTTTATTTAATTTTGCTATATTGATCCCAATTTTTGCAGTTGCAACTGAATCAGCCTCTCCAGCCTTCAAAGTCATGACATGTCCAAATGCCTTCTCAGTATCAATGACAACTGACTTCTTGTGAGGGGGATATAAAGCCCAAATCATCAATGTCTCTTCATCAGGATTGTATTTTCATCTTGTATATACTTCTGACACCTTTTCTATGTTGAGCTTGTGTGTAGCATTGTTGTCTTTTAGGAAACTGTCAAAAACCAATGCAGAATTGAGATCTAGCCCTGGGAAAATCATGACACCAGCCCTTTCCAACATTTCTCTCACTTTCTCAGGGGTCATGATTTTCATCTCTTTCTCCACATCATCCCTCAAGTTTTTTAACAACTACTCCTCATTTCCTGGTGTGACATTGTCAACCATTCCTCTTATTTCTTTTCCATTTTGTTTGTACAAAAATGTTTTGAATTATGAGGTTTTCACAAATTCATCATCTGCTATAAAAGATCTATATTCTTCATGTCTTGTATTCATATCCACAGTTTCCTCAATATTTATCTCTCTGGCAGAATAGGTGTAATCCTAAGTTCTTGTCCTTGATACCTTTCCAGATGGACCTTGTGGCCTATTAGCCTCTAATACTTCCTTATTGGAATACAATAGCTCAACATCTAACAATTCTTGATCATGTTTCTCAATTACCATTTCTGCTTCTTTTGCTTCCAAGTTTCTAATTATGTCATCAAACTGATAGGGCACATGCTGATACCCTCCAAAGTTTATCCTCTGTCTGGCAGAATGAATATATCCCTTTGGATCAAAGTTTTTCCTTGATGGCACTTTCCTCATGTTATAATGTAATAACTTATCAAGAATTAAATCGTATCCCTCCTTTGCTAACATAGTAAAATCACCAAAACACAGCGTACTTGGCATAAAAGCTTGCTTCCCATAAGAGCTTAAGTTCATGACACTGGAGAAATCCATTTGCCTAACAATCTTTAAGTATGCAATCCTATCTGGAACTGTCCTAGGCAAAATGAATAGAGTACTTTGAAAACCATAAACCCTAATCAAGGTGGCATTTCTAAACAATACCAATCCCCCCAGTTGTGGCTGATTGGTCCATTATAATCCTTAGGCCTAAGAAAGTTCTTTATTTCATCAGACAAGGAATAGTCACAAGGATGATTATAAAACTTGTACAAAGTCTTTACAAAGTATTCTTCAAAATGCACAAAACTAGAATTAGCAAACCTGTTGTCCCAAACAGTAGTCCATGACTAAATAGGCAATGGGCTGCCTTCTTTATCAATTTGTGAAATCCTCAGCTCTTGGGGCCACAATCCTAATTCTTGTCCAAAATATAGCACCAAGTGCATCAACAATGAATAATTCCTAAGGTGCAGGACAGAGGCTCCATTCTTTATTGCCATCAACCCTGCATCAAGCTCTATAAATACATATGAATCATAATCCCAAGGTCTGGAGTTATGATATTGAATATCTACTGCAACCACCATGGGCACAATTGCCATATACTCTGGAACCTCCATTCCCAATACTTGTCCCACCAAGAAATAGGTGTACCTTATATAAGGTTTGAAAAGATCCACATGAAAAGGTGGTCCCTCATTTTCCTCCATTGGAATTGGTTTGCCACCATGTATGATTCTATGTAGGGGTAATCTCCAACCCTTATAAATCGTGTCCATTCTTCTGAATTCACACTCGAGCTCTTCACTTACAATTTTCTCATTGCACATTCCTTCTAAATTGAAGACCTCGCTTATTGCATTCTCAGACACATGTATTATCGGGTTCCCAGATAAATCACATATGGCCCTATTTTTTGGATTATAATGACTAGCCAATAATTTCACCAATTCGACATCAACAAAAACATTAGGGCACACCAGTTTTCCCAAATTAAGCCTCCACGGGTTACATACTGGCTCGAAGCGATTTCTTCTATGGTAGTGGAAACTAAACAATTCGTATCCTCTAATTGGGGTCCAAGCATCTCCTATGAACTTACATTTGTCATCCAATTTATCTACTTCCACCTTAAGCTATGCAGAATGCCTAGCTTTAGGTCCTGAACCAAGTAGCTGGTTTATGAGATCTTCGTTCAATTTTCACTCGGTACCCTCTGGTCGCATTTCAGATTTTGCTTTTTTCCTTTTGGCTGACTACCCTCCCCATGTTTTCTTCCTTTTATCTTTTTTGAACTAGTGCCTTCCATTCTTCGAAATTTACAATTTTCAGAGGATGAGGAACTTACTATATTTCACCTGAAAATCCAAGTTAGACGAATGCCCCAATTGTTTTGCTTGTTCCTCTGCTCTCCTTCGCTACCAATTCTGCGAAAAAATGATTTCAATTGAGCTCACCTTGATTTGCAAAATCTTGTATGCTTCGTGGTTCCATTAATGTCTTCACTAAGACATGAATGAAGAAAGTTTTTTGAAATTCTCGTTGTCACATCATGTATCATATCGGCAAGACATTTCAAATCTCTGGTCGATCCGTCTGTTCAACGTTCATACATCCGCTAAGACATCTTGTAGTTCCGCCGACATCATAAGTCTCCCCGATAGTTTTCCTTTTTTTTTTAATATCGCCATGACCTTCACCGAAGCAAACTATCACCCAAACTTAACGAATCGGGCCAACGATTCTTCATTTTACTCTGAAGGCTCTTTGTCTCACCGAGATATTCACTTTGTCAACTTAAGTCGCTGAGACCAAGTAATTGTCCTGTCGACAAAATAATATTCGCCGTGACCTCTCTTAGATCTCCCCGCTGAGACTTATCTTATTGATACACCTTTTCTTTGATGAGACCACACACATTGTCTCTTCGACAAATTTTATCTCTATACGCTCTGTTTTGTCGGTATAACACGGGGAGTCGGTAAGACTCCTCGAACTCTCCCCGGCATCATTGTCTCACCGAATGAGTCTTCCTTTTGCTTTATCGGCAAGACCAGTGATGGTCTCGGGTTATCTTTTGGTACCTCACTCTGATGACTGTAGTCTAGCCGATACATATCATTATGCTTTGAGCGGTGGGATAAAGATTAGCTCAATATGACCTTACACCGTCACGCCGATAGCCAATGTCCTACCGACAGAAACTGTGAACCCGTTTATTCCCAACATATGTCCTCATCAGTATGACACAACTGATTTCTTGCTGATATACTAAAAGAGATGTATATTATTATCAGTGAGACCTGCATCAACTTATGTCGATATTTTTCAAATGTTAAAGATTTAATGTCAGATGAATTTTATGGGGCCATATGACAAAATTTAACCCGGACCTTGGTGAAAAATGCTATGTGAGGAAATTTTATGTCTGTAATATGAACCTCTTTGGGAAATTAATGCGTATAAATGGTCAATGAGATTTTCAAAGTCTTACAGTTCTAATAAACAGATGGGTGAAGAAGTGGACCCCCACAAAGTGGAATTCTTTATTATGACAAATTGCATACCTTAGTTAGCCAGAAGGAGAGACACTAGGTCCACTTCCTTTGGCTGCAGGAAGTTCAGGTGTTGCATGTTGAGTGAATTGTTGCAGGAATTCCTCCTTGGAAGTTGGCTTATGATACAACCTAAGGTGATGACTGTTGACAAGCAGCTTAAATCTGATAGGTTCAATGATAGTGAGTTGAACAACCCCATTGCGAAAGACTTCAGCAACCTCATATGGTCCTAGCCACTTTTTCTATAATTTTCTTGCATTATCTTGATATCTTGAGTCGTAGAGGAATGCCCAATCACCTGGCTGGAATTTCTTATCCTTTATGAATTTATCAGGCCACTTTATTCTCTGATTTTGCACTACCTCTATGTGATGCAATTTTGCCTTCCTCATCTCATCCAAAGCATTCATCTGCATGATTTTGTCCCTTTGTGCCTCAGAGATATCCATCCCCAAGTCTACTGCAATCCTAAGAGTCTTATACTCAATGGGCATCATAGTTGTATTTCCATACAACAACTCAAATGGAGTGAATCTTGTAGTTGTTTTCCAGGTAGTTCTGTAGGCCCAAAAAGCTTCTGGCAGTCTGGTTGCCCAATCCTTTCTATGGATAGCCATTTTTTTGGTCATAATGGCTTCAATTTATTTGTTGGTCACCTCAACTTGGCCATTGACCTGAGGGTGATAAGGAGTAGACTTCATGTGCCTAATTTTGTACTCATTGACCAGTGTTGTAACAAGGGTTGAAGTGAATTAATCCACTTGATCAATCACTATCTCTCTTGGAACCTCATACCGTGTAAAAATTTCCTCATAAAGAAATTATGCAACCTTATTATCTCTTGCATACTTCATGGCCTTAACTTCTACCCACTTGGTTACATAATCAGTGCATACCAAGATATAGGATTTACCATTTGATGGAGGATCAATGGGTCCTACAAAGTCCAATCCCCACTTATCAAATGAAGTGATTACTACCTAAGGGTAAAGTGGCATCTCATCAGATTCGGTTAGCCGACCCATCCTCTGAAATTTTTCACACTTCCTTGTATATCTCCATTCATCCTTGTGGAGTGTGGGCCAGTAATATCCTGTGTTCAAAATCTTCATTGTTGTCCTCTTAGCTGCAAAATACCCTCCACAAGGTTCATTGTGACATGCATGCAAAATATCATATGTCCCATCTTCCCTCACACATCTCCTCATGACATGGTCTGGTCCAGTGTAGAACAAACATCCAACAATCCATGAGAAAGGAAAATATTTTTCAATGAGCACCCTCTTCTCTTTTGGAGAGAAGTGGGGAGGAACTCTCCCTATGACCAGATAATTAGCTATGTCAGCATACTAGGGTGTCTGCACACTGATGGAAAAAAAATTCTCATCAGGGAAAGAGTCATCTATGACTTGGATTTTCCTTTGATGTAGTCAGCATAGAAAGGAATTTTGCAACAACATTGGCCTTCCCTGGTTTATCCACAATGGTTATGTCAAACTCCTGCATCAGCAATAACCATCTTGCTAGCCTACCTGAGATCAGGGGTTTATTCATGAGGTATCTAATGGCTACATGATCGGTGTGCACAAAGATTTGGTAGCCTGTTATGTAGTGCCTAAATTTTTTTAGGGCATGGATCATTGCCAACATTTCTTTTTTTGTCACTGTATAGTTGAATTCAGCTCCCTACAGATTTTTGCTGACAAAATAAATAACATTTTCAATAGATCCTTCTTTCTACCCTAAGGTTGATCTTATAGCATATTCTGATGCATTTGTATGGATGTGAAAAGGAAGCTCCCAATTAGGACCCTTGAGTACAAGAGCATGAGTCAAAGTTGCTTTCAAATCAGAAAATACCTTGTCACAGTCTTTTATTCATCGGAATTCAACATCTTTACTTAGGAGATTATACAATGGTGTTTCCATTTTGTTGAAGTCTTTGATGAACCTCCTATAATAATTTTCATGTCCTAATAAACTCCTAACATCTTTTTTTTTTGTAGGGATAGGAAGAGTGGTGATCACCTCAATCTTTGTAGGATCTACTTGAATTTCTTTGTGAGAGATGTAGTGGCCAAGAACTACACCTTCCTGCATCATCATGAAACACTTTTCTCTATTTAAAGATAGATTGTGGTCTTCACATCTCTATAGGACTCTCTTGAGATTTTCCAATGCTTCATTGAAATCAACACCATAAGTAGTGAAGTCATCCATATATATTTTCATGCAATCAAGAGAGATATCTGAAAATATGCTAATGACTGCCCTTTGAAAAGTTGTAGGTGCATTGCATAAGCCAAATGGAAGTACTGAGTAGGAATAGGTCCCCCATGGATAGGTAAAGGTGGTCTTCTACTGGTCCTCTGGTGCAATTTAGATCTGGTTATAGCCGTTGAATCCATCTATGAAAGAAAAGTATTGCTTTCTTGCAAGTGAGTCCAAAACTTGATCTATGAGAGGTAAGGGAAAATGGTCCTTTTTGGTGGCAGAATTAAGTTCCTTGTAATCAACACAAACTCACCACTTCCCTCCTTTTTTAGGTACAACCACCAACAGGGACACCCACTGGCTATCTAAAATGGGATAGATAAATCCTGCATCTAGCAATTTTTGTAGTTCCCCTTTTACAATTTCTCTCAATGCAGGGTTAATCCTTCTTTGTGGCCGCCTCACTAGTGTACAATCATCTCTTATGTATATCCTATGAGTGCAAATCTTAGGGTTCAATCCCTTCATATCATGATAATCCCACGCAAATGCACATTGGTGGGTCCTCAGTAAGTTTCCCAATGACAACTGTTGTTCTTTACTCAGTTTGTTGTTAATGTTTATATATTTTCCTTTTGACACCTGCACTTGTGTAGTTTACTCTACCATAGTTGCTTCACTAATTCTTGATACCTTGAGTTCATGTGGAAGCAATGTATGAGACATATTGTTGTTACAGGATGTCTGGCTGCAAGAAGAGCAGCTACAGGAAGAGCGGGTAGGAATGTCTTCATTAGATCAGCAAAATCATATGCATGAGAGGATGATGCTTCCTCTACCTCATAATGGTTCTGAATTATGTTAGACAATACTTCATATTCATCTTGAAGCTGCATGAAATAAATTCTACTTAACATCATAAGTTGTGCCACAAAATTAACTTTTTCAGCCTCTTCACCAACATGTGGCCATACGGGATCATTCCTATCCTGGGATGGTTGAGCAGGAGGGTAGAGAACAAGATTTTTGGTGCTCTTTCCATCAGAAATGGTCATGTATCTTATCTGACATCCAATATAAGCATTTTGTTTTGCTAACCATGGCCTTCCAAGAATAATGGAGTACTCACCTAGTGTGGCTTTAGGGGAAAGAATCATAAAATCTATTGGGTACTCCCAAGAGTCTAGAGTTACCACAAGATCTTCTACTATACCATCAGGCTTAACAGTAGAACTATCAGCAAGTTGTAGGACAATAGCAGTAGGTATCATTCTTGTGATATTTAGTTGTTGCAGGATGTCCTTAGTCATTACATTTATTGTTGCTCCCAAATCAATCATAGAATTCTTTATCTGGATCCCATTTATAACAACTCCTACCACAGGACTCCCTGGGTCATTATATTTGGGAACAGTCACTTTCCCAAGCATGATGTCAACTAGTTGTCCCACCACATGAACCGTAGTGGGGTATTTCTTCTTCTTGCCTGGCTTCTTAATTTATGCTTCCTTGATTGCTTTGTCATATATGGGAACATCTTTTATAGCCTGAAATAGAGGTATTTGGACACATATATGCTTCAACTAATCTAGGATGTCAAAATTGTTTCCTCCTTCTCTTCCTTTTGTTTCACAGTTTCAAACCTCTGGGGAAATGGTGGTTCGGGTTCAGTCTGCTTGACTGGGACTGATTTAGGATTTTAGGTGCACATGGTTGAATGGGGACATTCAAAGGATCCTCTTCTTCTATAGGAAGCTCAGTGATAATGGGTGTGGAAGGAGCTGGAAAATTAGTTCCTGAATGCAAGCAGATGTTACTTACACTCCCAACATATGCAAGGAATTGAGTTGGATCAGCAAAGTATATCGGTTGTTGTTGTAGTTTATTATTTGGGTTAGGTGTGGGCTGAGCTGGTAGCTGAGTAGGTTTAGGTGCATTTGAACTTGAAATAGTAGGAGGAGGCATTATAATAAGTTATTGGGGCTGAGAAGGTGGTTGCATGTAATTGGTTGTCTGGTTTGGCCATTGTTGTCCTCCCCTCCATTGAGATGTTTGTTGCCAGTTTCCTGGAGATAGCTGCCAATTTCCTTGAAACTGCTACCAATTCCCCTGAGGTTTTTGCCATTGGGGTGGAGAGTTTTGGCGGTTGGGCTAGGAATTTGGAGGGTTATTCCAAGGCTATGGTGGATATCCTCCATAATTGGATGGCTATGGGGGTTTCCATTGGTTACCAAATAAATAAGAATTGAAATATGGCCCAACAAAAGATAGTGGATCTGGTGGCATGCCTTGTCTTAGATCCCATGGCCTCCTTTGTGCAACATAGTAGACTTGATCTTCTTCACCCTGGATTGGATTGAACTCGGGTGCCATCTACTTGATCTCAATATTAGCTATCATCTTGCATCTACAATCCTTCTTATTTTATCTGCAATGAGGGTAGTATTCTGCCAACATTGCCTCTGCCTCCTCTTGTTTCTTCTTGGCCTAAAGGGTATCTAGCTGAGTGGCCAGATTTTTTATGATGTCTTGCTTGAAGTCTACCAGTAAGTGATTAATCTCCATCCTTGAAACTCCATCGGTAGATGACTTACCCATGGAGGATTGGTAAGCTCTCCTCTTCTTTGAAGTTTCCCTAGAATAGTTCTAACATATCTTCTTGATGTCCTCCCAAGGAACTTGGGTGATATCTCCTCCTCCCATCAGGTCCAAGGCATCTATGCAGCTGTCATTGATTCCTCCTAAGAAAATCAACTTCTATGATTGTTCATTGAGTGTATGGTGTGGGGATTTCTGTAGGCAAAACAAAAACCTTGAAATATAATCTTTCAGGCTCTCATCTTCCTTTTGCTGCATCCTAAAAATGTCACCTCCTCTCATGTCACTGCCCCTGCAATACTCCTTGTATTTCTCAACAAAATTTGTCTTCATGTCCTCCCACATCTCCATAGTATCTCTGCCTAGGCTCATGAACCATCTTAATGCAGCTTATGTCAAGGTGGCAAGGTATAGCTTAAGCTTATGGGAATCAATGGTATAGTCATAACTCATGCAAAGTATATCAAACTCGAACAAAAATGTATCAAAAATGTATATCAAAGGACTGAAGCAAGGATATTTTTGAGGTTGTATACTTCATTCTAATAAGCAATGGGGAAAGGAAAATTTGGTTGGTTAGGTATGTTTCTATTTACATCACCCATGTCTGCCTGATGAAGTTCCAAAGAAAGGGGGTTCTAAATCAGATTATGATCTTCAGAGGAAACTTAAGAACTGGTCAGATCCAGATATGTATTAGCAAAGGGGTGTGGCTCTTCTTCTTCTTCTCTTGGTAGGTTTTGATACTCAATTATTTGGAATAGATCAGAATTATTAGGAAAGAATCTCCCACGAGCATCTCTCCTCCTTTCTCTATGCATACAATATCAACTCACTATCAGCTAGCTCACAAAAAAGAATAGGGGGTTCATTACTTTCCTAAATGAGGGGTATACTAAGAATAACTTCCAGAAATACTAGAGCAAGAAAAAATATCAATGACTCCAAAGAAATCCCTAGTTTGACACCATCCCCGACAACAGCACCAAAAATGTTGGCCTCCTACAATGATTTTTAAAACTAAGCCCTTACAGTTGTGATTCATAGATTGGACATTTAATATGAATAGCTATCTCAATCATCATGAAGGTTCATTTAACTTGTCAACCCAGGGATGTAAACTTGAAATGGGTCAGCATAGTATGTGCACTAGGAATCCAAAGTAGCCATATTCATCCTACAACTAAGAAAGACACAATGTTGAAAGTAAATTGTTTGGAAGGAAATAATATAAGTGTTGAGTATCAACCAATAACTACACTAAGTTAAAATGCATGATAGAAATGAAAATCGAAGCAAACAAACAAGAAACTACTATGTCTGCTTTAGCTGTAGGAACAGTCACAAAATGGAATTCTAGTGGCTGCAAGAACAGACATTGCCAGATTCTTAACTAATTACTGAACATAAAATAATAACTAACTAAACTAAGGGACAAAATACTCACCAAGTGGGCCCCCTTGGATGAGTATCCCCTAAAATAAATGTAAACTTAGATACACAAACTTATAACTTCATTTCATTCATTGGAAAACATGAGTACAATCGAGCAACATGACTGTATTACTAAAAAAAAGTGCGAGTACATCCTCAGATTAAGCAACCTCTTCAGAAGTACCATCTAAGTCTTATTTATAGAAGCTACTAACTAAACACCTAGCAAGGCAGTCAACTCCAACAAATTCGGAGGACGCCACTTTTAGGGAAAGCATAAAAAGTGGAGAGGCGGTTACGCTTGCACAGAATCTTGTTAGGCATATTTGCCTTAACACAAATCCAGCACAACAGTAATGCCTATATTCGCTCAACAAACAATTAATAACATTTACAAGGCGGTTATAGTTTCAATTTGAATGAGGAATCTCCTACCATCGAGAGTCTTCCCTCCATTAAATGACCACCTTGTTGACCGATATGGCGAATGACCAGCTGGTGGAATCTTCCTGAATTACAGGCCTCTAATTATTTGCATGACAATATTAGTACACACAACAACTGTATATTTGTAATTATCTTAAAGTGATAATCATTAATCTAGATGTAAAATTAACATAGATAGTTTATATAGCATGTCAATGTCATTCAAAGGTTACAAAAATAAGCTTATGCCCAATGTCTATGGTTTTGAGGAAATATCATAAAAAGATCAACATCCAAGCATCAAATTCTATGACAAATGGATAATATACTCTATCAAAATTAAACCATAAACTAGACTCATCACATATCCTTCAAAAACTTAGGAATAAGATAGAACATGTGTATGCATACTCTCCTCTCAAATCATAGAGCCTACAACACCTCCAAAAAGGATACTTGATAAACACTAAACCAACACTGAACTAAAAAATTACAGTAAAACCTTTTAGATTACTTCTATCATAGTGAATAGATGAATGCATGATATTGCAAGCATACACATAACTCCTGATATACATACTTTCGTACCACAAACACTCCAATATAGCTAGTAACATATATTTGTGCAAATCTCTGCAACTCAAAATGATATGAAAGTATAATTACCAACACAAAAAGGTATCACACTAAATTCTTGAAAGATAGTGTCGCCGCTAACCATATATTCTTTGACATCAATGGCAACCTATGTTCAACAAGTAAATCATTCTCATAGACAAACTCTTAAATGTAAACTTGAGAGGAAATCATTTATCATATACTCAAAAGGAATATCAGGTAGATTCACTTGATCTCCCTAAGGCTTTAGGTTAAATTTTGAGGCTGACTTCAAGTATTTATATATTAAATTACATACCCCTTATTGATAGCAACCTTGGTACACTCCCAAAGGGGAAGTGTGGTCTTCAAGGAAGTGACTTAGGACCTAGATATTTTTGATGATTCTAAGACTTTGTCCAAAGTGAATACCTATCTTTTATGATAGATTCCTATATATTTTGGTGGATGTCTATCCTAAATGGATAGATGAGTTCATGTTCTACATGAACAAATGCCTAACCTGTAAGGTTGGATGCTTGTCTTGAATTTTGGATGAATACCTATCCCATATGGATAAGAGTACCTAGTTATACAAATGAATGGATGGAAATTTATTATCTTGTAAAGAAATAAATTAGTGTTATTTTTTAGATAAAACAATTGGATTATTACAAAGTCCTTTGAATGAATGTGTTGTCCCCCTCCCTTCCAAGCTTCATCTTCCATTATTTCTACTCTCTTCTTCTCCCTTTGTGGTATTCCCTATGATGATCGTCTTATTGTGCCCACATATCATATTCAACCTCTCCTTGTGCCAACCTCTTATATTATTCTTACCTCTTATAGTTACCCCACTTCTATTATGCACATATATCATGTTCATCCAACTTCCATTGTTGCTACTTCCAATGTCCATTCTACTAGTGTTGCGCCTACCTCCCATATTCAACCGACTAATGTTACATCTACTTCCCATATCCATCCTACTATTGTTATGTATATTTTTGAAGTTGATGTCAACTTATCTTCTTCCAGCATTCTTTAATCTATTTATATCCCACCCATCATATATCAGGTTGCCACTTCTAATCATCTCCCTTCTCCTATTATTCTTATTTCTACCCTTATATGTTATACTTCAAATATTTGTGCAACTGTAAAGTAAAATGATGATTTACCTAATAGAAACAAAAGGATATATCTAGTGAAGTCAAAGACCATTTATATCTGTTTTTAACATTTCAATCTATCCACTCAAAATTAGATTTATAGCTCATAAATTTGAGGTATATAATGGTAAAGGAGATCCCATGACACATTTGAGGTCTTCCAATGCTACATATTTGGATTTTATGCATAATATAGAGCTATCAACTAAGTTCTTCCAACAAAATTAAAATAGTATACTATTGAATCATTATATTCACTTTCTTATTCAACTATTCATTATTTTTTAGATTTGACTAATGCATTTGTGATCCATATATAGTGAATGTTGATCTAAAGGTTACCATCTCAGATTTATTTTCATGGAAACATGCATCTACATACATGATTATGTTATTAGATCCCAATGATTATGTTCTAAGATGTATTATAATCTTTCAAATGATGAGATTCAATTAATTTTAACGTGTTAAGGAATTGAAGACATTAAATTTACACAATCCATGTTATTGAATTTGAAAGCTTCTAGATTTGACTATGTAAACATTTTCTATCACAATCAAATCCAAAAGCTTTAAATTCAATAACATGGACTATGGAAATTTAATGTCTTTAATTGATATCTCTCATGGAAGGGAATTATGCTATGATGGAAAAATGTTTAAGAAATCAAATGTATAAGGTTTCAAATTCAATGTTAGGGAATTGTTGCCTTCTATTTAACAAAATTCATATATTAACATCAGTATTTTTATCATGTGCTAATGTGAGGAATATTGAATTAAAGTTATTTTGAGAATTGCTGAATGTGCAATAAATCCAACATGAGTAAGCATCTAACCATGGATTGATTTACTAATATTTATTGTTGATATGCAAACACACTTTTTGAAAAGACCGAGAGAGATTGTGATTTAGCTTCATGTGTGGCTTGAGGACTTTTTATTGTAAACTAAGCTCTCAAATAAAATTGATAATCTTCGGCATGTGGCTCATTAAATTGTTCTTTTCCATGAGTCGGGTCTACGTGTAGGAAACTAATATTTGCACTAGCAAAAATGAACCTTGCACCTAAAAATGAACTTCAATGTCGTAAAAGCCTAAATTTTGTTTGTCTCATATTTTGTAATACTTGTCTGCAAATCTTGAGGTAGTGTTGACAAACACCTTTGGTATTTTTCTAGGTAAATATATTCTTCTCCAATTAAACCCTTAGATTTCAATTCAATGGTTTTGGAATAAATATTGAAAACAACAAGAAACCATGCAAGATGCCCTAATCTATCACTAAGTGTATATGTTGATATAAGGTGATGATGCAATGAATGATCTATGATCAAATGATAATGTTATGTAATATTTAATGGATCTTCAACGTCTTGGATTTCCCCTTGTTGGATAAATATGAATTAGGGTTTTTCTAGTTAAACAACATCCTAACATGTAATTTGAAATGTTTAGTGCTCAAGTCAACAAGTAACAGCTAATTAGGACAAGGGTCAGATTGAGCCCAATTTAAAATTTAAAGTTAATAGGTACGGGTTCATTCTTGCACTTACAAATTTGACCCAAGTAAATGGATGAATAAATTGATGGGACTTGTCCCTAAGGATGTACACAAATAGAATTAGGCATGTTCGAGTAATTTGACATTTTTTGTAAAAATAAATGCCTCTTATACACTAGTCATTGCATTAAGAATAACTTAATTAGAGCGAACCCAAAGTGAAAAGAAAAAGTATAAGGCATACAATTTTCATGCTCACATAATATAATGCTAAAGTTCTTCTTTATAAACTTCTCTTTATCAAAAGGACTCGCATAAATTGGAAGAAAGAATTATCAACTCCCATATGACCCATAGAATTATTAAAAAATAATTTATAAATATTATATTTTAAATAAAGAAAAAGATAATACAAATAATTTAACTATCATATTCCTTGTTAAAAAGTAAATAACAACATATTGAATTCAAACATTGAAATATTTACAATTATGAATTAAAACATAAAACTTTACATTAAAATAAATTATACATTTTTTAGTTGATTTTAATACTTTTACTTTACTCCAAATTCAAATTTGATGTATATTATTCCTACACCAGATCAAACGACACTTAAACCATTACAACAAACCTTTCAATCTACCATAAAACCACATCAAAAATTAACAAAAACAATAGTTAATGTGACACTATTAAATGTTTTTAACATATAAAATAACGTGATCCACAATCCTATGTAGGTACTCATAATCATTAATACTATGCTAACTAGAATTTCCTTAAGTTTACTTGGACCATAATACACGTATTGGCCACTTGAATTAATAGAAAGCAATATTTCACAATATAGTCATGTGGTCAAATCTTTATTTATTATTTATTTGGTGGGGAGTTGGTGGGTGACAGGTCTAATCAACCCATAGTTAGATTCCCTTAAGTGATGATTGAGTTGGCCCTATAATCTAAAGTTTATATTTATTATTTTAATGTTGAAACAAATTATTATATTTAAAGGAGTTTCTTATTTATCAAATATGCTTTTTTAAATAGAGATTGAGGAATTTTTTGTTTTTGTTTTTTTCTATTATGAGTTTACATCATGTTGATTTTTTCATTTCTTTTTTTTTTTCCTAAGTTTTCATGGTCGAGAAGGACAAAATGTGTCGTTATTTTTGTGTGGGAGATTTTTTTACTTTTAATGATATTTTTAGAAACACGTCTATTTGAGGGAGCTCATTTTCAATGGTAACCCTATCATTTTAGTAAAAAGATAATCCTAACCGACTTACGAATTTATATCATCTGTGAGACATCACAAATATAACGACCTCCATAATCTCACACCCATCACACACTTTTTTACGACCTTAAATATAAAAATAATATCTAGAACTTTCAAAAATCATTTGTATTTTCCCTCAAATGGTATCCCTACACTTTCTTCATCCTTCATACATTATGACTTCCTTGGATTAAATACCAAAGATTTTGGGGCCCAAGACAAAATCCTTTCTCTCATTTCAACATTATCTTATCCTCAAACTCACGAGTATTACATGATATCATTTGAAAAAAGCCAACCAATGGAAATAGCTTGTGAGAGAGAGTAACATGGGCAAAGTAATTGATTTGACTTAGGGTGGTTGATTTTATGCTCCCAAACCAATAAAAACAAGTTGTAATTATCAACTTTTATTGCAATTTCAATTACTTAAGGGAGGTAGTTACAAGTTATTCTCATGGTACAATGATTTTAAATATTTAAGCATATGTACAATATTGATGGAGAGAATTTTACATGGTAGAAAATGTAAAAGTTCCTAGTCCTCTTTACTCATTTAAAGAATACCCATTAATTGTTAAAGATTTAGATTTACATATTACATATTATAAATTTAAGGCAAAGTTATAATTGTCTTTAATAAGATATGATGAAAGTTTAGCTTTGGTAGGGAAAATTGTGAGCAGTAAAATATATTTTTATATAAAATTAGGTTGATTAGTCGTTGTTTATAGTAGAGATTTACATTTTTACGAGAATATATTGATTTTATTGATATGTATAAGATAAAAAATCATTTTCATATCTAATATTTGTTGATTTTATAGATTTAAGATTTGCTCTCTTTTTTATTTACCTAAGATAAATTTGGTCTATATTTTCTACTTTGTATATTACTTAAAATTGTGAAAGTTAAAAAATAAATAGTTTGATTAGCCTTTATAATTATTGAAGAAGAGGTTTGTCGACACATTTCACACAAATATGTTGGTTGTGATGTAATATGGTAAGTACATGCAATTTTATCCATTATGTCAAACATCTCTTAAATGTGTTGCATCACCTTATAATCTGATTGAATCTTTGAAAATATATTAAAAGTCCTCCAGACATGTTCTATCAACCTTACAACTAGGAAACCTTACTATTGAAGTTTTTCCACTTGAGTCAACACTTGATAATTTTATTTTATAATAGTTATAATACTCCTAACCTCCTCCAAGGTTGTGAAATGGAGAAAAGTGAGCAATTTAAATCTAAAGTCTAAAAACACTTCATCTTCCATTTTATGTCCCACATAGAATGAAAGTGTTATTTTTACTAAATTGGTACTATGATATTCATGAAATTAGTGTGATATTCATTTAATTTTCCTAATATTTCCTATGTTCTCTATGGTTTTAGAGTGTTCACTATAATGAACAACATTTTCACTATGTATAAAAAGTGATTGTTTTACTGTTCTTGATTTTTTATTACATTATGATGTCAAAATATTTAATGGAGAATTATTTCAATATGTCCTTGCTACCTTCAAATAAACTCCACCAACTTGTATGTATTATGATGCATTAGTTTTATGATGATACAGATTGCCTGATTATGTCTTTTAAAGTGAACACTTCAATGACCCCATTAATCTAGCTTACGAGACTTAATTTTTGGATCATACCCCCCACCAAAAAGGATTTTTATCCCCAAACTCTTAGGGATTAATCAAACATGGAAATATCTTACCTATGTATTCCTTCAAATCTCACTTTTCTTAACTCAAAATTTTCCCTTTTATTACTATCAACCATGTCTCATATCACCATGTTGTGTTTGTCTCACCTTCTTGTCAATGACAATGCCATATTTTAGTTCTTCTTGATCCTTAGGTGTAAAATTTTGCATATATGGTAAGATAAAAATCTCCACTTCATCCAACATTTTTAACTTGTCAACATTAATAATAGATTTTTTTTTTGTGAATGCAGGAAAGTCCAACTAAATGGAATTATGCCCTACGAATAATATGATCTCAAAATTTCCATATCTTAGTGGCTCAAGCTTCCTCAAATGTCCTTGAAGGTCTAATTTACCAATTATATACACACCTTTCAACTAAGATAATGGTATATGCATATTGTATCACACAAGTGCCACTATTTTAGTCGTGTTAACCCTTGTGCATGGTTTGTCATGTTCTTAGGATTTTCTTCTCTATTATATTTTCTCTTAGAAACACTGTTTCCACTTTTTCATGTTTCCCTACACATTACCATATTTCCTAAGTGACACTTTTAGTCCCACTCCATCTCCTAACAATTTTGTTTATGTTTCTTAGGTTGTTGACCATTTTGCTCATGATTTTCCCTCAATTTTCTCTCCTAGTTATGGTTCCCATGTGAAAACCACTTTTTTCCTTTCTAGATAATGGTTATAATTATTGAATTTTCTATAAAAACAATTTGTTCTAAGGGCATACCTTTTCGCTTGATATTTTATGAAAAATTGGGCCCAAGCTCTATTGATTAGTATTATCTCTATTATTAGTCCTGTAGACACATAAAATTGGCCTAAGCCTCTGAACTTTATTTTCTCCACATTTCTTCTTAACATAATTAAAATATTTAATTATGTCTTATAGTCCAATTTCAACTATTAATTAAATAATTCTTAATTATTTAATTAATTCATGTCTGGTGTTCCTCTATAGACTATTTAAATAAATAAATTATATTTATTTTATTTTAAGTACGTCACTAACTTCTTATGTCTCTCTATAATTAAATAAATTCTTAAATTTATTTGATTATCATTTACCTATTATTTCCCCGTGATTATTTAAATAAATAAATAAACTCCTTATGTCTTCTTATAATTAAATAAATTCCTATGATTTGTTTAATTATTGTCCACCTTGTCCATTTTCTCCATAATTAAATAATTATTATTAATTATTTAATTGTCTTATTGACTTTTTCCCTAAATTTAAATAAAGTCGTTTATTTAAATTTTCCACTTTCTATTTTACCACCAAGTAAATAATTTGAAATAAGTATTTACTATCACATGACCCCACCACTTTTGAATTAAATTAATTTTTAATTCAAAAGGTCAACATCACCTCTTGAATCAAATAATTTTAAATTCTTATTTGATTCTCCACCAACCTCTTTTTTCATGCCCAATATCTTCTTATCACATAAATTCTTGTCTAAAATCAAATCTCATCCCTTCATTTAAAATTTACCCTAATTTTTCCCTAACCCTAATTATGGGTTGTCACATTTAATTTACAGCCTTTGATCTTAGGGCATCTCTCAAATTTTAATCGTAGCCATTCACCCAAAATTGACTTTTTTATAAAAAGGCAATGTCAACCTCATTTGGGGACTTTGATCATCTCCTGACTTCATCACTTCATCATCTCACACTTCATGCTTCAGAATTTAGGCTTCCACACTTCTTCATGCTTGTAGAAATCTGAGTACACTTGCATTTTAGATTAAAATTTTCAATATTTGCTTAGGTCTTGTCATAGTCATAGTTGTTCACAAAAATCTGAGGGCAAACATCATTTTGAAGCAAATGGAGAAGGGCAATGAAGGTCGATCATGGAGGGCATGAAGTCTGTTTGGTGAAAATTTTCTTTTCTTTATGTTATTCTTCCTCCTTTGTACTTCATTATTTAGCTAGGGTTTTGTTTATGCATTTGTTTTCATGCTAACCTAGATTTTTGCCTTAGTTACAACTCCCAACATGGTGGCCTTGATTTTTTGAGATCTTGAGAAATATTTAGAGGGAATATTAATTAATTAAATACCTGCCCATAACTAATGAGCATCTACTATATTTATGTTTGAGTTGACAATTAAACCCCATATCCTCTAGAGATCATTTGTAACCAAAACACCCCATCATAGAAGAGAGAGAGAGAGAGAGAGAGAGAGAGAGAGAGAGAGAGAGAGAGAGAGAGAGAGAGAGAGAGAGCATGAAGCTTGAGAATCATATTGATGCAATAATTGATTTAATTATTATAATATATTGTTACTAAAGGATAAAGAAACCCTATGTGGGGATATAATAATATCATGACATGTTTCCTAATCATATGACTTGAGACATAAAAATCCACATGATCTAAGTAAGCCTAAGGATACCTGTGAGCATGATCATAACATAAGCTAAACATGGTTGATCCACAAGAAATAAACCAAGATCTAGCTAGTTAAGTCAAGCTCCCAATGAAATACTTGAAAACATCAAACAAAGAAGCCATTAAATAAGAAACTAACTAAAAATGCATAATGGAAACTAATCTAATGCCTCAAACCTCATCTCATTGGGGGATTGGTGTTGCATTGTTGTGGAATGTCAAACCTTTCCCAATCCATAGATTGAAACAACCTTTCAAGTCGATTCCATTGATGAAGATTTACGAAAATGGGCGTAAGATAAGCTAAAATGGATGCAAAGCTTAACTAAAATGGATGCAAGCTCTAAAATTCAATATAGTGGTGTTACTCTAAATGAAAGTGGATCCCTTTCTCATAGAAATGAAGACTATTTATAGGTGAAATAGTTGAATCAATGGTCAAGATTGATTTGATCAATCAATGGATGAGAATCAACATGAAGAGACGGCATGGATCAAGGATTCCCATCAATGGATGAGAATGCAAGTTGACAAGGATCAAGGATTTTAATTAATGGCTCTCGTTGATTTGAAGAAGCACACTTCTTAAAAATTAGGATAATGTTACAAGATATTTCCCATTTTGGAGGAGTGCAAATGGAGGAATATTCCCTTGCAAGTAGGAGGGTGAGAGAAATTAGATAATTAAGTAATTTAAGAGATTACTTAATTGTGCATGATGGAGGAAATTAGGATTTCATTAAACAATTAGCTTATTTAATAAAGGGGGATATTAATGGCATTCAACTAAATAATTAAGTTTATTTAATTAAATGAGAAGACATAAAAGATTTAATTAAATAATTTGTGTTATCTAATTAAAATAGGATAAAAATTAGTATAAAAGGGGATGAATTAGCCAAATAGCATTGATTATTTGATTAATAGGAGAAGTTGATGAATTTAATTAAACAATTAAGATTATTTAATTAAATGGTCAAAAAGAGGTTATTCAGGATGAAATGGTGTTAGTAATCAAATTCAAATGTGCAATATCAATCGGGACAATTTTAAGTGTTTACATTTTATCCCTCTTTGAAGTGAGGTACCTGTTACATTGGTTCAAAGATTGATGCTTTGTAGATCAACACTGTTGCTCAGATCAAAAATTTAAAAAAATCTTGATTTTTTTGGATGCCCCACTGTTGCCCCAATGGAAGGAATTATGTTATGCTGGTACACTGCCCCCTCAAGAGATCTAGCAAAAAAATTGATTTTTAGGTCGAGATCACGACAAAGATGCAAGATCGGTTCAACTCAAAGAGGACTAGAAAGCTCAAATGTCTGATGTAGACAGATTTGATGATGTATAAACAGTCATCAGTCATGGGTAGCCTCATGCATATTTTGATATATCACACATATTTGACACTTGGATAGAACTATTAGTAAAGATAGAAGAACAAGATATAATAAGTGGATAGAAGTAGAAGAATGAAATGAACATTGATTAACCACTACTTTTGAGATTGATTCAAAAATCCAACAAGCCTATGATTATTCGAGACTTTATTAGATATGGTGATGAGAAAGATGATTTTCTTGTTTCAGATATTGGGATACTTCATCATATCATTCATTATTTTTGATATAGCAAATAGACACCATGCATCAAGGTATTGATAACCAGGATGACTTTGTATCTAATGTGATGGACTTTGACTCTACAAACAGATAGCAGTATCCTTGTTCACACCTAACATACAGAAACCTTGTTGAAATTTAGTTTAGAAATTTAAAACATTTTAGACCAAAGAATACACAATAGTCAATAATTTGTTCAAAAATACCTCCACAGACACAAAAAAGCACATATTCACCAAGGTTATATTACAAGAACATCACAAAAGCATAGAAAACGAAAGATAATGATCAATGACCCATTCCTTTATCTCTAAATTATTTTCATAGACATCATTGAGAGGTCATTGGAATGGGTCAATAAGATAAATCAAATAAAAAGATCAAAATGAACAAGCAGTCAATGTCATTCATATCTCTTGCCAAAGTAACATAACTAAAGTGATTTCTGATGATGTCCATTGTAGGAAGGATGCATCCTAGGACATGTTTATCAGATGTTTTGACTAAGATTAATTGTTTGATAGGTCATTGATACAAATGTTACCAACTTGTTTACTCATGATCTAGACTTTAGATTTTTTAGATTTAGGTTCACACCTCACGAATTGCCACACTTGTTTCCACTTGTTTTACCAAAGGTTGATGACGATCAATTTATTATGGGTGGAAGTTTATTGTGAGTGGAAATGAAATGGTATGGGTGGTTTTGGACTTTTTGGAATATTTCAATGTTTTTTATGTTTTTCAATATTTTGAAGGCTATTTTTGATCTTTTTGGGCATATGTGAATGTTTAGGTTTTCAGGTTATTTTGAGGTTGTTTAGGATTTTTGAATGTTTTCCAATGTTTTGGGTTTTCTAGTTTTTAGATGTTTTTGTGTTTTATGAGTTTAGACCAAAACCTAAGGGGAAACTGACCTAGCGCCTTAGGGGCTCATTATTGATAGATCGTCAGTTTATTATGATGGACTCCTAAAGATTGACCTAATGCATCAAGGGTGCATTGATGATGGCCTTGCCTATGTTCAGTCTTAGAGACAACTTAGTTTGACAACCATATTTTTCTTTTTAGACCTGTTTAAGGATTTTTCTGTGATTTGGATGTTTTGGATTTTTTGAGATGATTTGAATGTTTTTGAATTTTTCACACGATGTTGATGAGTGTATGGATATGTGACGATTTCAATGATCTATTTTGGGATTTTGTTGAAAACCAAGATAGGATTGATTGATCTAATTGATAGATTATTAATAATGATAACACTATCAAGGATGCACAACAATGCAAGGACAGTGTTGAACAACACAAGGATTATGAAATGATATATCTCAAGATGATGATGGATTGATTGAATAAGATAGATCAATATTTTGAAGCTAGGCTTGGAACAAAATCTATTGGAATGATTTGATGTGATGTTGAAGTGCAAGGTAGATGCAACTAATATTGATTGTTTGGATTGATGTTTGATAAAAGATAAATCTTGATAAGGAACATCTTCTCATCAAAATGTGTCATGGGCTAGTGATTTAGATTTTTTCTTACAAATGATTTGACCAATTTGATTTTACATTTTACAAATGTTTAGATCACCACATAAGTTATAGGATATAGCTCAAGATTTATTTTCAAAGCAAGATGTGAGTGTCTACCCCTAGTGTCTAGCAATGTATGGAATGGTATGGGTGGATGCATGGATAAATGAATGGATTGATGGATGGGTATGCAAAGGATGCCAAGGATTATCTTGTGATAGGATAACATGTTTGGATAGAGTATGCCTCTTTGGACAATGCCTCATGGCTCTGATAATGTTGGTTAGGATAGGATCAATGATAGCGACCCATGTCAATATGTTTACCATAAGCAAGTGTGAAGTACATACCAAACCTTTTCTAAGATCAAGATAAGTTAGATTGGATAAAAATAGCTTGGATAATGAATCAAGGATTTATTGTGGATAAGATGGATGGAATGTTGGATTTATTATGGATGGGATGAAATTCCTCCACTTGAAATGGTGTACGTAGATGCTCAATTCTACACATGATGCATGTTTTCCAGGTTTTCATCATGTTACTTGTCCAAAGCACCACCATAGTGGTTTTCACTAGAGGAAGATTTTTCTCTTGACTATTTTCTTGATTTTTTGAAATTTTATGCTCATATTGAACCACCTAATGATGTTGAGGTAGAAACTACTAGTGTTAATATAAATGTTGTTGCTATCATGATGTGCCAACAATATCCTTCTTGGAGGAGTTATTTTGCTAAGATATGAGCGCTTGAATGTAACCCCTGATAATTCTTATCATCTTTGTTAATACTATAGTTAACCTTACCTGGATGCCCACATTGTGATAGAGTGCCCTTAGAGTCTTTATGATAAAGATTTGCTACCAAAACATGATCAACATGAGAGTTGGATACCATGGATGTCAAAGTGGATGGTGGAATGTGTTGAGGGATATGAGATGCAAATGGATTGGTCTTTAGTTTGGAATCTTTGATTCTCCAAACTTGGGATGATGAGCAATGATGGGTGGATATGGAGATTCGATTGGGACCAACTTCTTGATATACCTTGTAGGTCGCTCTTGAAGATTTTTGGTATTGATGGATAGTTTTGATGGATGAACTTCCCTTTTTTATTTTTTCCCATATTTTCTTTGACTAATAGAGTGTGATAGGGATGATTTTCTTTATTTTTCTTTGGTATCCATTTGAATTTTTCTTTGTCGATTATTTTGCTTCAATAATTTTCTCTTTTCTTTGATATAGACCTCTTTCTTATGGTTGGTCCAAATTAGTGGGTGGTGTTATGCCTTGCATAACCACCCCATCTTTTGCCTTGGTCAAAATGGGTCCCCCTTTGTTGTTCTTTATCTTTGTTGTTTTTCAAACCAAGTTTGGAGTCATTTTGCTTCCAAGACTTTGTTTATTTTGGTTTAGTCTGTCGGAACCGGAACCGGAATTGAATCGGGTTTTGAAAGTTCTTTTTGAAACTTGTTTTGGTTCCCATCCCAGTAGTCTTTCTTTTGGCCTTTTGTTTATCTTTAGCGGACCCAGAGCCGAAGTGGGTGTTAAGTTGGTCTTTATCAAAAATTGCAAAATCATAATCGATTCTGCCCCTGCCTCCGCTATTTCAACTTTTGGTTTTAGTGTCTTAGTGTTTAGTTTTATTATTTCGGTCTTTTGCTTTACTTTGTGTGTTTGGTTTTGTTTTGTGTTTAGTTGGCAGACCCGGAACCGAAACGGGAACAAAGTTAGGAAATTTTTTAAGTTTCTGAATTAGTTTCCATTTTGACTCCGCTCTCTCCACTTTTGGGTTGTTGACTTTTTGACTGAAGTGGCACTACAGAGAAGTGTTCGTTCTCTTTCAGTCCCAACTCTGCCTTAACTTCGTTTTAATGCATTAATGACAGTTGCTCGTGTAGGTAGAAATCCTCATTTTTACCTTCATTAAGGGTTAAATGAATCATTATTATCATTGTTAAGAGATTAAGGAGCACGAAAGAGTAGCGGCAAAGTTTATTTGAGCAAAAATATCGGAGAAGACGAAGATTATTGTGTGTGAATTAGTTCAAAAGGTTAGTTGGGTTCTTTTGCGTTAGAGGTAGGGTTTCTTATCATTGTTGTTCTTCGTTTATTCATTGTTACGTTTGCTGTATCTATTCGTGATTTAAATCATTTCGCTTTAAAAATGAATTCGTGATCCTTGGTATGATTGTACGAGTAGGTTCTTGTTTTATGTTGTTTATTTGTTTGCTTTATTCTTTGTTTCTTGTGCTGTTGTTTTTGATTCTTTGTGTTTTAGAGCACGGTCGCTTTCACGTTTTAGTCGTGATCACGTCATGCTATTTTGATTTGTAGTAACGTTGGTTTAAAATTAGGGATCTACAGTGAGGTAGGTTATATTCATGTTTTTATAGTGATTTAGGGTTAGTTGAATCTCATTTTTACTTAGGGTTGTGTCGCAAATTCAATCTGGTAAAAGGGCGAGGTTTAAAATTTGTGCCCTAGTTTCATCATGTTGTTTCTAGATTAGGGTTTCGTAGGTTTCTGTGATCACATTTAAATGATTAAAATATAATGCCCTAACATACAGTCGTTCCCTAGGGTCATATGGGTATAGTCTTATTTTAAGCCTCTTTTTCATTTAATACGACCTTGGTTTTAATCATGGAGTTGTGTGTTAAATCGATGAAATCTTTGATGACGTCATGGTCAACCTAGGCAGAGACAGGATTGGAATCGATCTTGAACTTGAGAATTTTGTTTTGTAAAAGGTATCGATTCCATTTCCATCCCGTCTCCGGCTCCGCCATATAATGAGAAGTCTTCTTTTGAAATAATGATAACCTAGACGGAGGCAGAGGCAAAATGGAAATAGAATATGAAAATATAAAAAAATATGAAGAAAACCAAATCCGTTTTTCATTCCGATCACCTTCTCGGTTCCGACTCCAAGCCCGTTCATTATTTGTGGAGTATCTATATTGGTTTTGACTTCGAGTTCGGCAATGTTGTAAAAGAGACTGTTTAGATTATGTTTTTGCTTGGTTCCACCTCCGGTGCATATATAAAAGGTATGGTTTTTAAAGCATGTTTTATAATGATATCTAAAGATCTAATTAGAGGTTTTGCTTGTAGGAAAGTTGAAAGATGTCAGAAACATCAGGGGAAGCTGCTCAAAGGAACCAGCCTATAGGAACATCAAAGGCAGCACCAAAACCAAAGAAGTTGAAGCCGGAACAATTGCCTTACACCTTGAGGTATAATCACAGGAGTCCAGCTATCAAAGTCAACAAAGTGGAATTAGACTGGTCGGACATCACTGACACAAACTTAGGCCGGTATAACTTTGAGGAGACATATGCTGAAGCATTCACTGAGGATGTGGCGCCTAGAATGAAGAAGATTGTTAAGTCTGGATTAGTTCATATAACTTTGTTTCCTTTGACAGTCCAATGTCCAGAATTGATCTTAACTGTAGTTAGTGCCTATAATCCTACTACAAGACTATGCATGGATTCACAAAACAATGTGATCATCAATCTTACTCCTCAAGCATTTCAAGATATATTTAATGTCCCAGACCCTAAGAATTTGGTGCAGTTGGATGAGGCAGAGGCTTTGGAGAAATATATTGAGTATAAGGACTCCAATAAGTCTCATTTAAACAAAAAGTGGTTGAGCACAAAAAAGAAATTTTTAAGTAAACTTGCAGACCAGCCAAAGAGGGTAGATTTCTATAAGGAGGTATTAGATCTAATCATGATGTTGTCTAGGGCCTTTGGGAAGAGAGATACATTTCGGTTCAAGGAGTGGATGTTTCCTTTCATCCAGACTATCTTAAATGGAGCCCAGCAATTTGACTGGCCGATGATTGTGTCAAATGTTGTTCATGATCAATTAACTAATGTTAGGAACACCAAATCTTTCTTTATGACTTCTTACATTGTATATGTCGCAGCAAGGTTGGGTGTTTTCCTAGGTTTGAACAGAGTGGGCATAATTGGAGCCTTGGAGGGACAAAAAAGAGTATGGGAGCATTATGACCAGTTATCTCTTGAGGTTGTTGAGACTCATTTCAGAAGAGTCAATGATGCATTTATATATGTGGTCATCAATCAATTGAATGGGGATGCAGGGTACCGATTGAGTCAAGAAGCCATGGTGTTCATTGTTGAATGGGGATGTTGGTACATTCAATACCCCAAATTCACATATTTCAGGTTATTTGGTTTTGAAGGTCACCCACATTTGCTTCCAAGGTGCTGCAATAATAGGATAGTGCTAATGGAGTTTGTATATCAAGCTCTTGGAGTTAATGCTCGGTTTGGGATCAAGCATAAGACCGAATGTCATAAGTTTCCCATTAAGTTGGGTGAGTATACCTGTCAACACTTGGTAGGAGCAAAGGTGGTTTGTAATGAATTGATACAGTTGAAATTGGGATTATACACAGCTCGTAAGTATTTTGATCCAAAGGGTAAGATGCATGCCTTGTTGGCTTTGGTGTTTACTAAACATTTCAATTTTTTAGAAGACTTCAAGAGTGATCGACAAGATGAGTATGATCTAAGGAAGAAGATCTATGAAATATTATCTGTCGCACTCATGTCAGAGCTAGGTGTTAAAGAAAACATTCCTGACACATTGGTGGATGATGGAATTGTATTGGATCCATCTTATGAAGCTTTGAACATTGGCACCAAGAGCCTGGATCCAATTGACTGGGATGATGAAGAAATAATTGATATTAAGAAGATTGGAAGGACAGTGTTGGATAGGAGTGTGCAGTGGTTAATGTTAAGAACTCAAGCTCCTCAAGGACCAGTCCTTAAAAAGGGTAAGGGATACAAGAGGATCAAAAGAAAGACACCTCCCAAAGAGCCATTAGAATTCCTTCCTTCGAACATTGAAGAGATAGAACTTGAGGCGGTAGATGATGAAGAGGAAACACAAGAAGGAGATGTTCCAGTAGGATCTGTTGTTTCAACACCTATATTAGGTGAATCATTTGCCCAAGTCCCAATTACAAGGAAGAAGAGTAAAGAAATTCAAGAAGGAGCTCTTCATAGCATGGCTAAAGCTGACAAGGGAAAATAAATAGAGAAGGAAGTTCTAGAGGTTGGGACAAATTCAGAGGAGACTCTGTCAGAAAAGGATATGCAAGAGACCATGCCTCTAGAAGAGGATATTGAGTAGATGTTGACACATGAAGATCAATGGAAGTTGTTTGAAGATGCGAAAAGAGATTCTGATGCAAGGGTTGCAGTGGAGAAACAAAAGGAAATAGAGGCCAAGGTACAAGTTGATGCTATATTGCACCAGCAACAATTGAAAGCCAAACAAGTTAAGGAGAAGGTAGGAGCTGATGAAGTGGAGAAACAAAAAAGGCAACAAGAACAAGAGCTCAAGGTTAAAGAAGAGAATGAAAATTTGGAGCTAATACAAAAAATTCATGACCTTGAGGAGGAGAATGCAAGGAATCAGAGGGAAAGAGAAATTTTGGTGGCCAAGTTGAAACTTGCAGAAGAAGCTCGCCAAAAAGAAGAAGAAGCAAAAAATTTAAGAAAGGAAAAGGATGCTGAGGAGCTAGCAAAGAAGCAGCAAGAAGAAGAAGCAAAGGCAGAAAAACTCGATGCCTTCGAGGCAGAGAGATTAGAAAAGGAAAGACTAGAGGCTTTGGAAAAAGAGAAATTAGAAAGGGAAGCTCTAGAAAGAGAAAGAATAGAGGCAAAAAGGTTGGAAAAAGAAAAAATGGAGAAAGATCGGTTGGAGGAAGAGAGTCTGAGGAAAGAAGAGGAAGAAAAGAAAAGGAAAGAACAGAAAGATAGAGAAGAGGCTGAAAAGCTAGTGCAGATGTATATATTGCAAGAGCAATAAGAGAAATCAAGGGTTGACTCTCAACCTCAGGTAAATATGCAGCCACCTTCTACCATTGTTCCCTCTTCTTCTATGATGACTACTGCTCCAATTGCTCCCACTTGGCTAAAAATGGACCTACAGAAGAGGGTAGTAACACCTTCACAACCTTTCAATTGGGAGGATATGATGAATGGTATTGAGCAGGAGAGGCCTAAAAAGAAGGCTAAGATTCTACATTCTACCCGACTCACAGACAAAGGAGAAATTGTTGCTGAATGTGCCATGCCAATGACAGAAAAGGAGGTAGGGGATATGCAGCTAACAGATTACCAGTTAATACTGTCAACTTGGGAAGGCCCACTAGGAATCAGCAGATGAATTTGATTGATGTGGTGGCTTCAACAACCAAGTCAAGAATGATCAAGGATAAACAAAAGAAGGATGAGCTTAAGGCTCAATTGGATCAACTACATTCATTCTTGAAAAAAATTTCCTCTCCGAGATCACAACAGGTAGTAGCCATTGAGACTCCTATTTTGTTAAGCAAAAAGGAGGTAGATAATTTGGTGCAGGTAAAAGGCAAAGCAGAGATGGTAGACTGATGGGTAGACAAGTTAAACCAAGAGGCGGGTGAAGTTTTGGTAGAAGGTTTTGAAGCCTACAAGGACACAGAAGGGGTAATAAAAGAGATGCATCAATACATTGAGGCATCAGAGAAACAAGAAGAAGAGTATAAGGAATACAGTCAAAAGTTAGAAAAAGTGAGTGCATTGCCTTTAACTACTCTTCTGGAACAATCAATACTTGAGGAGGACAATAAGGATTTTGTGGAAAAAACTTCTCGTATACTCCATTTTAGAACTAATTTCTTGTGTAAACATAAGGATGAGATCCAAGAAGCTGTTAATAATTTGACTGAGCAATTGGAAGAGTTGGAAGCGGTCATTGCCATTATTGTAGATGTAAATGTATTTACAAAAGAAGGCATGCCTTTGAGTCAAATAAAGGAAAAATGGGATGAAATATTCAAAGGACTGATGTAGAAAGGAGATGATGGTGGAGATTTGGTGCTGGATCGGTTGATGGATGTTAAAGAGGAAATAAAGGTTGTTGGAAGAGAGTTGACAAAGGTGAAAGGTATGAGGGAGTTTGCTGCAGCAGAATTGGATCGAATCAAATTTGAAGATAACTGGGTTGATGGGCTAGAAATACATATATTACAACAAGTCTTCACCAGCTATGATGAGTTCATTGCAAATCCAGCTTCGCATGCATGAATCCTTGCATGCATGACTTTTTCTTCTTTTGCATGTTGCATGCAACACTAACAGTGTTGGAACACATGACTTCTTTTTCTCTCCTATCTTCTATTCTCTAAAGTTTAACTGAATGTCCAATGTAAAGAACTCAAGATCAAATTGATCTGAATTTCCAAGAGAGCTTTAGTTCCTAAAAAGGTGGATGACCTAAAATAGAAGTGGAGTTCGAGTTTTTGTATATCTATAAATACCCTATGGGTATCATATTGTAAAGGTCGGCTAATTGAGAATAGAATTGGCTTACCTAATGCTAGGAGATAGAATTTGGTAGTGATTTACAAAGATACTTTGTACTTGATCTTTTTACAGTTAATAGAATTACAGGTTTTACGAAATATGGTATTATAATTGAGTTGTTGATTTGATAAGGCTAATAATTTATAATCTATCTGAATGCCAGTGATTGTGCTAAAGCATGCTAGTTTCTTATGTGATGAAAGTCATTAGAAGAAACCAAATTTAAAGATTATCTTGTTAGATTGTCATTGAATTGAAGTTATTGAAGTTTTTTGATCTATAATCTTGATGATGAATGAATGTGTGTTGCTTTGAAGAGTCCTTGAAATATTTGTGATGTGTAATTGTGAAGTTAATTAAGCACCTAAAATGTATGTAGTGGTATAGAATATGATATAGATTGTGTCATCTTATGGTTTTTTTAATCTGATTGGAAGAAAATTCATTATTTGAAGATATATGTCTAGATGATAGATAAATTTGATTCATACTTACTAGTTTACCCCTTTTATCTATCTTTTTCTTTTGTTTGGAACCCCATTGATTTACTAAAACAGTTTTGATAAAATGAGTCATCGCTTGAATCTTTTGTTACCAGCATAGGCCCCTTGAATATTGAAGTTGCATGAACTGATTGAGTGACACCAAACAGTTGAGAATCAACTACCAGGACCTTGGGAGTTAGGCCACTACATGTTGTCTTTCTTTTTCAGGAGAAATAGAGTAGAGATATTTTGTTTTAACGTTGTTTGTGTCATTTTCACCATCAACAGGTGGAAAGATGTGTGGACGATGATTCATGATGTGAAGGTTGGAATGTTGGTATCCATTTCATCATAAAGACTCTTCATGCTCCCCATGTTGGTGTTTACACTAGATAAAGTTGCCCCCAGTATTATGGGAGTATTACTGACATGCTTTGATTTTGTTGTTGACAAACCATTTCCTTGTTGTTCAAGATTGTTTATTTTTAATGATTTTTGATAATGCTTGATATCCTCATACTCACTTTCTTCAATCTGTATGGAGGATGTCTAATTTTGATGCTTCTTCAAAAGGTGTTGATGCTTTACAATCAATATAGGAGTCTTCCTCATGATCCATTTTTTCTTGCTCTTCAAAGGATGTTTTTGATTCACCATCTATGTAAAGGTCTTCTTCATGATCAATTTTTGATGTATCTATAGATTCTTCTATGCCTTGATCATGTGTAAAGATATTAAGAGTAGGAGACTCGTGTTCCTTGGTATTGATATCAAGAGTATGAGACTCTTATTTTGGATGAAGATCATCTACATTCCCATTAGGAGTAACCATCTCATGGCTAGATGGAGGAGTATGCGATATATGGATATGATGATTATTTGCAACATCTTGTATGGATTGGAGAATACCCATTAGATCATGGTAGTATCTTGGAGATATGGATCCTTGATCTTGAATCTATGTGGTGTTATCTTCAATATACTTTGGTTCATGTTCTTGACATGGATCAATTTTAAAGGATGGATTATTTGAAAATGGCTCTTGAATGTCTTCATTATGCATGGGTATTGGCTCAATTTTTTCTAGATCTTCAAGTGAATTTGGATTAAGTTTTGAATTAAGGATTTCTTCAATATCGAAAACCATGAGGTCAAATGATGTCAATATGTCTTGGAAAGAACCATTGCTAGACTTTGGTGAAAGATGTTGATCATGCTTTGGAATAAATTCTTGCGGTATTTCATCTAACTCATTGGGTGATGTAGAGACATTGTCATCACGATCATTGGCAGATGAATCTTGAATTTTATCCTCAACAATTATGGTAGAAACCTTGTCAATGTCTTCAACCATGAGATGAAATGATGTTAATATTTCTTGAAATGGACCATTGTTAGATATTGGTGAGGGATTTTGATTATGATTATGAAGTGACTCTTGATGTATGTTGATTGGATCATTAGATGAGGTATAAACATCTTCAATATATTCAATCATTGTTAGATCTTGATCATTATCTTCAACAATTGTTTCTCTTTGATCAATAAGGTCTTGGATGATATTTTTGAGTTCAATACAATTTGATGTGTCATCACCTTTTTCTCAATGATATTCATAATAAGCCTTGTTATCATAATATGAGAATTTGAAGATAGGTTTGTAATTACCAAATGATTTTGGAAGTGTGACAAGTTTAGCATGGACTAACGTGTTTAATATCGATTTGATTGGATCCCCTAAAGGAGTGTATTCATGTTTAGTGATGGTGTTGTTATCTTGTGAAGTTTGTGATTGTGTAGTGGTTGATCTTGTTGTGATTTATCTTGGAGATGTGGTGATTTATCATATTGTTGATGTTGTCCTTTTTGATATCCAATATCTTGATGTTGGAGATGTGGTTTTTGATGTTGTGGATACAAATCAATGTTTTGATGATTTTGACAAAGAGTTTATTGATTTGGAGGTGAAGATGTTTGTTGGAGAAGTGTATCAACTATTTTGGTAAGTGAATTTAAGGAAATTTGATGTTGTAGATATTGATCTTGATATTGATTTTGAAACCCTTGATGTATTTGATTTTGGTATGGATTTTGAGGATGTGGTTGATGTTGTTGATATTGAATGATTTTTTGAGGTGTGAATGTATCTATCTCATAGTTCACCAAGTGATAATTTGACATGTTCATATTTGATATGTTTACATTTGGAATGTTCATGTTTGACATGTATTGACTTGGTGAGTCAACATTGTTTTGATGAAGACTCATGCTTTGATCATTTGGTTGGTAGATTGGTAAGTTTTGGCATTGATTTAAATCTATCATGTGACAAGATGTTCCAAAGTTTTGATTTGGCATACCCACATTTGTTGTGCCATTGTAGTTTGTAGGATATTATGACCCCATGTATAGATTATAGGGTGGAATTGTGAAACCTCTAGGATTAAACTCATTCATTCCAAGGCTTTGTTGGTTTGTGTCACTCATGGTACATAAATTTTGGTTTTGTTCCATGTATCTCTTGTGTTTTGATCTTATTTTTACCATAAAACTTGGATCAACTTTTGGAGTAGAATTATGGGATTGGTATTGCTGAGACTCTTGAGTTGACTCATTTTTTTGTAAAATTGAACCTCTAAGGTGTTTAGGATCAATGATGTTATGAATGGTGAAAGGATGAGTGATGGGGAGGATAAAGAACTCTCAATTTTGGTCAAAAATAGACTTAGGTTTTGATGGATGTTTGATAAGGATGCTAATGAACTTGTAAATCCTAAAATTAGACTTGTGACTTTAGGATGAACTTGTTCAAAAGGAGATGTTTGATAATCTAACTAAATGTATGAAAAAGGATTCATTCCCAAAAATATAGCTAAACTAGGTGATTTATTGATGAAAATCTAAGTCTAGGAGGTTGTTGTGTCCAAAATTTAAAGTTGTTGGTGAGATGAGATGTCAAATGTTTTGATATGAATTTGAGGATTTATCCTAATGTTTTGAACCTAATAGGTACTTGTTTACAAGATCAAGGTGTTGAAAGACATGCTTTTCCCTTGGAGTGTTTAGACCAAGAGACCAATGTTTGTTTGATGGTAGAACTTTTGGTAATGCATTCCCTTGTCTTCTCTATGTTGTTATGGAAGTCAAGATGTTTTGTAAAATGAAACCAATGTGTACATGCTTTTGGGTTCAATTGAGTTAATCTTTGATAAATGAGATTGCTTTTACCACATCAAATGTCTTGATTAAGTTTAAAATAAGAATGTCTATGACAAGGCAAAATGTTTTTCCACAAAATATTGACATTTTGAAAATCAAAGAGCTAAGCCATAGTTACCTAAGTTAAATTTGGTATAAGTGAGTAGAGATATGGTCAAATATATTGGAAAAAAACTAATATATTGTTTTGAAAAAACAAGATACATTTAGAGGTATGCAACAATCTATTGTCCTTGAATTGCACTCACATATAAATAAAGGGTTTGAAATTTTTGAACATGTTGATGTTTGTTTGAGTTGTTTTAATGTCAATCAATGTGTTTAACCAACTCAATGGGTATGGGAGATATTTCACAAGTCTTCTTCCATAAGACTTACTAGTTTGGCTCAACAAAACCAGTCACTTAATAATCTAGAGGAATAAAGGTATGTCACTTCTTAGTAGGCTTACCTCACCCCCGAAGGAATGATTTTAAATAAAAAATTATAGAGGGGAAAATAGACCATATCAAGGAAATGTATCATCTTGATACACCTAGCTTTGTACAAGATAACGAACTCTTAAGCTTTATGCCTCAACTATAAATCGGACGTGGTAAGTAACTTCTGGGAGTGGTGCGCCTCCCATGCACTACTTCAAAGGAAGTTTTAGAAAACTTGGTTGGCCTCTAGATACAAAGGTTTCTAGTGACAACCATGAACACCACATGTATGCTTCAAGTGCAAGACATTTAATGGTGCAGGGCACTAAGGTGTTCATGGGTAAAGTTGCTAAATGTTGGTATTTTGGTCTAGTTGAGTCATTTTGTGTGTAATAAGGTATTTTAATACCATTTGTATTTTTTGTAAGTGGTTTGGAGTCAATTGGGTAAAAAAAATTTAAAAGTTGCTCTATGTTGCAAAAAGTTGCAAAAGTTGTGAAATTTTGCATTTTTGGCAATTTTGGGAAGTTGAAGAGTCAAGTGTTGGTTTTTTGGTGGGAAAAGGATTAGTTATGATTTTTAATGTCTTAAAAAATATGGGGAAACATTTGCACAAGGTTTTGGATTTGTAAAATTGAATTTTAAATAACAAGGTTCTTTATTTTCATGTGTTTGGAAGCTTAATTTGCTGCTACAAGGACTTGTACGGCCTTGTACGGCCTAAAAGTGAATAAATTTTGGTTGGAATAGATTTTTCATTGAATCCTTGTTATTTTTGTTTTTGTTTCATATGATTTCATTAATATTTGAGTAAATTAAAGCCAAATTACTGAAAGTGGGTTGAAACCCTATCTAGGGTGTGCCTTGACAAAAAATCTTGAATTTCTTCCTATTCCAATGGTGAAATGGCTTCTAGCTTGGTGAAATGGATGTAGGTAGGTTTCTTTTAATTTTATTGAATTTTCAAGAGTAGGGGATGAATATTGAAGCAAATTTGTTGATGCCCTAAGTTGAAAACCTCATGATTTTGGGCATAGAATGTGCATAGGAGTTAGGTTTTGTAGAAAAGATCTTGGAAAAAGATTTGTAATGGCTCAAATTATTTGGGAATACCATTTTTGACATTTTTGAGGCATTGGTGTAAATATTTGAAGTTTTAGTTTTGAAAATCTCATTGTGACCCATTCAAATAGGCCAAATTAGCTCTCATCCAAAACATAGCAGTAGATTTTTGAGCATTGTGTTACAAAAAAACCATACCTAAGTTTGGAATATATTAAATAAAGATGAAATGGGTACTCAAATTTGTGCTTATATTTGAGAGATCCCATATGCATGAGAATTTATGCCCGTTTTAGTGAATTTGCTGCCCTACAAGGTATAATGGAAATTTGTGAAAAAATTCACTCTGTTTGTTGTGTAAAGATGTTGAAAAATATTTGTTTGAGTATGTTTTTATTTGATACCTTGCTCTGCATAAAATTGGTATCAAATCTAGAAGATCTGTGGGAAATTATTTATTCTTTTGGCTAATGTGGTTTAGTGAGATTTGATGTTTAAGGATGACTCTTAATAAGAAGAAAGATGGGAAAGGGGCATCATCATTATTAAATAGATTGTTCAAAGTGGAAAAGAAGCTACGAGAGGAATAAATGGAAAAGATGATACAAGAGGAAGAAATGGAAAAGATGATACAAGAGGAAGAAATGGCATCCAAGAAAAAAAAAATGGGAAAGGAAAGCTTACTCCAGACTACCTACAAGTCTAAAGGTAAATGTTGTCAAGTTATGATTTTTGATAATTGCATGGATAATATTGTTTTAGAATACATGGTAGATAAATTGAGTTTGGAAATAATACCACACCTCACGCCCTATTCAGTGACTTGGCTTCAAACGTGTACCTAGATAATTGTAAGTGAGCAAATCAAAGTTGAGTTTCATATAGGTAGTTATAAGGATGAAATAGTTTGTGATATTATGCATTTGGATGTATGTCATATTGTGTTTGGAAGGTTGTGGAATTACAGCAAGGCAGTGAAGTATAACAACAAAAACAACACATATGAGTTGAGAAATGATGGGATGAAATATGTATTGACAACCTTGAAGGATGAGTGCATAGCAATTGAAAGCTTGTCGTTAAGTGAGAAGAAAAAAGTACAATAGTATGAGGCAAAGACAAATGAGGTAATGGATGAGGTAAAAAAATTGAAAACGTGTTGTTTGAAAAATCAGTTGAACAAGACATGGAAGAAATTTCTTTTGAATTTTCTCAAACTAATGATAGTAATGGTGACATTGATGTTGAAGTGAGTGATATTCAGGAAGAAGAAGGGACAACAAAGGAAGTTGTGGAGGACTCAAGGATAGTCCAAAGAGAGAAGAGAGTCATGGAGGATAAGGAGATAGCATGGTTCTCAAGAGAAGAACTGGGAGTTGAGAATGTTGATTTCAAAGAGAATGGAAGAATGAATAAGCAATTCAAAAATGAAAATCAATGGCTAAATAAGATTGAGGTGAAGCAAAATATTTTGGAGACTCATGAGGAGGAAATAATGTGTGGCAAACAACATGATATGGATCAAGAATTGAAGGATGAAGAAGAAGAATGTTATTTTTTTAATATGTTTGTTTCATGTGCGGATGAAAAAGACAAAGTGGATGATAGTGAAAGTAAATTTACAATTGCAATATAAGGTCAAACTAGAATGAGCAAACAAAAAAAAGCACATGGCTACATTGTACCAAGTTGGCCTTGGATCAAGAAGCATGTTGTTGGACCAAAAAGCACAAGTGCACCAGTTGATACAATAGTATTTGAAATCCAGAAAAAAAGAAAACAATGCACACATGCCAAGGAATTGCAAGACAAGAAAGAAGATTCCTATTTGAGGTGGACCTCAAATTTTCTCTTCTCCGGGAGAATGGTGCAGGGCACCAAGGTGTTCATGGGTAAAGTTGCTAAATGTTGGTATTTTGGTATAGTTGAGTCATTTTGTGTGTCATAAGGTCTTTTAAGACCATTTAAATTGTTTGTAAGTGGTTTGGAGTCAATTGGGTAAAATTTGTAAAAAGTTGCTCTATGTTGCAAAAAGTTGCAAAAGTTGTCAAAGCAACTTTGCATTTTGGGAAATTTTGGGAAGTTGAAGAGTCAAGTGTTGGTTTTTGGTGGAAAAATGATTATTTATTCTTTATGATGTCTTTAAAAACATGGGGGAACGTTGGCACAAGGTGTTAGAGTTGTAAAATTGAATTTTGAATAACAAGGTCCCTTATTTTCATGTGTTTGGAAGCTTAATTTTCTACTACGGGGAATTGTACGGACTTGTACGATATTGAAGTAAATAAATTTTGGTTGGAATAGATTATGAATTGAATCCTTGTTCTTTTGGTTTTTGTTTCATTTGATTTCGTTAAGTTTTGAGTAAATTAGAGTCAAATTGTTGAAAGTGGGTTGAAACCCTATCCAAGGTGTGCCTTGACAGAAAGTCTTGAATTTCTTCCTATTCCAATGGTGAAATAGCCTCTAACTTGGTGAAATGGATTTAAGTAGGTTTCTTTTAATTTTCTTTAATTTTCAAGAGTAGGGGATGAATATTGAAGCAAATTTGTTGATGCCCTAAGTTGAAAACCTCATGATTTTGGGCATAGAATGTGCATAGGAGTTAGGTTTTGTAGAAAAGATCTTGGAAAAATATTTGTAATGGCTGAAATTATTTTGGCAGACCATTTTTGACATGTTTGAGGCGTTGGTGTGAATATTTGAAGTCTGAGTTTTGAAAATCTCATTGTGACCCATTCAAACAGGCCAAATTAGCTCTCATCCAAAACGTAACAGTAGATTTTTGAGCATTGTGTTACAAAACAACCATACCTAAGTTTTGGAGATATTAAATAAAGATGAAATGGGTACTCAAATATGTTCTTATATTTTTTATATCCCATTTGGATGAGAATTTATGCCCATTTTAGTCAATTTGCTACCCTACAAGGCATAGTGGAAAATTGTGAAGAAATTCACTTTGTTTGTTGTGTAAAGACATTGGAAAAGAGTTGTTTGAGTAAGCTTTGATTTGATACCCTGATCTATATCACTTAATTATATATCCCTTCTTGTACAACCCATTTCGTTCGTACGAGGATTTAGGCACATCATGGCATTCACACCCTAGATTTATGCTACTTTCTTTTGATTTTGCATACGTTATATAACCCACTGGTAAACATGCTTATAGGATGGCTTATGAGTTCTCCATTATGGGATGTGTCTCATAAGTAGGCCCATATCTAATAAAAGAAAAGGAATGTTATTTTTTGTCACCCAAGATCGCACAAAATACAAGGGGAGAGGATATGTAGCAAAGCCTTTAGATGACTCAAAAAAATTATAAACTTAGAGTGTTTCTCTTCACCCAATATCACATGAAGTGCAAGGGGAGAGGATACACACTAAAAATTTACACAATCATGGCAAGCAAAGAAGACAATGATTCATTTTAGTCCACCAAAAGTAGATGTTATGTTCATTTTAATAGCACCAAAACTGAATGTGAGTTTTTGTTGTTCAATTTTAAACCCAAGGGGAAATGAGGATGTTTGGTTCCATTTTAATCCAAATTGAAAGTACACATTGCATTGTTGATTTATTAAGCCCAAATTTGAAGTGTGAGATGCATAAAATAAAGCTAACTTTAAGATTAATTCCAAATGTGTGTTGATAAACACAAATATGAAATGAATAAAGTAAAGGTTAGCTCCAAGATCACTTCCAAATGAGTGCTAATAAACACTTTTTAGATTCTTCATGCTGCAAATGTTAGATGAAATGAAGAAAACAAGATGTTATGGTTAGATAAATGATTAAGCATCAAAACCCTACAACCTGGACCAAATTATAATGTGATTTGATTTTAGGTTCACAAATGGAAAATTTAACTCTAAAAAATTTGAAAAACACCCACACCATTGTGTAGAACACAAAATTCTATCCCATTTCAAAAAAAAACTTAGAAAAAGACCATTGTATGACCAAGATATGGCCATTTGAAGATGGAGTGCAAAAGCAAAAAAACAATTGCACCACTATTTGACAATTGTGCCACTATTTTATAATTGTTCTCCAATGCACAAAATTGTGTCGCTATATCAAACAGTTGTGTCATTGTACTACAATTGTGTTGCTATATTACAATTATGTCTCTCTAGTTCAAATAATTGCATCGTCATGCCCTAAAACCTACAAAACATGAAAAACTCAAAGAAAATTCATCAAATCTGGTTAGTAAAGCCCTCCTTCTAGCACCAAAATGTGATCATGATCATAACCTAAGCTAAACATGGTTGATCCACAAGAAATAAACCAAGATCTAACTAGTTAAGTTAAGCTCTTAATGAAATACTTGAAAACATCAAACAAAGAAGCCATTAAACAAGAAACTAACTAAAAATGCATAATGAAAACTAATTTAATGCCTCAAACCTCATCCCATTGGGGTATTGGTGATGCATTGATGTGGAATTTCAGCCCTTTCCCAATACCTAGATTGAAACAAGCTTTCAAGTTGATTACATTGATGAAGATTGATGAAAATGAATGTAAGATAAGCTAAAATTGATGTAAAGCTTAACTAAAATGGATTCAAAATGATAAAATGTTTGTGAGGAATGCTCTAAAATTCAATTTAGTGGTGTTACTCTAAATGAAAGTGGATATCTTCTCATAAAAATGAGGACTATTAATAGGAGAAATAGCTGAATCAATGATCAAGATTGATTTGATCAATCAATGGATGAGAATCAATAGGAGGAGGTGGCATGGATCAAGGATTCCCATCAATGGATGAGAATGCAAGTTGACAAGGATCAAGGATTTTAATCAATGGATCTCATTGATTTGAAGAAGCGCACTTGCTAAAAGTTAGGAAGTTGTTACAAGATATTTCCCATTTTGGAGGAGTGCAAATAGAGTTTGCAAGTAGGAGGGTGAAAGAAATTAGCTAATTAAGTAATTTAAGAAATTACTTAATTGTGCATGATGGAGGAAATTAATATTTCATTAAACAATTAGCTTATTTAATAAAGGGGGTATTACTGGCATTCAACTAAATAATTAAGATTATTTAATTAAATGAGAAGACATAAGAGATTTAATTAAATAATTTGTATTATCTAATTAAATAGGATGAAAATTAGTATGAAAGGGGATGAATTAGCCAAATAACATTGATCATTTGATTAATAGGAGAATTTGATGAATTTAATTAAATAATTAAGATTATTTAATTAAATGACAAGATGAAATGGTGTTAGTAATCAAATTCAGATGTGCAATATCGATTAGGACAATTTTAAGTGTCTACAATATCAATGTTAATTTGAGTCTAATAATAATTAATTAGGTGATTACCTTTTTCACTCTAATAACCCCCTAAGTGAAACTTAGGGACCATTATAAATGAAAAGATTCACTGATTATAAATGCATGGATTGATGTCAACTACTAAGCTTGATGAGGTACCCATGTGCAAACAAATAAATCTCTCACAACTAGAGAAAGGGATAAAACCTTAAAGAAAAAAACTCCTCTCCAAAAGAGAAAAATAAAATAAATATGTACTAATGAAAGAATGAAAGGAGGACTCAGATTGACCCCCTAAGGACTACTTCTCTCACAAAAAATAAAATATATGTACTCCCAATATGAGAGAAAATATGAGACTGTGAATCCCCACATAAAAAAGTAGCTCATGTACCAATGATGAGAGCCTAAAAAAAATAAGATCAATTACCTACAAACAACATTTTCCCCATGGGAAGAAACAAATCCACTAATAATTGTATAATTCAGTACTATAATGTTGATGAATAGGGAATCCAAATCCAAATGTGTGTTTTTGAAAACTTCTCAAATATCCATGTATTAGAATTAGGCAATGCCAATCCAAAATCCTATAAACACTAATGAATAACAAGATCTAAAGATAATTATGATGGGATAACAATGATGATAGATTTGGCATCAAAGAGGAGATGGATTTCCTCAAATGAATCCTCTGAATATACAATATGAGACTCCATAAGTAAGGATGAAACCTCTGATAGATATGAATCTCAATGAGCTATATCTGGAAGATGATGAGTGTCCTACTACACTGAATCAATATGGGATATAGATGTGGGGATACTAATATCATTAGGATAAATGGAATATGGAGATGTGATCTCAATAGGAGGAGGAGAAGCAAGAAGATAAGTCTTGATACCATCTAAACATGGATGACATGTAATATACTCAAACTTATTTAAACTAACATAATCAAAGGGTATATTTTCTACATAATCATGGGGAATGAGTAAATATATAGCAAGATCATCTAGGAATTAATAAATATGAGGATCTCCAAAGATCTCCCAAATCTCATTCTATAGTGTGTAGAGAAATTCAATTTTTGATACAATACACATAGAGTCATGGTCAACACTAGAATAAATAAATCCTACAACATGATCAATTTTATCACCCCATATTGATTTCCTTCTAGGTGTTGCTAGTTCAATTATGAGTTCATAAATATAATTGAAAATATTGAGCCACCTAGGATGTGTCAATATGTTATTTTATGAAGAATCATAATTATCCTTATCTAGGATTACCACAAAAGGATGAACATAAAAACCCATATACCTCCTCAAATGATAAAATCAAATCTATCAATAATCTCAATATTTATCGATAGGCTAAAATAAAGTTGTTTCATGAAAATAGATCTTTTTTGAGTGTCAAGATATCCAAGTAATCAACCAAAATACAAATATGTGACAAACTTGATGCAAGAGCATCCCTGGTTGTAAAGCAATCTTGTATCAACCAAAAAAAGTTTGTTTTCTTGCATTGCATTTAGTAGCAATTTTCAGTAGTTCATTCTATATTTTTGTTTCTTAGCTTGTGGAGTAAAATATAACATCTATAAATCGACATCTGTCACATATCCAAATTTCAGATCATTTGCATTTTCCTATCGAAAGTTATCACTCTCAGAAATTCACTTTGTTATCAGCCAGAGCATATGGGGCCGACTTGGTCCAGTTTCTTAGTCCGAACCTATTCTGGAATGTGAGGGGCTTAATTGAACATCATACAAGTGTCTTGGGTTTGTTGGGACCTATCTTGAATATTCACAAGTTAATTCAACTTGTGTGGAGTTAACTCTTCTTATATTTTGTGGTTGACATTCATGTTTGATCATTCAACGGGTTATCGACCCTTATGGATGACGTAGATCTATTTTGGAGCTTGAGAAGCATATTTATAAGCATTGTAATCATTGATAGTAGGGATTTAATAATCAGTTAGTATTACATCATTAGATAGATTCAATATATTTCACAATAACCCTTTGAGGGCATGTAATAAGGCATGTTGGCTAGTGCTATGTCGTAAGCCTGTAAGACAAGGCCTGTGAGCCCTGGATATTTGCCCTTGTGGCCAATGTTGCATGTAATCATTTCATATTTATGAAGATTCATGTTCACATATCTCATTTCTATGTTATTTCTATTGTGTTGACTCATTGTTGCACGGTCCAGACTATTCCTTCTGGAACCCTCCTATCGTGACTGCACCAAAACTAAATAAAAGATGCCTAAGACATATTCTAAAAAAAGTGCATGGATGGTTGTCAAGAGATCCTTTTGGTAAAATTATAGATTTATGTCACATTTTTATAAAGGGAATGGTCAACAAAAATACAAATTTTTAACTTTGACCACCTAAAAGTGGTATTTATGTTTTGATTTTAAAAATGATGCAAACTAATGATATGTAGAACTTTAAATGTAGTTTATGTTATAATTTTATTTTATTTTAAAATTTGGATATAGTTTCTTATAAATTTAATATTAGAATTTGAAGTGCTAAAAATTCAAAAAAAAGTGACATCAACAGGATGTAGAAAAAGGGAAAAACATTTTTTTCTTTGATTTTTTTACATATATATTATTTGAAAATCTAGTGCATAGAATTTTTTTTTGATGAATATTTATTTTTTGATCTTTTTTAAAGTTGAACTTACTCAAAGTGTCATAGTTTTTATGGGACATCAATTTTTATCTAATTTTTTTATGTTTTTTAATTATACCCTCTTAGATAGGATTCTATTCTCTAATCCATTGTATATTTTTCAAGAAATATAAATATGTTTTAATATTTTTAAAAAATTTATAACCAAACTCATGTTTGATTATGAAAACCTACTTATAGTTGTTTTAAAAAAAAATTATAATAAAACTAATTAAAACATTAAAAAAATAGACTCTAAGCTCTACAAAAGGGTATTTTCATATTTTCATGAGTACCTCTAGTTGGATAAATTCAAAGTTGAAGTCAAAGTTTTTCTGAATTTTCCCCAAAAGATGGGTTAAGTTGCCACATAGAAAATTTTGGGTGAAAGGATTTTGACCAAAATGTTCTCTAGTGAAAGGGTTTCATTCAAAACCTTACACATAAATTCAATTGTGATTCAATTTTCAATGGAAAAAATTACAGTTTCAAGTGAAAGAGTTTTTCCCGAAACAATATGTGTCACATATATGCTATGTGGTTTTGGATGAAACTATTTTTTCTAAAACGGTTTCACCTGAAATTATTTAGGGTAAAACTATTTTTTTGGTTGAAAGTGTCAAGAATATATTATTTTACCATTAATACCCTCCCAATGCCATAAGAATCGCAAAAATATAGAGATCTAAGAAAAAAAAAAAAGCTATGATATTGAAAGCCAAAAAGGATGATTTGACTTTAAAAATTGATAAAATATAGCAATGGAAAAACCTAAGAAAAATACTAGCACCACTAGAGATTTCTCAAAACCAGCTTTTTGATGACTATTCATTTTTAAAAATCCAATATTGTATTCCCAAGTTATGCCAAAATTTTAAAAAGCTCCTCCTTTAGGGAAAGAACTAGGGTTGGGTAACTACCTAATAGCTAGTGGGTGATTTTTTGGTGGTGCCACTAGATTGGGTGGCTCTTGTGTGATTATGTGAGCTAAGTGAGACACTAGAGGTTGATTGGCAATAACCACCAATGGAGGTGGATATTATGAGTAGTGATATCATAGGGTACTAAGTCTTCCTTGGCTAGAGATGACTAGGGGCTAAGAAATTAATATGACCCCCATCAAATCCTAATGGATTTTTCCAAATATCCTTCAAGCATCAACAAAATAACTCAAGAGCTCTAAAACCTAAAATGCCTACACATTTTTTAAAATTTCTAGTATATTTGATTTTTAGCACTACTCCATAAAAAAGGCCACCTTCAAAAATTTTAACTATCAAAAAATTGCATAGAATGTCAAACTATGACATTGTGATGGTACAATGATGTATGATTTTTTCATCCATATGGAATCATACCATCATTTGGATTTTCTTATATGATTTCCAAGACCCCCAAAATTAATTTCCCTAATTTTTTTAGACTCTAATGTCAACATTTATATAAGCAATCTTAGGGTTTTGGATTTTCTAAATGTAATGATGATGTTTTTTTTGCTCCAAAATATATTGTTTAAATTATAAGGTTGAAACTCTCAAAAAAGGATAGGGAATTATACATCTTAAGATTTGATACCATGTTGGAGTTGATGATTAAACCCCATAGCCCCCAAAGATCACCTGCAACCAAAACACCCCATCATAGAAAGAAAAAGTAATTAATTTGTTTTGGAGCCTAAAAATGGTTTCAATGCAATAATTAATAACTATTACAATATACAACGAATAAATACTTGATAAAGTATAAATAAAACCTGGGTGAGGATATAATACAATCATCTCACATGTCTTAGTCATATGACTTGAGACAAAAAAAAGAATATGACCTAAGTAAGCTTAAGCATGTTAGTGTGAATAAGTACTTAATAATAATTAATTAGGTGATAAAAAAATTTCACTCTAAAAATTTTCTTTGAAAAATATTTAAATAGGCCCAACCTTTACCCATTTAAACATTGAAAAAGATTTTTTTTACAAAGCTTAGCAAGTTTTCCCATTTTTAGAAAGAGTATGACTAGTATTAAAATTTTCAAAAATATCATGATTGGTTCTACCTAATATTATTATAATATCCTTATTACGTTCAAGTAATTTTGTCACCAAGTTTTTTGGTAAGTTGGCCATAATTTTTCCAAATTTCCAAGTAGTTTAAATTGGCACAATTTTTTTATAAGAAAATGGTCATATTTTTCTAATATATTATAGGTATCTCTTCTCCATCCATTCCACTATACTTTCATGCTCTCGCCCATCTATTTTTATCTCATTTATATTTTTTCTCATCATAAATGGTCTCCCCTAATCTAGATTGCACTCATTCTAAGGCTAGTGAGCTTAGATATAAATGTTTTTGGTCCAAAATCACTTTTAGTTGTATTTTTTTTTTTTTAAATAGTCCTTCACAACATCATCCCCTTTAATCCCTCTTCAATCACCAAGAATCCATTTCTTCATTTTCCTATGTTACCTATCAATCATTTATGAGTGTACAACCTTTTTGTGACCTTATCAAAGACCATAGTCAAAACCAATTCAAACCACCAATAATGATACTTTAGAATATTTTTCCATGCATCATACTAGTCCTATAATAAATTTCAAAATAAATTTGTATTGAATTTATTTTTTCTATCCCAACCTTTTCTCCCACCTTCAATTGTTTTCATGGTTCCCAAAAGCCTTATGACTAAACTATAAATTTTAATGGATTGAATGTTCTATCGGACACTATTTATTCATTTTGAATCATTTTATTACATCTTGAGTATGTTTATCTATAATGTTGATCCATGTTTGAACACCCCGCAAGAGATTTGAATAAGACTCCCCCTCTAACCAATGTTTTTGTAAGTTTCTCATCATAAAAGTTCCATTTTTAGGGTATTTATAAAAATAATTATAGAATATCACTAATACATCCATCCAAATCCATTAAACCATATAGATTTTTCTATTAATATAAATTTCATCTCCTCAAGTGTTACTAGGAACAAGTCATCCACTACCTACAAGGCCTCCATCCTAGATACCATCCTAGTCATACCATCCACCTTGGCCATCTATTTTGCCTTCCAATTGGCCACCATTCACCCAAAATAATCCCAAATTGGGTTAGTGTTCCAAAAAATCAAAACCACGAATTTATCAATATATTTTATCCCACCCATAATCAAAAACTATAGTTTTATCAAGTATAAGTGCTTCATCTTATCTATTTCATATTGAAATATAGTACTTTATAATTTTTTATAGTATCCTATGACTAAATTATAGGTTAAATTCAAAAATATTTAGGAGATCTTCCTTGAATATTCATCAAATTATAAAGAACAAAAAAACCCTAAAATATTAGGAGTAAAAGTTACACTAGTTCAAGGTCATCCAAGGGTCATAAGACCTCCTTGTTGGCCACCACATATAAAAAATAACCTAAATTTTACCAATAGGAGTATAACCTAATTTATAACACTTTCTAGAACTAGATCAACCTTTCCAAAGTGGATCTTGACCACTCAATTCAATATTTTTCATAGCTTAGCTTAGAATTTAAATACTAAATCTGTTATTCTGCATAGCATATTCAAATGGAATTATTATTTGATTGCACTTAGCTTGTCCTAGATCATTTAATGGTTGTAACTGGGATTTTGATAGCTAGATATTGCCTTAGGTTTTATATTATGCATTATGTCTTTGACAAATGGAAATAAATTTAGTTTACATAGTTTACATTCTATCTCACATAACCAAGAAAAAAGAGTAACCCCGAAAAGAGTTTCGTATCATCTTTTTCCTAGACTACATTTTGGTGAACCTAATTTCTTTGACTCACTAAATATTTTGACTAAACCCATAAGGAATACTACACTTTATTGGAAAAAACTCATCCTACTAGGATCATCCCTCATAGTAGTCTCTAGTTAAACCCTCATGTAGTTAACCTTTCCTCATCTGTAAATGACATTAATATTTTTCATCTAGCTATGACACCTTTGATCAAGATAGTTCAATTATACTTAAAAATAAAATTAGAATTACTTCCCAAACTCACATTATAAAAACCTATTCCCATTGAGAAAATATCTCTACATCAATACTAGAATTTGTAGGAAACCTTGTCATAGCTCAACCTCTAGGATTTAGTGTGCCACATAAAATAAGTCCCATAACATAAAATTTCCAATCCATGAATTTTCAATAACTCATCCACCACTAAAAATCCCATTTAGTACACTATCTACAACCATCTAACCTTTACTTCAACCTAACATCCCACCTTTCCAATTTCCAACCATCCCTTCATTTAGTGGTCCCTCCCCCATCATCTCTACTATTAACCTACTCAAAACCCCACTCACATCCCTTCATACACCTAATTCCTCATGACCACCACTACCTCCACTCCTACCTCTACTACTCCTATATCCTCTCACATTCCCTCCACACACTTTCCCTTGATTATATCCTTCACTAATACTTGAATAATTCAATCCCTTTCCCAAACTGCACCAACCTACATTATCCCTCAACTCACACTCATTCATAATATCATCTCTCAAAATACAACCATCTACACTATTTGTAAACTCACATCTATTCGTAATACCATATCTCTTTTGAACTACACCCATTTACATGATCCCCAAATCCATCCCTCAACCTACTCCACAAACAACCCACTACATGATCCCTTAATCTAGTCTTCAACCTACACACACTTGCACTACACATCTCCATACTTCTCAAACTAAATCAAATCACAACCCTATAAAATCCATCTCTTAAACTTTAAATCACCTCTTCATTGAAACCCCCTTACCCTATACATCCATACACATCCATTCCACCAAAATTTGAAAAGAACCTAAACTCCCACAATTTGATGGTAAAGGCACCCCATTATTCTCTTATACACATTATATTACATTTCCCTTAACTATGTTCATGATGGTCATATCTTGTGTAAATGATTTCCCCACTCTCTCATAGATCAAGCATTAGACTAGTTTTATATTTTACCCATGGTTCCATTACTAGGTTTGAAATGACATAAAATCCTTTTTTCATCACTTATAAATGCAAATACCATATGAAACAAGCTTTACCAACCTCATTCATTGCAAATAAAATCCACAAGAAAAGGTAAGTAACTTTTTCTTTCGATACCAATTCATCATAGCTAATTTTTTTATCACTAATATGACATTGAAATATAAAATATTTTTAAAACAATCTTATTCTCCACATATTTGAGTGCTTCATGTTTTAACAATATAGTTCCTTCCCTGAATTGTAGGGCAGCCTTGGAGACTTTTAATCAAAGTCGAATAGGATTGAACCATCTACTATCATATTAGCACTAAACATGTCAAACCACAACAATAAATTCTAGAAAAAGTACATCAATAATTAACCCACCAATACCCATACCTCCACTAATCTTGTCAATATCATCACTACAACAAATCCACCTCTAACCACTCATGTCAATAATTCCAACCTCCTATACCAATATTTTATCTTTCAATCCAAGACAACCTCAACAACTCATCAAACTAGCTTATTCATATCAAAATATGGTGAACCAAGTAATCTCCACTAGCCTCTTCCAACTTCCTCTAATTGTCCCCTTTTCTCTTTTCTCACACTCATGTAAGGGGGGGAATGAGTGTGAAAAACCATCAAAGACACAATAGCTCTGAACATACCTATTTCCTTTTCTCTTTTCTTGCACTCATTCTCCCCCTTACATGATTCTCTCTTCAATTGACTTATTAACTATTCTTTCTCCCACTTTGTACTCATTCCTTTTCACATGAATCATCTCCCCATGGTGACTTGCTCTTTTTCACATGATACTCTCTCCCTTGTTACTTATTGTTTTTCACATGACTCTTCTCCCCCTTTGACATCAATGGTAAAGGATAATGTTTTTTGCATTATTATCCCCTTTGACATTGCACAACCTTCTTTCAATTGCTCTAAATACTCCCCCTTAGGAGAACACACCAATCTTCAATACCACTACCTACTCCCCCTAAGAGGTAGCTACCAACATCAGTCCAGAATAAGGGATAGATCTTGAGATCTAGTGGACTGATGCATATCCTTATGCATCTAGTTCAAAGAAGGAGGGGCAATAACCCCCAACTTCTCTTGGAGATACTCAAAATTATCCTTATGAAGATCCTTAGTGAATATGTCAGCAATCTAATCCTTTATACATACATATTCAAGCTTCACTTCATTCTCCACAACCTTTTCTCTTAGAAAGTTATATCTAATTGAAATATGTTTTGTCCTTGAATGCATCACAAGATTCTTTGAAATATTTATTGCACTTATATTCTCACAAAATATATAAATAGACTCATCATACACCACTTTGATATCCTTCAATGTTTTCCTCATCCATAACACTTGTGTGCAGTAAGATGTTGCTGCAATATACTCAGCCTCTGCAGTAGATAAAGAAACTGAACTTTGTTTCTTACTTAGCCATGACACCAATCTACATCCAAGAAAGAATGCACCACCACTTGTACTTTTTATATCATCCACACAACCATAAAATCTACATCTATGTAAGGACTCAATGTGAAATTAGTATACTTTGGATACCACAAGCCGTGATCTAAAGTGACCTTTAAGTATCTGAATATCCTCTTCACTACTCTAACATGTGTCTCTCTAGGATCTTCTTGAAATCTAGCCACAAGACAAATTGCATGAATGATATCTAGTCTAGTAGTAGTAGTCCACCAATCATAGATCTATACTTGCTCTGATCAACCTTAGGGGATTCATCATTCTTGCTCAACTTGCAGCCAATAACCATAGGAGTACATACCAATTTGGAGTCTTCTATTCCAAACCTCTTCAACATCTCTTTGACATACTTTGAATGTGAAATGAATATGCCTTTATCTATTTGATTGATTAATAGCCCAAGGAAGAAATTCATCTCCCCAAACATAGAAATTTCAAAATCTTTCTACATCTCTTTTGCAATCTTCTTACACAGATTCATTGCCTTCAAAGATTATGTCATCAACATACACAACTACAATCAATATTTGATCTTTTTCAACCTTAAATCCTTAAATTAAAGATTATTATGTTTGGTTCCTTTATTGAATCCTTTCTTTGGCTGATCGTTGAGGAGGCTTGGTCCTCCTCCATGCTCGTTCATTATAGTTCTATGGTACGACCTCCTTGCCTTATGCTTGGTGTTCATTTTCATTTGCTCTGCTTGCCATGGGTGTGATGGGGGTATCTCTCTGTTTGATCTGGTTTTCTTTTGCTGCATGTGTGGAATATTGGCTTTGGTGTTGAATCATGGGGGGATATGGATCCCCCAGATAATTCTTTAAATGATTCTAGTAAAACAAAGGAAATCACTTTACATCCCAAGTCCTTTAGAGATATTATAGTGGGTGAAAGGAGCCAACATCCACAAGGTGCAAAATTTGTGATCGAAGGTGTCGAGGATATCAGGGAAGATGGATGGGAGGAACAAGGTAAGCAACCCCTGAATCCTCATAAGAAAGAAGTTTTGATTCCTAATGAGGCATTAGATGATGCAATTTTTGTGGAAGATGATAGGCTTTCAAAAACTGCAATCTTTTTTTGATGTTGTTGATACCAATAGGTTTTCGACAAGGAAATACATGGATGAATGGTTCCACAATATTTGGGAAAATAAATTAGGGTTTCAATTTTATTATTGTCACATGGTGCAAAAAGGATTGTATGTAGTTTTCTTTAATAGCCATAAATCTCAAGAAGAAATAATCAAAAATCAATATTGGAGTGTGGGGAAAGTCATGTTTTGTGCCTTGGCATGGCTTCCCGAGGCACTGGAAGAGGAAGTGTTGGCACTATCTAGTCCAAGATGGCTATAAAATGGGTCCCTCCCTAATTGTGGAAATTCATTCCACTTTTATTGGAATCGTATGGGAATGTCTTGAAACTAGATGATACTAAAGCCACACTGTCGTACTCGGATGTCTGGGCCCTAGTATCTTTATATCCAGGGGTTGATCTCCCTGAGAAATTGGAGATAAAACTAAAAAATGGCAATGCCCTTTGTGAATTGGAAACCCTAGGTGGGCTCAATGCCTACTATTTATTTTGGTGCAAGGGCCACATTAGGATGAATTGTTCGTTAATTAGAAATAAAACTAGTAATAACTCTACCCTTGGAGGAAGAGGTAGAACTAATGTACAACCCTCAACAAAGGTTGGGATGGCAAAGGAAAATAAAAACAACATGGAGGAGATGGTGGAATGCAGTCTTACTCTGGAAGAGTTAAAAGGGAATTGTTCACCCTCAAGCCCTGGCTCTAATGATTAGCCAAAATGTGTCTCTCCTTTGTAGTTGACTATGGAAACAATAAAGAATATCAATGTTGCATCGGAAGATAACCTAGAAATCGTAATACAAGAAATTAATAACAAACTATCAGGTGAAAACCTAAATGGGGAGAAAACAAGGTAAGAAACCACTATCAGGGATTTGAGAGACAATGACCCCCTCAACAAGATGGAATAAAAGAACCCATGTGCAATGGTAAATTAAATGCTCAACAATTGGCTTTCCTAAAAATTAGGCAAACTAATAAACCTAAGGAGAATAATGAAAAACCAGGTAAATAACTATACTCTTTCAATTCCAAATGCTTTAAAGAAGGAAATGTTTTAAATGATATTGATGATAATCAAGCTGTCAACAATAATTCAAAAAATAAACTGGAGGATCTAGCACATGCTAAAAGAATTAAAAATGACTCTAAGGGGTAGGGGCATTGTCCCCAAAACTCTGATGTGGATTTGGATGGACTACAATATGATGGATTTGATGTGGATTTGGATGGACTAAAATTTGATGGATTTGATGGGGGGCCGTTGTCATCTAGTGCTCTCAACACTATTTATTTGGTGAATGGAAATGAGAGAGTAGATGAAATTATGGTCCCCTAGTCAGAGATGGCTCCTCTTAGCACTTTTTGTGGAGTGGTAAGCTCGGATGGCTTTGCCTCTCAGTCAGGCATGGAATTTGAAAATGACATGAGGTTTTTATCTACTAAGGAAACCACTGATGGGGAGGAGGTCCCCATGGAGGTGGTAGTTAAAAATACCCAGAGATATAGGAAGAAGAATGGGTTGGACAACACCAAGCAGACCTTGGATAAAGACCTCAATCAATTGTTAAAGGACAAGAGCAAATATCTCAGTGGGGTAATCCTACCCCACTAATTCCAAAAGGATGGAATTAAAAAATAGACTCCCAAAATGATTTGATAATTTTAAAATTGATAAGGGACCCCCTCCTAAAGAACAAAGTTAATGGGCATCAACTGCATCTCGTGGAATGTGAGGGGACTTGAATCCTCGGATAGGAAACATGTTATTAGAAGATTCCTATCACAAAGGAAAGGAAAATATTTTGTCCTCTTGCAAGAAGTTAAAGCCACTAGATTTATCTTAGAAATCAGTTTGAAAGTTATCTGGAAAGAGGCCTTTTAGTTTTGCACCAAACATGAAAGGGGAAAAGGTGGGGTTGTGATCCTACTGGCAAAGGAGTGGGCACAATTTGTAGCCAATTATGGGGTTTCCCCCTATAACCGGGATGTTTGGGTCATTATCAAGAAAAAAGAAGTTTTCTTTGGCATGTGCTCTATGTATGCCCCCAATGATTACAAGGAACTGATCCTCCTCTAGAACTAGTTATATAGTCTATAGGATATCCCTTGGATCATTGGGGGATATTTTAATTTTGTGGAGAGAGGGGAATACAAGTGGGGTGGAACAGGCCAGGAGTGGAAAGGTAATTCTCATAAGGGGGGAAGCCAATATATTGTAGGCTTGATAAATTCTATATGAGAAAGGCCTTCTTCTCAGCCCTTCTAGTGAAAGATGGTTGTGAAATAGAGCTAACTCCCTAGTCTCTATTTGATCACCATCTGATAAGAGCTAAGTTTTGTTTTAAGGATTGTGTGGAAAAGGTGGCAGGTAGTGGTGGTGGATTCTACCTCAACACTAGCCTGTTAAAAGATAAAGAGTGTAGAAATGCCATAGAATCTCTCAAATTAATCAACAAATGGATGCACTGAAGCTTGTCTACTATAGAAAAATGGAAATTGAATACAAAAGGGTGGAGAATATTGTTCCAAACCATTAGCAATAAAATATACAAAGACAAAGGAAGGAGGCTCTCCTATAGGATGAGCTACTCCAAGCATAAATTGAATTACAGACAAACCCCATAGATGATGTGCTAACAAGCAAGCTAATTATGGCCAAAAATAGCCTAAGGAGACTATAGGTTAACAAGATCCAGGGCCTAAGGGTCAGAGCCAAAATGAATTAGCTGGAGAATGGCGACAAGGGATTTAAATTCTTCTTTAGATACATCAAGGAGAAACATGCTAGGGAGAAAATAGATCAGATTATGGTAGATGGTACCAACATGGTGAACCAAGAAGAGATAAGAGATCATTTCTTTCAGTTCTACAAGAACCTCTTTACCTCTGAGGATGGTAGTGAGGCTAGTTCAAAATCCAAGTACACAAAGAAAATTGTAGCAAGGAGAATCAATGGAGATATGGCATCTGAGCTTGGAAAGGAGATCACTAGGGATGAAGTAAAGAAAGCCATTCTCTCTCTCAAAAATGATAAATCTCCCAATGCAAATGGCCTCCCAGCAGAGTTTTATAAGACTTTCTTGGAATGGGTTTGCGATGAATTGTATTTGGTCTACAAGGAAGCCATTGATAGAGGCTCCCTAGGTAGAAGTATTAATAAGGGAATCATTAAGTTGATACCAAAGGAGGGTGATAGGTCCTTAGTCAAAAACTAGAGACCTATTTCTCTCTTTAATGTTTCCTATAAGATCTTGGCTAAAGTGTTAGTTGAAAGATTGGTTGATGTCCTTCCCTCCATTATAAACTCTACCCAAACTGGTTTTATTAAGGAGAGATATATACTAGAGAATCTTATCACTAGTTGGGAGGCTATGGGCTGGGCTAAATAGACAAAGCAATATGTTGCAATGCTTCTCCTTGAATTTGAAAAGGCATATGATAGAATTGAGTGGGATTTTGTGTTGTTGGTATTGGAGGCTTTTGGTTTTCCCAAGTCCTTTTGTCACATGGTCAAAACCCTCTTCCAAGATGTTGCAGCTCAAGTAGAGGTAAATGTAATTCTTACTCAAGAGCTTTCCCTTGAGAGGTCAATAATACAAGGGTTTCCACTTACACTTGAACTGTTTGTTATTACTTTAGATGCACTATATTATATTTTAAGGGAGAACTCCTCAGTCCCAAGGGTGAAGGGCATCATTTTTCCAAACAATAATGAACTTATCAACCTACATTTTGTTAATGACACTTCAATTCTTCTAAGATTAGAGGAAGATAATCTAGTAAATCTTATGGGAAATTTGGATATCTTTTGCCTGGCTTTTAGGGCAAAATTTTCCCCTATAAAATCATGCCTTTTGGGGTGGAAAGGAGAACCACAAAACTGGGTGAGTAGATATGGTCTTCAATAGGGGTCCTCAGAAGCTAGTGAGGTATTTAGGCATTCCCTTTGTAATGGACCCCAACCTAAAGGAAATGTGGCTATGGATAAGGGACAAGATTGAAGGGAAAATTGCTAAGTGGAATAGGCAATTCCTCTCCTTGGCTAGAAGGCTTCAGGTGTGTCAAAAAATACTCTCCTCCTACATCATTTATTTTTCCTTTGTTTGGTTCTTTAATTCTTATCAAATTAATGCTATCTAGAAAAGGATAAGGGAATTTTTGTGGTTGGAAGGTAAAGGGAAGAGGAAGAGGCACTTAGTGAAATGGGAATGGTGCACTATTGCAAAATCAAAAGGTGGCCTAGGGTTAAAATACCTGAGGCTACAAGGTATTTCCCTAACATCTAAGTGGGTGATTGGAACCATGGAAGGGGGGAGCCATGGAAGGTGCTAATCAGGAAAACCATCCTTAATGCTATCCCTGAACAAGCAAAAGCATGGAAACTTTTACCCTTTAGTGATATCCTTAGTAGCAAATGGACTATGACACTTTTTGGGTCCAATGTCTTCAGGACCATTTGGAAGGCTTGGGAAATAATGAAAAGGAGCCTAACCAACTACCACTTCACCAAAAGTGATAATAGGATCATCTTGGCCAATAGATCAATCTGGTGGAATTTAAAGCATAAAGAAAAGCCACTTGCCTTAATCCAAGGATGCTCAACAAAGAATTGGGCTCACAAAGGAATTAAATGTTTTAATGAAATTTTAAAGGATGGTAAGCTAAAATATTGGAATGATCTAAGCACAGAGTTCAATATACCTACAATAACTGGAGGACATATACTATCCTAAGAGAAGTCTGTGGTCAGCTTAAATTTTCAATGAAAACTAAAACTAATAACCCTCAATTTAAGGAATTTCAATGGAAAAATGGGAATAATGTAATGAAGACAAAGGAAAAATAAATATACTCCATGCTAACAGAACAAATAGACTTAACAAAGAATATGAATAAAATCTGGGAAATGAACTGGAGTAAAAATCGGTGGCAAAAAATCTTTTAGAAAACTTGGCATAAATAAATTGAGGCTAAGAAAGCTTATTTCATATGGCTTTTAATAATTCTGAAATTATCTTTTAAAAGAAAGCATGATGACATTGATGTATGTATCTTATATAGAACACCTAAAACAATTAAACATATTTTCTTTAATTGTATTTTTACTAAGGAAATCTGGAACATGTTTTGCAACAAACAAGATATATGGGGAAATAATGGTGAACCATTGCTAAAAAGATATTATATAATTATAATGGGAAAATGGGAAAAGACTCTACTTTATTTTGGTATTGCCTCTCAACTGACATTTTGTGGGCCATATGGAAAACAAAGAATGAAGACAAGTTTCAAGGGAGGAAGAGGTTGCTTACCGAGTCTTGAAAGAGATTCATTCTCTATAATGTTGCTATGCAGGTATATATCACAGTGGAACTCTCAAAAGAAAAGTTTTGGAGATACCTGGAGAATAGAGAAATAAACATTGGCATCCTTGAGGCCAGGTATGGACACATGTGGCATGAAGGGCACCTTGGGGTTGATGTATTTCTAAAGGCTTTGCAAGCATTCTAGAATGATCTCATGGAGGGGTCAAGCAAGAAATCTAATAAGGCATAGAATAAGGGGGATAAGACACAAGGATTCTCTAAAGAGGAGAAGAAAAAAATAGAGGTATTGTTGACCCTTAAGAATGCATAGAAGAATAAAGGATGCAAGTATGCTAACAAGACAAAATAACTTCTATAGTTTTGGATAGTAAGGGTCATCAATTTTATTTATTTTTCTCTATGGCTACAAAGATGTATATCTATATTTGACAAAGTCTTATACTAGTTCAATAATTTTGTGTAGACTGTTACCAGATATAATGTTGTAACTCAGGATAGTAATTCCCATAAACATGGATCCTAATATGACGTAACATGGGATAGACTGTGGATATGATGTAACAGGGGATAAAATATGGGTATGATGTAATAGGGGATGGACTATGACTATGATGTAACTCCCAAACTATAATCTATATATGTTGTCTCCTCTATATTTAATACAAAAATACTTGTTGTATCAAATACTTATCCAACCTTGCATACCAAGCTCTATGAGCTTTCTTTAATCCATATAAAGCATTCTTAAATTTGCAGACAATATTAGGTTCATCTGATAACTAAAATCCTTTTAGTTGTTCCATGTATACTTCCTCTTCCAACTCTCTATTCAAGAAAGAAAACTTCACATCCATCTAATAAACTTTGAAATCCTTATATGTTGCAAAAGCCAAAAACATCCTGATTGTTTCCATTCTCGCCAGCAGAGAAAATTTCTCCTCAAAGTCTATTCCTTCAACTTGTGCATAGCCCTTACACACAAGCATTTCCTTGTTTCTTACCACTTCTCCATTCTCATTCATTTTGTTTCTGAATACCCACTTAGTACAATAATTTTCTTGTTTGTTGGTCTTGGGACAAGTTCCCAAGTCTCGTTCTTCTCAATCTGCATAATTTCTTCTTCCATTTCTTTCATCCAACATTCATCCTTGCATGCCTAAATCACTGCTTTAGGTTAAAATTTAGAAATTAGACATAAATTTACCTCTTCTTTAGCAGCTTTTCTTCTTGTCAACACACCTTTGCTTTTGTCTTGAATAATTTATTCTTCAGAATGATTTCTCTTTACATACTTAGGAATTTTAGGGGTCTTTTTTGGAGCTCTTCCTCTTCATCCTATGCTTCCTATTCCTTAGATTTTTCTCCTTCTTCTCTACAAACAAGTTCATTTGATTCATATCCATATATCACCACTAAATTCTATAGATCTTCATCCACTTTGACACTTGCACTCTCAACAATCTTTCTCAATATTTTATTGTAACATATGTAAGCTTTTTTTTTAGTATAATATCCAAGGAAGATACCTTCATCAAACCTTGCATCAAACCTTCCTAAGCTTTCATCATCTCTCCTAATATAACATTTTCTTCCAAATACTTTGAAGTACCTGATAGTAGGGATCCTTCCATAACATAACTCATAGGGATTCTTTGTGTTGTTTTCTTTTTCTTTAACTCTATTAAGTATGTAAATAGCAGTATGAATTGATTCTCTTTGGTAGACTTTCGGTAGGTTAGCTTATTTCATCATATTCCTTGCAACTTCTTGAATAGTCCTATTTTTTCATTCAACCATTCCATTTTGTTGAGGAGTCCTAGGGGCATACAAGTGCCTCTTTATGCCATTCACAAAAAATGTTAAATTCATTGGAGGTGAATTTCTCCTCCTCTATCAAAACTCAAACATTTGATCTTCAAATCTATTTCATTCTCAACCATAACTTTAAATGCTTTGAATCTATCTAGGGCTTCAAATTTTTCTCTAAGAAAAGTAACCCATGTCATTCTAGAATAATCAATAATCAAAAGCATGAAATATTTGTCACCTCGAAGACTCCTCACTCTTGTAGGACCATAAAGTTTTGTATGCACCAATTCCAACAATCTAGTAGAAGAATGTTTTTTACCCTTGAAATTTCTTGTTTTCTTTCCAATCTGACACTCCTTGCAAACATCATTGATAGGCTTTGTAATCCTTGGTAGATCTCTCACTGCTTGAACTAAACTGTTTCTAACCAAGCTGTCAAAATTGATGTGACACATCCTCCTATGCCATAACCAAATTTCATTAATATATCATAAAACAATGACCATCATCACCCTTGAGCTGATAAATATTTCCATTTGTCCTCTTTCCAAAAACAATCATAGTTTCAGACCCTTTTTATGATCTCACATCCATCATCCTAAAACATAATATTATATCCTTTGCTACAGATTTTTCCAATACTCAAAAGGTTATGCCTTAAACCCTTGACATAATAAACATCATCAATATTATGCTTGCCATCAAAACTAATTGAACCCATTCCACAAATCCTAGCGCCCGAATCATCTCCAAACTTGACCAAGTCCTCCATCATATTTTCTAAGTTTAACAAACTTACTCTTGTCTCCACTCATATAATTTGAGCAACCACTGTCAATGTTCTAATAGTTCTTATCTTATCTAACATGAAAAGAAGATACCAAAGTACCTTCATCCTTAACCTTTATCTCATTTGTCTCTTTTGTCTCTGGAGCACTTTCCTTCACACATATTTCAGAGTTAGCAAAAATAGATTCATCTTTTAAAGCTAAGAACAAGCATTCATTATCATCATAGTATCCATAATCAGATTCATCATTAGAAATACTTGCATCTTCTTTAACATAATAGGTCTTCTTGATCATCTTACATTTGTTTTCCTTATTCCTATTTTTCACACTTTTTTTTGGACATCTTGAATCATATTAACCTATTTGTCCACTACTAAAACATTTGAAAGATAATCTACCTTTGTACTTACCGGTGCCCTTTTTCATCCTTCCCACAAAGTTAGCTTCTACATCATCAAGATCATCCTAATCTGAATCTTCAGTCTTCTCTAATTTTCTAGCCTTAAAAGTAGTCTCCACTTTCACATCAGTATTCAAACCAAACTCTCTCATTTCAAATGCAGTTAGTGTACCATACAAATGATCTCTAGTGTAAGTATTAAAATTTTCAATTTCCTCAATAACATAAAATTTATGACTGTAAGATTTAGGAAGAGTTTTGAGAATTTTCTTTACCACTTTAGGTTCTTTGACCTTTCCTCCAAGACCTCTAATTGCACTGATAATTTCATCAACTCTCTATATGTAGCTTATGATATTTTCTTCTTCAGACATTCGTAAGTTCTCAAATAGTGTCTTCATATTATGCATCTTAGCTTGTTTAACCTTATCATCTCCTTCATAAGTACTTTCTAGCTTATCCCAAATTTATTTAGCAGTTTTCAAATCCATAACTTTAACTAATTCAAAATTTTCAAGACTACTCAAGAGAACAAACCTTGCTTTACCATTTGTTTCATAGGCCTTGATCTCATCACTTGTACTCAGTCAATTTACAGGTATAGTGTAATTAGTCTTCATTGACTACCAGACATCGTATCCAAGGTAAACCAAATAGCCTTTCATCTTCACCTTCTAGAATACATAGTCTGTGCCATCAAACATAGGGATCTCCTTCTTGTTTTTCATCCCAAATCTACCTCAAGTTGTTAAGCTTTTCTCCAAAGAACCTTGCTCTGATACCAATTTTTGAATGAACAAGAAAAATGATAGGGGGGTGAATCTGTTGTATCTTATCAAAACATAAAAAACCCTCATTAACATTTAGATCCACATGCATTCATTAAACCCTTAATAAGTTATGAAGTTTTAACATGAAGATCCAATAACAAAAACTTAAACAATTCAACACCAAACACAAGAGAACATTAGATTTACGTGGAAAACACAATGAGGGAAAAATCACATTGAGGATTAGTTCACAATATAAGTAATTGCAAACCCAATTACAAGGGTTCACTGCTAAAATAGGACACACTATCCAAAAAGGCTCACTACCAGAATGAAAAAGAAGATAGAGAAGAAATTTCACATAGAGAACATGATCTCAGTGCAACAAAAAATCCACCACAATAGCTCCTACACTTTCACAGTCTATTTGAATGATTGCAGACACCTTTTTCTCACTGCATCTGGTGATCCAACACTTGAAAGTTCACACTTCTTTGCTCAATTTCACACCAATCGCATCATACACTTCACACTTTTCATATATCTTGCATCTATCTTGACGTCCTTCAACAATTCAACTCATACTTATACCATCCTCAACCTCAAAACTTTATCCAAGGTCATAAATGCACCTCAAATGTGCAAATTCAAATTAGGTCGGTGCCAAAGCACTTTCATGGTAGGTAGAAGTGAATGTGGACCAAATCAAAACTTAATTGGGACCCAAATCAACAAAACCACTTAAACACATGCTACCACTAACAATATTTATCCTTTGCATGTAGTGTAAACACCAGGTCAACCGCTACCCATGCAAACACCATTATTCAATTAAGCACACACTTCATAAAACTCAGAGATGACTTAAAAACCACACACCATGCTTGAATACGATCTAGAATATTCATTGAACACCCTATAATCCATCAAAATCCTTCGCAAAAACTTCCACCTAAAGAATGAACAAACCAAGTACACTCAGACAACTCTACCATACATTGTCACTTAAAAACTTATCTTCCAAAGCACCAAACCTCAAATCCTCTTAACTAAGATAAACTACCAAAACCATCAACACACCTTCAGAACTACAAGACCTGAAGCATAACTACAGATAAATATGGAGCAAAAACATTTCTCCTAGACACTTCTGCAATGCATAGTCACACACTGGTGAACACAACTTCTATTGTACAAAAATCCAGCATACCATCTCTTGAATATAACATCTCTCACCAACATATCTAAATCACATAGGCAAATATTCAACCTATTAAAAATGCAGAGCAAAACCAGAACAACTCTCTGTAACACAAAACATCATTGCAACACAATGCTTCCTCTTTTTATCAAATTTTCTCAAAAGTACTTGGAAACCAAGTACCAGAGACTCATCCACAATATATTCAACACTACCACAACCATAGACAAAAGATTATCAAAGTAACAACAGAGGTTAACACCAGTAGCTTAACTGATGACAACATAATGCAACAAATCAAAGCATAGACAACACCAACTGTTCATCACCAATCTCTCTCAACATATATAGTTGACACCAATTCCAACACAAGCTTGTTGACATCAATGACAACACCAATCTGCACATACTTGCAACACAACCCTTCTATTACCCAACTCCCATAACCCTTTTTTTCTAAAATCATAAATTTCTAGGAAAGGATACTAAATAAGGTGTGGATTTTATACATAATATCCTAGACCTCATCAATAATAATCCCATCCAAGTCCTAGGAATCAATGATAAATGCAATAAATCTATAGCCTTGTTTGTTAATAGATTTTTTACTACATATATTGTTGATGGGTGTTTTTGCACTTCTCAACACAGACAAAACACAAGTGTTGTATCTCTCTTGAAAGGTGAAGATCTGCAACTAAGTTTCAAAAAATCACCCCAAGGTCTCTCAAGTGTCAGGTCGTGACTATGCAAAAACAACTCAATTGTTGATGTGATTTGTTGGTAATCACAAGGGGAATTTATGGTTGACTAAGCATGGAGTTTCATGGGCCTGCAACAAATTTTAAAAATTCTAAAAATTGATGAACAGTGATAGCAACTTTATGACAACAGACTAAAACTTGTTTAAATCATTAGGTTTGGATTTACTGTGATGCTGAAATGGTATATGTAGCTCAGATAAGAAAATTCAAAAGGTTAAAGGGGTTTATAATTTTCCTAGGTCTGGAACTATGATCAACAGTAACAATGGAGGATGTTGTAGTAGATAGACTCCCAAACTAAGTTTTGTTCAACCAAGGGCAGCCTATAGTATAACAAAACTAGTGCAATCTTCTAAGGCTTACTTATGATTTTTAAACTGCAACATGAATACTTAAAGCATGCATATACATAGTTGAAGTTAAGTGTTATAAATGAATTAGCTTAGACTAACTTTAAACATCAATTTGTCATCAACAAATAGCAAAAGGTATGATCTAGGAGTGCATCAAATACCATAACATACATCCACCATTAAATTTGAACATGAAATACTAGCAGAAAGTAAACTTAAATATAAATAAACAATGATGAAACAAAATTTTGGAGATAGAATCGTGCACACATAATGTACAATACACAAGAAACCATCAACTTTAATGCTTTTCTCATATATTGCAGCAATATGCCTCTACACAACAACTCATCTCTCTCTTTGAAAATCAGAGGATGCCCCTATTTATAGTTTTCAAAAATTAGAATGAATGGTCAAGATTGTTTTACAATGAATGGCTCAGATTCATTCTAGTTTAGGGTTTTCACATCACCCAAAATGAGTACAAAATTTACAATATAAAAAATAGACTATTTTGTCTTTTCTCCATTTTGTCATGTAGTCTATTTTTTCCTATATCTACTTATTTAAAAATTCATTTATTACAGGATTTCCAGCTTCTTTTTGCTACAAGGCATACTCAACAAACTTGCTAATGGTGGCCAAGAGATTCTTTTCCTTAGAGAGATAAGATTTAGAGATCTGGAAGGCAACTCTTTTGAATCCTTCCATCATTTGATCTCGATGTTCTATGCATTTTGGGTCCTGATCTAAGCATTTGTTCTAATTCTGAGAAGGCATGTGCAACAAAATCCATGAAGTCTGCCAACAAAGTGTCATTGGTTCCTTGCTCCATTCTCTTGTGAAACTCGTGCTTGATGGCCTCTCGATCTAGCTCCAATGCGAGCATCTCATATCCCGTCATTAGCTTCAAGAATTCATTGCACTCAGCCCGGTGATCTATAATCCGCTCATGATTAGCCTCCAATTCAACCAGGTACCTCTCCAAAACTCCTTTCCTATACTCAAAATTTAATAGCCATGCTTCAGGTAGCCAATGATCTTCTTTTGAAAGCACTAATTCCTTTTCCCATATCTCCTTGGAGAGCTTGAGAATGCTCCCCAACTTCGGGTACGTAATCCTGTAAAGCTCGAGAAACTCCTTACAAATATCTATTTCCTGCTCGATCTCCTTCTGTAAAACCCAAAATTAATTATGCATCTTGGTTGCACAGTTAATTCCCTTGTCACCCATGTCGATAACTCTCTTGAAATAATCAAAAGTAAAATTGGTCAAATTCTTCATTTTCTCCATTTTATTAATCTCTTCCTTTGAAAGCAAGGCAGGCGTAGGCAATTCCATTGGAGCTTCCTCTACTGAAGTTGTCCATTGTATGAAGGCAGTTAGTTTTTCAACTTGTGCTTTCACCTCCTCCTTTGTTGATTGATCCTTATTCATTTGTTGGAGGATGGTGGAGACAGATCCCTAGAATTCATCAATCTTTTGGGTTCAAGATGTGTGGCCCAAATTGACAGTCATTATTTGATAATCCTTGCCCTGCAAGGTGTCTACATCTTTGTCTATTGTGAGAGTAGATACTTGCACTATCCTAGAGCTTGAAGAATCCATCATGATATATGATATGATCTTTAGCTTCTTCTCCTTCCTACTCTTCACTTGTGCCCTAACCAATATTGCTTCTAGTCGAGCCTTAGGATCTGCAAGCACTGGAGCCTTCCTTTTTAATTGTTGCTCCAACCATGAAGGAACCTATGTTTGATGACCTGGGGATGTAGTATTGAATTCATTATTTTCTCCTTCCTCTTTATCCTTTGAAGAATCATCTTCTTCATTTCTAGGAGAATCTTTGGTATTTTCCTCTTCTTCATTCTGCTCCTCTTCTTATAGTATGGTCTTTCCCTTGTCAGGCTCAACAAACTCATTGTTTTCTTCATCAAAATTGTCTTCTAGTGTTGTCCCCTTGGCTTCTTCATTCTCAATTTGAACACTTTTGTCGCGCTCAACGTCCTTTTCATTTGCATCTTCTCCCTCTTTATCTTCCTCTCCTTCTAGAGGAGCTACTTCATGTTGCAATCCCTCATCTTAGCCATTTCTTGAAGGCTCATCGACCTTTTCTATATCAATATCTGTATCAATTTTCCCTTCCTCAGAATGATGTTCCTTTGGGCTTACTTCTTTGTCCTTGTGTTCCTTTGGCTATTCCTCCTCAAGTTCTTGGTCATAAGTTTCAACATCGTAATAAGCATCGAATTTACCTGCATCCCCACCCTTAAGAGTTTTCTACCCTTCTTCATCATAAGCCACCTTGTCCAAATTAACTCTTATTCCCCCTCATGATGCTCGAAGTAGTCATCTCAGTCAAAGTCCTCTACCTCCTCAGCAATATCCTCTATTGTTTCTTCAGGCTACTCCATGATTAGCCTCTCCATTTCTTCATAAATCTTCATAGTAGCCTCCATTTTAGGTGTCTCGGTAGGAGGTGGTGGAAGGGGCAAGGCAGAAGAAAGTTGGGCCGTTAACATTTTGAATTGAGGACTTAAGATTACCTCAGAGAGTTCAGATGGTACATTTTATAGATATGAGGCAAAGGCTTGTGGTAAAGTGAGGGGTGTCATGGAGGTTGTTGGTAGAGAGGGTGCTAGAGTGGAAACAACTCGCAATGGAGGCAACAGCGAGGAAGATGATAGTGGAGAATTTGTGGAGGAAGAAGAGTTAAGCAACACTATGGGAGCAGTTGGGGAAGTGGAGGTGAGGTGGACAAAGATGTTGACAACATGCAGAGATGAAACATGCAATGATTTGGGAGTGGAAGGGGATGGTGCAGCAGTAGCGGTAGATGGAATCATAGTGGTGGTGGGTGGTGGCGAGCGTGGTTGTTTAGTTCTTCCTCTTGATGTGGGGATCCTTCCTCTTGGATGGTAGGAATTTCAAGAACAAAGGTTCCCGCTCTCTTTGGATTCTTCGGTGGCTTCTGCCCATCAATTGACTTCCTGATATACACTTTATGCTTGGGCTACCACTCAAATGTGTCTTTCCTTTTCCATGATCTTGTAACAATCATAGACTTAGGAGCCTCACCAAATGATCCTATAGTAGCGCCACTATTTTTTTCACTTTCTATGTCATCTTTGAGATCCCAATAGCTTAGCTTTGTACCTTACTTGTGAAATTGAGTTATTTGATCGTATATCCATTGCTTGGTTCTTTGTTCTATCAGGCAAGTAACAAGGTTCAATTTTGTAACCTTCAGCTCATTCCAGTCAATGACAGGTAGTGGCACATTAATTAGAGCCTTGTTCTTTTCATCAAGAATATTTTCATCTTTGACAATTTGATCTAGGATTGGGTATAATTTAATGGCCTTCATAAATTGGGCAGTCATCCTCATGTAGTATCACTTTCAGACTTCATGATCGTCATCACATTTCACCCAAAAATCTTTGATATGTGGCCTGTGAGCATACTACCTTGTAACCCGCTTCTTCATTTTCCCAAGAGGATCTAAGCCCCCTCTTTCTATGTGAGCTCTAGGTTGTATTCCACGAGCTCATTTTTTGAGTTCTCAGCACATGGGACAGTAGGGAAGAAATACATCCCTTGCCCAAAGATAAGAGGATATTGGACCCTAGCATGATGCTTGTTGTGTAACAAAGTGTGGGTAATTTGCAACTATCAAGTAAGATCTAGCAATATGATTTTGTCATTAGGGTATCGGGGCAACTGGTAGGGTCTTCCCGAGAATCCTTCTACTCTAACATATGTAAATTTAGGCAACTAGATAAACCAGTACCTGAAACCTTTCACCACTACCTTAGCACTGTGGGACATCCTCTTATGGTAGTCTCTTGACAGGGTGCGAATGATATGCTCGATGAAAGCACCATTGACTCCCCTGTAATCTTTCTTGAAATTTTTGTATTGTAGCTGCAAGTAGCAGTCGTACACCCTAAGTTGACCCTTCTTCATTCCCAGTGTCCCAACATAATCTAATCCTTATATGGGAATTTCATAGCTAGAAGATAGACCAGATATGAGGTCATGTAGAATTTTGAGGTCTTTTTCACCACAAAAAATTGATTATGCAGATTGCTACTAATAAGCTTGGCCTAGTGGAATTTGGCCTCTCCCCTCAAGATCTCTTCAATAAAATAGACATCCACTTCTGAAAGAGCAAGGAAGTGGGGAGGCCCATTACTCTTCTTAAGAGAGTCACCAAGTCATTGGTTTCCTCTATAAAGTCACTTTTGTATAGTGTCTAGGGCACCTTGTTAGCACTACCCCGCTTGTCATGGAGCCATATTTGGTTGATTGTTATTTTGCAGCCTATAGGATCTTGCTTCCAAACATTTAGGGCAAAATACTTCTCAACTTCTTCCATTTTATCAAACATGGGAATTCTAAATGTCTCTCTGATAGACTGGGGAGTCAAATCTGCCAACACCCTTCCATCCCCAGTGACTATCCTTCTAGTTTGAGAGTGATAACATTCTCGACATGCAAAAACTAGTTCTGGAGCAACTACGGCAGGGGGAAAGTCGGTTGCCTTGGCAAGTCCGCTCTTCTTAATTCTCAATGCTTCCTTTATCCTTGGGTTGACCATAACCCTTTGTCTAAACTCGTCAATACTGACATGTCCCAAGTCTGTGTCCATGACCTTATCCCATTTGGAGGTGATTTTTGAGGTGTACTTAACCCCATAGAACTTGTACTTCATTTGCACCTTTTCTTATTTTCCTCTTGGAGTCATTTCTGACTCTTTCCTTTGTTTGCTTTCTCTGCGGGCTTCTCTGTTGGTTTCATTAATCTTGCACACAAGAGGTGTAGTAAGTGTTTTGACAAATCGAGAGTGAAAATTACTATTTAAAACATACCAAAGGGGCATTAAATGCATTCACATATCTTTAAAAGATCATTACATTCATCATAGTTTGTCATTTTAAGCTCATTGGTGAGTTTTGCAGGAATGCGGGTTTGGAGGTGTGGGTTTCCACCCTGTGGAAGCCTCCAGGGTGAAATCCTTAAGGAATGCATTGGGAAGATGGAATTTCGCAAGTAGCCACCCGATAGTGAATTTTCGCAATGTTTGATTGTTGAGTAAATTTTGCATAAGGTCATTAGGCACGTGTGCAAATTTGTGATGGAGGAAGTTGGAGTTTTTTTGTTTCATTGAGTAATATTTTGAGTTAATATGGAGATTTGTGATGCGAACACCATAAGGCGGGTCACCATTGAGCCTTTGTCACTAGACAACAACCCAGGATGAGCGTCATTTCATAGATGGTGACTTGCATGGGTAGACCCGTTGAGCCATTTAGTCCTATGATTAAGCGCTTGTTATTTTGGGCTGCAACAATAGATATGTGATCCACAAGGTAAGAAGGTAGTGGGTTTTCATTGCTAAGAAATGGTCAAGAAATGACAAGCTTCCATGGATGATGATTCGTGTAGAAGGGCTCACAAAGGTGCTTTGATTTTGAAGTTCTTTACTATTTGAGTATGAGGTCAATGTTAGTGGAAATAGAGAGTGCAAGACCCACGCAACGGAAGGACACATAGGTTTCATTGCTAAGAAACGGTCGTGTAGGAATGTCCTTTTGACAACGACGGTCCCCATGGATGGGCCTGTAAGGGCATTTTGCCTTCAAGTTTCTTAAGTTTTGCTTGACTGTGATCTTTTAACTTTAGGCTAGTGTTATTCTAAAGTCAATGAAGATTTGGAGGGCATAAATCGCTACTCATAAATTCATGTATGATTTGTTGTTAATCAATGACTGAGACGAGTTAGAATTCCACACAAGGAAACCCGCAAGGGCGGATCCACAAAGATGGTTTGACTTCAAGTTTCTCCACTTGGTTTAAAGTTTCATGCTTAAGGAAGCCATGGGTGTGGGACCCGCACGATGGAAAGATGCAGAGGCCTTGGTGTTAAGTAACAACCAAGAGGACATGTAAGTCCACTAGTAGAATTTGGAAAATAAATGACTAGGTGACTAAAAATGGCTAAATTCTACTATTTTTTTGAAACTCAGCTATAAATGAGTAAACAAATAACTAATTTGGTCGTTGACTAAAAAATTATTTAGTCGCAAAAATAAAAAAGACTAAATAGTTAGTCACGAAATACAAATTAGACAAAATTTTAAAAACTCATTTCAACCAATTATTGGCGCGATGTATTGCGCATGTCGATGTATTGGCACTTATTCATGTTTATTCGTGTTCATTACATAAATATTCCTCACTTCATTCGTTAGTTGTAGGTTAGCCTAGCACTGAGGCGTTTTGATCAATTATAGCAGCTACTTGCATGGGCGATAAAGATTTGGAGAGGACCTGGAGACTTCTGAAAAGGTGGGCAAAGGAAAGGAACTGGGAGTTTGCTACAATGAATTTGAAGTCGACAAGGTCCTCTACAGCAAAGTCAGATCTGGGGACGCCCTCTGTAGTGAATTCAAAGGTAATTTGAAACCCTCATTACATTAAACACATCTATAACTATTTGATTGGCAACTCATAGTAGTTATAATCTACTGCTCCTAATAATGTTCTTTTACAATCTTGCCACTGTTCTACTTCATAATGTGTTTGAGCTAAATATAATAAAATTTGGGTGTCAATTCCAAAATAGAATTTCCTCAAACAATTTTGATACATTTTCACTACAAGCGCAAACTATCCTTGAGCAAAGTAAACACGTGTTGGATTTACCCACACATCAGACACCTGATTAAAGATGTTTCCTGCTGCAACTTCTTGTACCTATGTAAAAATTTCCTTTGCAATATCAAATCGACCCATTTCAGCTAGCACAATGGCTGCCCCATTTGCAACATAAACATTTCTTGGTCTTTATGCCAACACTTTACAATACAGTTCTCTAGCCTTCTCAACATGTTGTGCCCCCACCTTTGGATCCCTCCTATCATTGCGAAAAGTTGCAAAATAATTCCAATTTCCAAGTGAAATGTCAACATAAGAATTCTTTGCATTTGATTCACTTTGTGCAACTTTAATTATTTCTTTGTTTTAATCCAGTCATCTATTTTTAGTTCCATTTTTCCAAGCATTGATAAAGAATTTGATGAGTTTTTATTTACCTTAAGTGCATCCCCAATCAATTCTAGACTTAGTTGGATCTCATTCTGAGCCTGAGCCATGGCTGCAAGACATAGATATGCATCCACATAATCATGAAACTTGAACAATATTAGCATGTATAAAATATTTGCTTTTCAGTATCATGTAGTTGTTCAAACAACCTAGAAAGATTAAATAGTGTTGTGACTTTATCCCAGGGTAACTCAAGTGAAACACCACCTTCTTCTAGTCGATGGAAGAATTCATATCCTTAAAGAGCACAGGAAAAATTGTAGAATTAGCACTAGGGCTTTTATTTATGAATTCAACCCAAATTCCATTTCCTAATGCCTCCATAAAATTTTGTTGATCCAACTCTAGTTCATCACGCTCAAAATGAAGAACCCCAATGTTGTTTAACAATTGAATGGGTACTTTTTCTCTGCTCTTCTTTAGAAGAGACTTTGGCATCTTGAGAGAATCTGAGGCTGCACTAGGGTCTGATGATATTAATAACTCACCCATCATGAGAGGGTGGTTAGTTGAAACAAGAGTTGTCTCAGTCAATTGTTCCACAAGAAAATGCTACCCTACAGTGAAGAAAAAATGATTTGCTAAATGATTCAATGTCATTGCATAGTGCGGGTATAATTCAAAGGCTCTATGCATCTTTTCCATTCCTTCATGAACACTACCTTTTTCACTAACTGTGAGAATCCTACAAGTAAAAAATGCACAAAACTGACCACAAAGATTTATGTAGAGGCAAAACATCATTTACTAATGCCTCCATAAAAAAAATTTGAGCCAACTCTAGTTTAACAATTCAATGGGTGCTTCTTCGCTAGTCTTCCTCATAAGAGACTTTGGAATCTTAAGATAATCTAAGGCTACACTGGGATCTGATGATATTAATAACTCACCCATCTTGATAAATGCATGTGCATCATGTGGATCTATGTGAGTTTCCTTTCTTAAAATTTCCAAAGCCTTCTCTCCCTACCCTTGTTGAGCATATATATGGCCTACATCTTTCAAGCTCTCACAGTTCTTAGGGTGGACCTCCAAAATCTTTTCAAAATTTGAGAGAGAACCCTTAATATCTCCTAGCTTCAATTGAACCTATCCACAAACTCTTGTGGCCTCTAGCATTCCTTGATTGATGCCATGTAGTAGTGGCCAGTTGTGTCATAATCACCTTTACTATGATAAGATCATGCAATATTATAATATGAATGAGATTTCATGAGAGGGTGGTCAGTTGAAACAAGAGCTATCTCAGTCAATTGTTCCATAAGAAAATTCTGCCTTATGAAGAAAAATGGTTTGCTAAATGATTCAATGCCATTGCACAGTAGGGGTATAATTCAAAGGCTCTACGCATCTTTTCCATTCCTTCATGAACACTACCTTTTTCACTAACTATTAGAATCCTACAATTAGGAAGTGCACAAAGCTGACCATAAATATTTTCCCCCATTTTAAACAACAAAATTGCCAAAAAAATGCATTTAAAACCTGCAAAAAAATGCAAATTAAATCACGTTGCTTTTCATGCAAAAAAAAAACCATGAGACCATAGCTTGTTGCTTACTATTATGCTTTGATATATTTTTTCCAAGCATCCATAGCTTTTTCGAAATCACCTATTTTGGGCTTTTATCCATAGCAACAAGGCAATGAACTGTTTGATAAAATGCTTTGGTAGACATGTATGAAAAATGTGGTAGCATAGAAAAGGAAATGAACTTTGGAAAAATACCTCAAAGAAATGTGGTCTCATGGTGATGGAATTCCATGATGAATGCCATGACAAGAGAATTGTTATGGATTGTCATGACATTCCATCACCATGAGACCACATTTCTTTGAGGCATTTTTCAACCAGTTCACTGCCTTGTCTATGCTATTGCTTACTATTATGCTTTGATATATTTTTTCCAAGCATCCTTAGCTTGTTCAAAAGCACTTTTTTTAGGCTTTTAGACATAGCAACAAGGCATTAAATTGTTTGATAAAATGCTTTGGTAGACATGTATGAAAAATGTGGCAGCATAGACAAGGCAGTGAACTTTTTGAAAAATGCCTCAAAGTAATGTGGTCTCATGGAATGCCATGACAAGCAAATGCAATTGGTAGCTTCTCCTAGTTATTAGTTATGCAATGTGAAGTAATTGCATAACTACTTATGTTGACTTTGTAAAAACTATACTGTAATTGAAATTTTGTCATCTATCAACATCTAGTTATTAGTTATGCAATGCAAAGTAATGCTTTGAGTTTGAAAGATGTGCAATGCAATGTAATTATCAATTTGAATATAAACTACGCAAATCTATTTTTTAAAAATTCATTAGTTAAACTCTCTATTTTATTTGTTATCTATAACTCTATTGCTATGGAAATGCCTTTCAATTAAAAAAATAGTTTTTTGTCTCTTATTCAACAATTTTTTACATTTTATCATCTATCAACATCTAGTTATTAGTTATGTAATGTGAAGTAATGATTTGAGTTTGAAAGATGTGCAATGCAATGTAATCAACAATTTGAATGTAAACTACAAAAATCAAATTTTTACAATTCATTAGTTAAACTCTCTATTTTATTTTCTCTCTATAACTCTATTGCTATGGAAATGCCTTTCAATTAAAAAAATAGTTTTTGTCTCTTAGTCTACAATTTTTTGTTGGTATACGTAGAAAATTACAAATGTATCAACATCGAAGGTTGACTAGGGATCAATACCATGGATTAGATGAGAGAATAGCTGATGAGAGTGACATGGACAAATATCCATGTCCATGTAATGATTGTCTTGGTGGAAAGGTGAAAAAAAGAAGTCAGATTTATCGACATATGATAAGATTTGGGCATAGTGGTATAAGCCCTTGGAATGCCATTTTTTTACGAAGATATGATAGAATGGAAGAGTGTGAGAGATGAAGAGGCAACAAACACAGATGAAGTGGCACAAAACATAGATGAAGTGGCACCAAACATAGATGAAGAGGCAACAATGTTAGACGAAGGGTTTAAAGTTGATAGAATGTTGAATGAGGGTCTAAACGATGATTGGGCCAAGTTGATGGAGGATGCTTCAAATCCTGTGTATGCTAATTGAAATTTAAGTCATTTGACAACAATCCTTCAAATTCTTAACTTGCAAGTGGTTTTTGGTTGGACAAATGAGAGTGTAGATCGGTTATTGGCATTATTAAGTTCCTTGTTACCACCTTACTCCACATTGCCAACAAAATGAAGTCAAAGTAGAAAGGAAATCACTAAGCTAGGCTTAGGGTATGAAAACATCCACACATGTGTGAATGGTTGTGTATTATTTTTCAAGAATCTTGCAAGTGAGAGTGAATGTTTGAAATGTCATGAAGTGAGGTATAGAGAAGGGTTGAAATCAGTTGTGGTTCCTATAAAGGTTCTTCACCACTTTTTGGTAATCCCACTATTACTCCAAATGTATAGGTGCAGAGAAATTTTTGAGCTTATGCAATGGCATGCCCAAAATAAGAGCATTGATGGAAAATAATGACATATGCTTGATTCTAAGATGTGGATGGAATTTGATAACATATGGCCTAATTTTTATCAAGATCCTCGTAATATAAGGTTGGGTTTGGCTCTAGATGGGGTGAACCCATTCTCAGATCAAAGTACTAAGTGGTCAACTTGGCTAGTGCTTTTAATAAAGTATAACTTGCCTCCATGGTTAGTAACTAAACCATTTTTGTTAATGCTATCATTGATTATACTAGGAAAGAAAAGTGTGACTTCAGATACAATTGATGCTTATCTATAGACGTTATATGATGAGCTAATGGAATTGAGGAAAGGAACTGAAGCAATTCAATCTTTAAGGGATGGTCATTCAATCAAATTCACTTTAAGAGCTTCCTTGTTTTTTATGATTCATGATCTTCCTGCATATGGCACATTGTCTAGTCTCAGTGTTCATGGATACCATGGATGTGTTGCATGCAAATTTAAGGATTTTTTGAGGTACTCAATAATTTTGCGTAAGTGTATTTATTGTGGACATCATGCTTACCTTAAAATGGATCATCCATATCGTCAACAAAAAACACAGTTCAATGATCAAGAAGAGAATCGTGAAGCACCATTTCTAATAACAGGTGATTACATTATTGAGAATGGACAAAAAAGAATGTCATTTATTGAAAATGATGGGATCATCGGTAGTAGATATGATCCATGTAATGAAAGAGGTGTAAAAAGGTTGTGCATATTCTATAAGTTGCCATACTTTAAGGATATAGCCATTAGGCATACTATTAACTTTATGCATATTGAGAAAAATATAACCTATGCTATTATAGAAACTCTTTTTGGTGCTTTTGATATTATTTCATCACGTGAAGACTTTCAACAACTAAATATTCATCGAAATATTTGGGTTGAAAAATATGATGATAAAAAATATAGAAAATGTAGTGCTCCTTATGTTTGGACAAAGGAACAATGTGCACAATTCTTACAATTGATGTCTCAGACTTGCTTTCCCACTAGATATGTAAGTAGTAGTATTAGAAGTCAAACTAACATTAATGGCTTAAGAGGCCTCATGACCCATGACTATCATGCCATAATGGAGAATATTTTACCTATTGTGGTAAATATATTAAATTTGGCAAAGGGGCCAAGACTGGCAGTTATAAGGTTGGGCCTAATATTAAAGAGAATGAGTTTACATGTATTAGATCCTTCGAAATTTGATAGTTTGAGGGAGGAGGTTGTTGAAATCCTTTGTCTATTGGAATGAGAATTTCCACCAACAATCTTTAACATTTCTATGCATCTTTTGATACATCTACAATATGAACTAAAGCATTGTAGCTTGACAAGAACAAGATGGATCTATCCTATAGAACGATATATGAAGGTTTTAAAAAAAAAAGTTCATACTAGGGAAAAACTAGAAGGTAGCATGTTTGAGGGATATTCAATGCAAGACGCCATAGGATTTTGCATAGAATATAGGAAGGATTTTAAAAATTTCAATCAACATGTATGGGACGATGGCGAAGAAAAGATAGTTGCAGGTAAAGTATTAGAAGGCAATGGATGTCACTTCAAGATATCACATCAAGAAAGAAGTGTGATACATGCCTATATTCTTAAAAACACATCTTCGTTCAATAAGTAGCACCAGTAAAAAAAATTACACTATAATTTATTTACTCAATTGTATTTACACATTTATATTATCAATCTTACTATTTGTACGTTAATATTCTATGTAGAAAATATGAAGAAGACAATCAAGCTTGGATGCAACATTCACCTAAAAGGAACAAACATCATGTTGATTTGATCGAAGGTGATTCTTTTCTAAAATTTGAAGAATAGATTGCTAATGCAGTCAGTGATGCAAAAGAAGATGGTCAAGATATTATAAGGGAGGAAAGTGATCTTTCATAATCTCCACATTTATGAGCTACATATTTTAGTGGAATGTGGGCCTATGGTAGTCATTTAAGAGTGGAAGAAAAAGACAAAGGAAAGATAAATTGTGATTGTTGGAGCAACGAAAAAAGTATCCCTTCTACTTTTCCTTGCTTGTTTGGGCCCTCCTTGTGAACTAGGCTTAATGTTGCCTTGATTTAGTGTTGTAATGTGGTTGAAAAATTCACATTAAGTCTTGGGCCCTTGTGAACCAATGAATTTAAATGGTACCTTGCTAAAGTGTTGTAACACACTTTCATGCTTTTCTAAGGTTTTATTAAATAACTAAACCTAATGAACCTCTTTTTAATCTTAATCTTGCCTTATTTTAAGTGTTTTAAAGTGTTGTAACACACTTTCACACATTTCTAGGGTTGTCATTAATAATTGGGCTTTCTTATGCTTTAATTGGCCCTTTTTGCATCCACAAGCCTCATTTAATGTATCTTTTCAAGGATAATCCTGACACCAATCATAATTCAGGTGTTTCAGGTTTGAATGGCCCAAATTTAGTGATCTAGGACTCATTCACCACCTTGAGTGAATGAGTCCCACCTAGATCTTTTGGTCCTGAACTTGGTTTCACACATTTCTAAGCATTTTAAAATTTGGTCCCAAAAATTAGGCCTAGTGGGACTCATTCACCACCTTGGGTGAATGAGTCCTGTGTGGTCCAAAATCAAAATTAATTCAAATTTTTGGCGACTTTTTATTTTCCTAGATCTGATGTCGGCTTGTAGTGTTGTGATTTAGGGAATTCTTGCATAATTGAGTATAAATACAAGTTTATTTCTCTCATTTTACACCTAACAAGTTGAATGAGCATCCTTATAGAAAAATTGTGTTTACAAGAGCATTCATGTGTTTCCAAGAGCATTCAAGAGTCTTCAAGAGTAGATTATCAAGCATTCTAGAGCATTCTTCAAGCATCAATAATCATGTCAAGGACTTCATGCATCATGTTTGTTTTTGAGCTAACGATTGTGATGTACGGTTTTATGATTCAAGCAAGCATTTCATTCAAGATATATCACCTTCAAGCAAGAGTCAAGATCCTCATCCATTAGAGAAATTTCATACATGTTTGCAACACCTTATTTCTAGGATTTGGTGAGTTGTAACATCACATTTTTTTCATTCATCATTCTCCATTCATATTTCATTCTATTTCAAGGTTTAATTACCAACAAGGGGTTTGACCATGGAAAACCCCTATCCACTAATCCAAAAAAAATTTCCTCTCTCCTTTGTGTGTGATTTGCAGGTCTAGGTTACATATTTCCTAAGGAGCAAGATTGGAGAAAAGTTGTCAAAGTCGTCATCAAGTATTGGAGAACATTGGAGAACACCTACAGGCTAATTTATAGAGATTCGAATCTGAAAAATTGCATAGGCATATTGAGTAGACTGAGGAGAGAAAATTAAAACTTTGAAGCTTCAAAAAACCCTAACTAGACTGATTCACCACTTCTGGCAAATGAGTCCTAGTTCCAATCGAAATTCAAATTTTTGCAGATTCAGATACCCATTTGGCAGATTCATGTTCTCGCACAAAAACCTAGATTTTGGATTGATTTGCCCAACTTGGCATATGAGTCCTCGTCAACATTAAGGTCAAATTTTCTAGTGTTTTATAGCTCCATTCAACCATCTTCAAATTCTCAGATGTACACAATTTATCTCACAACTTTTTGTTTAGTTCATTTACTTGTCATTTTGTAGATCATTGCATTGAATTAGGGTTTAGTGGTGCATCTTTCATTTCATTATATTTTCCAAGTCTTAAACTTGGTGGTGAACCCCTCAAAAGTTTGCATTCATCCCCTAGGACAACCCTATTGCAAGATCTATTTCTCTTTTGCATTGGGATCTCTAGGGTTATTCTTGAGTGGAACATCTTGAAAGTGAGTGTGCTCTATGTCCTAAACCATACGATAGCACTTAATAAGCCCCCCTTTTTCATAGGTTCCAATTGTGTTGTTAGTGCTAAATTTCTTCATGAAATTGAGAATAAATTTTATGTTGGATTTATCCAACAAATTATTCTAGTGGACTATGGTGAAAATAGTCCTATATTTTTAAAATGTAAGTGGATTTGACCATCTACAATACAATTTGATGAGTATGGATTTGTACGTGCAAATACAAGACAATTTTTATCAGAGATAGATGAGCCATATGTTTCTCTTCTTCAAATTAATCAATCATTTTTTATTGATGATGTAAGAATCCCAAGATGATCATATGTCATTCAAATAGAGTCTCGTTCAAAATAAAAATTTATGGAAGTTGTTGATACAATGGTTGATGGGCAATATGTTAATTTACAAGAAACATTGGAATAAGTGGATGAAGATGATGATGGAGTGTTTGAAGAAGACATTTTGATTACCAATGAAGAGATTGGGAGAGAGAATGCATTACATGTCACTAATGAGGATGAGGAAGAAAATCAAGTAGATGCAAACACAAATTATCAAGATTTTGATCTTGTTGGAAATGTAGATGATTATGATGATTTTTTGTCACCTTAAGAGGTTAGCTTGTCACTTAAACTTTGGCTATATGTATGGTGTAATTTATTATTGAATGTAATAAAGATCTGAGTATAGGTATGCTTATTCACTATTGTTTTACCGATACATTTATGAATGTAATCATCATTATTTTGTTGGTACATTGTATATAAAACCTAAGATGTTCACTATTGATTTGAAGTGCATTTAAAATTAGGATCAATCATTCTTCTTAGTTTTCTTACTTTGGTTGAAAATTCAAAATTATTTTTGTTTAGTTAGAATATAATTTCTTGTATGACCTATATGTTTTCTAGATGCAAACATATAATGAACATCTGTTATTTAACAATACATATAGATATTTTAACATTAGGTGAACTAAGCCTCCCCATTATAAACAAATAAATGATCTCTTAGGTCTGATTGACATTGAAAACTAAAATTGAGAGATTGCAAAATTAGAAAATTGTTCAATCTTTTCAAAAAAATGATAGCTAAACTAATACATTCATAATAAAATCCAATATCGCACTACCACAATAGTCAATAGAGGTATGTGTGAGATGGAAAGACATATAGGTCAATGTACAAATGATTACCGCAGTACCGCGACAACCAAATATGAATATCGTGGGGTGGCGGTGAGAACATGTTAACAACTAAAGTAAACTGCAACCCTGCAAGGGGTAAACAATGACATTGTGGTATGGCAGTGAACAATCATGCAACCAATAGAATTAACCCGTTGTCCTGTGAGAGTCCAAAGGGGTGTGTGTGGGGTAGCGGTAGCTCGCAATAGTCTTGATATGATAGAGCGGTGTGGTGGTGAACAATCACTCAACTACTAGAATTAACCTGTCGTACTACGAGAGTCCAAAGGGGTGTGCATAGGGTGGCGATACTGCTAATGCTACCTCGCAATGGTCTTGAAATGAAAGAGTGGTATTGCAGTACAAGCTATCAAAGCATTAAATGATTACACTGTTTGATTTCCCATGATCAACGACATGTATTCAAACTTGAAATATGGGAAAATTCTAAAATATTTTGCACGAATTAACATTAATAGTGAGGTAACCAAGATAAATAAAAATATTACTTGTGACTCGACAACATTTTGGAAATCATTCACAAAGCTCAGCGTATTGCAGGCAAGGGAGTTTAAGTGGGAAAACTCTATAACTATTATTTTGTTGGGTAATTTCACAGAAACCCTCTATAGCAAGTGTATAAGAACTGAATTTGCTTCTACAAGTAGACACTTAAATAAATCAAGTAGGAGTAAATTTTTCATCATGTAACCCAAAAGAAGTCAACTTGCGAGTAAAAAGGAGGAGTCCATAGTTTCTAAATCAAAGAAGAGGTCCCTGCAACAATCCATTTTAGATGTGTTACCTAATTTTGTAGACAAAGGATTGAAAAACATATTTAAAGATACAACCCATGGATGTAGAGACCCAATTATCCCTATCTCAAGGTGGGATCTGTTTTGGTACTTCTATGAAAAAAGGGATGAGAAGATTCTAGTTTTGAATCCTTGGATCTTAGATTTGGCCAAATTGATAGTCCCAAATATCTTAGTAGATGTTGAGTTTATTAAAGCATTGGCACAATATTATCACCTGACTACCAAGACTATAAGAATGCCAGATGGTTCACCATTAGTGGTGTTGGCTAAAGAAGCAATTATAGAGTGTTTTATGTTAAAAAAGCAGGCTATCACTAAGATCAACTTGGACATAAGTGAGGAGGATTATAGGAGATTGATAAAAACCTATAGGAGTGATTAACTTCCTTTACATATGAAAAGGGGTGTAAACAATAGGAGGATACCTATCTCCCCCTCCCAAATTGAGTCGTTTTCCATAGAAGACTTCCAAGTATATTTTAAAAGAACCTATTTTTATTTGTGCCAAGTGCTTGGAATAGATGTTGAAGAGAGAATTCCAACCTATCTCATGATGATGGCAATGAAGATAAAAAATCCCGAAGTCAACATTGAGTATGACTTTGCTGCTGAAATTGAGAAAGGGCTACATGAGGGATTTTTACAAGTAAGAGAGAACTTAGCTCCCATCACTTTCAGGAAATACTCTCTGCTGTGTCATTTAATATTGTACCAAAACATAAACAAATGGACTAAAATAATGTGTTTGGGAATGACTGATGATGAAGGGAATAGGTTGCCTGTACAAAACCGGTGTTACATCTGGGGTAGTAGATGCAAAAATAGTGATTATGTAATATTTCATGATGATTTCGTAGTAAAGGTCATGGCCACTCTTGGTCATATTTCACCAAGATTGCCTAATAAAATCATGCAAGTATTGAGACCTTTAGCATTGAAGCTAGAGCAGGGATTGTTGGACTCAAGGGAACACTGAGAGGGGGGGTGAATCAGTGTTCATTAATATTTAAAATCCATCAGTCTAAAACTTGAAACCATTTCATCAATGCATTAAAGAAAAGATGTATGCATTCAAAGTAAGCATTCATAACACCATGACACACAAATTTTTGCGTGGAAACCCTGTTAGGGGAAAAACCACAATGGAGGTTAATCCATAATTTGAGTACTCAAATATAATTGTTTACAAAAGGGAATGCACTTGCATTCAAGCACACTGTCTAGAGCTCATTGCTCAAGAGAAAGGCTTACTACCATACAAAATTCAGATTAAAACCATCTGAAGGGTGAACTACGATAGTAGCATCAACTTAGGCCAAGTGACAGTTCTGGTGAAGCTCATGGATCTAATTCTGGATCTGCTTTTTGACTTTGCACTTCGCTTTACCCTATTTTGCTCTCTTCTATTATTCGCATCACTTATGATCAAATTTGCACTATTGTACTGTTGGATCTTGCAATTCACACTTCTATAGACACATCCTTATTTTCACATACATAAATAACAAAAACCAACCTCTTATATATATCTGCAATCAAGGATTCATTCATCCACTAGTCGGCTTTATAAAATATTAAGTTACTTTTAACTTGTCAACCAAATCCACTACTAAATATTTATGCACGTACTCCAAAGTTAGTTAAGACGAAGAGATGACCCAAATAACACTTAATCAAACATGAAGACTTATAATTAATTACATCTTATAAATCTGCGATTTTTATCCTTGTCAGGTCGGCCTTCTATCATAGATAATCAGCAAATTAGTGCATTGTATCTTCTAGATCATGTACCAATTATTGCACATCAAAACCAAGATACTACACACATCAACAAACCTTCCTCAGAGATCCACAACCCAAAATATCTTTTCGGTAAGGTGTTTAGATCAATTTCTATGCCTGTTAATCGAATGCCCTGTTCTTTACTTTGTTCTACCGGTGGGAACCAAAATTATACTTAAGTTGCATGACTTGGGTTGCCATCAATGACAACACTTACAAGCCATATGCCAATAGGGACACACTCACAATTTCGATGACTAGTTCTTCTTAGTAGACCAAACAGTAATAAGGGTCTATGGGTGTCCTCAAGCCCCATATGTTTTACCTAAATTTTTCTCTGCAAATGTTATGGATGGAGAAAAATGTTATGAAAAGACAAAAAAAGGGGACATTCCTCCTCGACCTAACTGAATGTGAGGAGCTATCCATAGGGTTTGACACTCTTGAAGAACTATAAAACTATTTGAATATGCGGTATTCATTGAAGTCATGAGGAGAAAGGGTCTTTGATCCTGAAGGGCATATTAATTTTAAAAAGCAGACACTTCTCACTAAAGCTGGGATTACCCATGTAATGGATTATGAAGAAGATGTAACAAGAAATTTCTTTACAACTGATGAAGTTTTTCAAAGGAAGAGGAAGTGGGAAATCACAAAGAGGCTTGAGGAGGAGAAGAAGAAAAAGGGACATTGGATTCCAAGGATTCTATGTTGAAGAAAATGATCCTATCAAAAGGATGAATGTAATAATTGACAACTTTGAAATATTATATGTTGAACCAAAAAAGAAACCTGAGGGCCAGTCTTCAAAACCCTCCAAGTTTCCCATCAAACCAAGTGGTATTGTAATCATAGAGCCCCTACCAAACACTACCATGATTTAAAGCATCCCCTGAGCAACCAAGTCCTAAAAGGAAAAAGACACATGGAGAGGCCCCCTTAGTGGCATATGAAATAAGTGGAGTAGGGGATACTAAAGAGGTAGCCGATGTACTTTTGAATTTTAAAGATGATGAAGTTGATTAGCCACTGCCTAAGCTTGCAAATAATGCTCACAAACTAGAATAAAGAGTGGATGTAGATGGGCATAATGATCAAGAAGTTCATGATGATGAAAGGGTGATTGTTGCCCTTAGATTTATTGAAGATGATTAATTTATTCAAACTCTCGAGTTTAAGGATTTTTGTTTTAAGATGAAAATGAAATAATTTGAGGAGAGACTCCAAATTAATAAGATGGGCATTGAGGAGTCATAACATGACCAGATTGTTTCCCAGACTCTTGAAGAACTCAGGATTAATGAAATTACTATTAGCCCCCAAGAAGCAAGAAAATTGGTCTTAAAAAGCAATATACTAATTATTCCTGGGATGGAGTTAAAAAATATATTCTTATTGGATCAAATAATAAGCCAAGAATATCCCATGTTGGTTTCTAAATTCAATTTAGATGAGGGAATGAGTGGCATAGGTTACAATCCAAGACTTGAAACCCTAGCCTTTTGGACAAAGTAAAAAATAATAGAAAAACCAAGATTGGTTGATGTTGTAAAAGAAATGAGAGGGACTACCATGGTAAAGACACTTCAAGAAACATCAAAATTGGAGGCAAATTCTATGAAAATGCACTCAACAATGTTTACTATGGATGTGGTTAAAGTTATGGAGCTTAGATTGGTAGAATATGAGAAAGCACAAACTAATCTAAATGACAAAGTGAATAGGTTATTCATAAAAAATGTGAAATTGAAAGAGCAGTTGAAGGGAGAAAGTCCTTCCCAAAGCACAAAATTAATAGTATACCAACCCCCTACCATCCAGACTGATACAGGTGCAATCACTATTGAACAAGTTAATGTTCTAAAACAAGAAATTGAGAAGTTGAAAAAGTCTAATGAAGAAACAAATGAAAGATCAAAGAGAGAAACCCTTAGGGTATTGGAATAAATCTTGGAGCATAGGTTAAACTAAATGTGGATAAATTGGAAAATGTGTATGAATGTTATGTCTCCTTGTCATAAGTAGTTGATTAGATAAAGGCCCATGTACCTATATTGGACCCCTTATTCAAGAAATGACAACCTCTCATCGCACCTTAACGACTTTGTGCAGAATTTTACAAAGGAGTGTTGAGGCCCCCATAGCTTTAAATCCTACTAAGAAAATGGTTTGAATGGTCACAAATGAATTTCAATACATGTTTGCAGAAGACCAAAAGATCAAGTCAAGAATGGATTCATTTCACACACTAAAGTAGTGGTTCGTGCCTAAGGTACTAAGGGATGATGATCAACTGAAAGGCTCCAAGGATTGGATAGATGAGTTTAGCAAAATTGTTCCCAATTGCCTCACTAATTTACAAAAGTATGGTGACATAAATATTCACCGCCTCAATTTAACCTTGGATGGAATAATTGCACTGAATGTTGGATACTCAAAATTCATCACAGATAGTAAAGGGTTATTAAACAACAGATGGAAGAGTCACTTGACCAACACGCACAAAATCTAGGAGTACAAATGGCCTCATGATTACACGATGTACCAATGGGAGCAAACATATCTAGCTCCCCTAGAAGAATAGGCCTTGCAGTGAAGTACCAAGCCTTGTAGATACTATCATGGAGAGAGAACCTTGCCAGATCTGAATGATCACGGGTACCTTACAATGAGTAACAAACTTCCATATCTTGTGAGTGTTGTAGACTTCAACATCTAATAAATTGTCCTCACTTCTCATCTTTCATTTCTTTTATGTAATCCTATGTAAACAACAATAATTGAGACTTTTTGATTTATGTTAAAAATGGGTAATTGAAAAGACACTTTTTGACATGTCAGTCAAGACAAAATTTTGAAACATATTGTAAAATATTTTTGAAGATCAATAGAATGAAGTTATAATTGGTGGTCGAATTTAGGTTTCAATTGTTTGTTGAAGTGAATTAATGAAGTTATCTTGCTGTCTCCAGCTTGATCTTTCCTTGTTATTTAAATCAATATATCAAGGGTATATTTGGTTTATCAAAACACATTTGCTATCAAACAACTCATTTTGTACTACATTTTGATGTCAAATCTTTGGTAATTATGGTTAGTTTCATTACATTCAAATTCTAAATTCTGGGAAATTATATACAGTAAATAGATTGATGGTTGTTTGGATAGTGAAATTAGCTCTCTTAGAAATTAATTGAAATATCTAGAAGGATTATTTTAATTAAAGATGATTTTGTGGTTATTTTTCTAACAATGATTAACAATGATTTTACAGTGCACCTAACTTGCCATTTTCATTCAAGATACAAGTCATGATCAAAGTCAAGCATGTACCAAGAAGATGGTACTCTACTTCAAACCCTCAACCTCACTTAGTTTAGTCTACTTACATGGGGATATCAAGGAAGTTGCTAAACAATTAATATATATCATTTGTTGTTTGTGAAGGAGAATCCTGTGAGATCCAATATGGCAGTGGATCAATACCTGGTTTCTTAAGTAAAGATGATGTCACAGTTGGGAAACTTGTTGTGAAGCATCAAGTTAGTAATTTTTGGATGTTACGACTTCCCAGTTGGATATCAACGATCTTTTCTCATAAACTTAATTTGAAATTTATGTATAAATGGATTCTTTCATGGTGCAGGTCTTTATTGAGAGAACACATGAACTAGGGTTGACATTTTTGTTGTCCAAGTCTGATGGCATTCTTGGGCTTGATTTCCAAGAATTTTTTGTCGATAATGTTGCTCCAGTCTAGTTAGTGTTGATAGCCTTCATTCCACAATATTTCAACTTCATTATATAATCTGAGCGTATCATCTTTCTTATATTTTGAACAAGGTTATGAAATCAAGGGTTCAATATGCATATTTCAGGCCTATGTTGAACACTCTTTTTAAGGCATTTGTTGACAAGGCTACAATTTTTTAATTGATTTATTTTTCTGTTATGTTTGGAGTTTCTTTTGTAAACTTACAATATACAATGCACTTTTATTCTTTCTGAATTGAGACTAATATTAATTTTGTCAAGAGTCTTTCCAAGAGAGATGGGTTTCCTTCCCTTCCATCTTGTTGAAGCTCTTGCCATGGTGCTACCAAAATAGCTTTCACACTAAATTACTCAAAACAAATTAAGTAATCTAAATTTTTATTAAGACTTACTAGGATCTAAATCTCACTTCTAAAAAAACTCTAAGAAATTTATTGATTTGTGGCCTTGGGAATGAATTTGGTGGAAACCTTGATTTTACAGAAACTCCTTAAATTATTCTCCAAATAACCTCAAAATTGGATTGTAACAACTTCAATATAGCCTTGAAAAACCCTTTAAAAATTAAGAAAAAAATCTACAAATTAAGAGAGGTATGTGTTGAACATAATTTTCCATCTAAAATTGAAAAGAATTACCTTGTTTCTTACACTTTGGTTGCCAAGATCATGTTTTGATACTACTTGTAATGAAATTAATTACATAAGAGAAAAATATAATAGGAAAATTGCTACAAATACTTGATAATAATAAGCCACTTTGAGGGGGAAAAACCTCCAAATATCTCCAATGAGAACAAAATTCACAATTCAATGATAATAAAATAACCACTAACTCCTATGTATATCATACTTATGCATTGATTTCCACCCATGCTAACTTGGATACCTAAATATATCATCTAGGATGACGTAATCACCTAAACAAGATAATAATAATATTCATATAACATAAATAAGAGTCAAGGTAGCCACACATTGACTACTCATAACCCTATTGCTCACTACGTGGTCTAGGGTGTAGCATGTACATTAAAAAAAAGAGGTTTCACCTCTTATCAAAGAAGTAATGAACTTTCCCTCTAAATATAACAAACCCCTACATCACATCAACATAGGATAGATCCATGTGGAGACAAAGCATTTGAGGATTAAAACATGGCATGACCCCATTCTAATTATTTAATGATTGATTTATTATTAATTGGACACTAAGTTAGTGTAGGGTGTATTTGATTTCCTTACACTATTTTATGACAATTTAAAAATGGCAACAAAAATATTAAAAAAATAAACATTTAAAATTAAAAAAATAGATTAATAGAGCCTCTAAATTGTTTAATATTTTTTAAATATAATATTATTATGGTGAAAATTATGCATCCATGTCTTTTACCCTTGTGTTTTGGGTCCATAGTGACTAGGTTGTCCTTAATTGCATCAACTATTGGGTAAAATGGTAATTTTCACATTGAAGTTGGTAATTAACATTATCCACTTCTAATCCCAACATCACTTATTCCCATACATCCATCTCATGCCTTAATTTTACTACTCATTGACTTGGTTTAGGTTTGTGAGTGTGAATTTGATCTAGATCACCTTTGTGCCCAAAGATTTGAATCCTTCATTTGTAAATTCAAATTCAACCTTCATTTGTAAATTCAAATTCAAAAGTCTATTGCCTTTTCCCCTAGCTGTTATGAGTTGAATAGAGTGCAAGTTGTGCCAAATTTCATGTTAGGATGGTGTATTATGGTGTATTTAAAGAATAATCTTAATGGAAAGAATCATCTTGTAGATATCTAGGGTCTAAGATTTTAAAAAGGAATACATTTATATTTTGATTTTTAAGTAGATGAAACCATTTACATCAACATCACATCATCCTAGAATCATTGTATTCTTTCTCATTGTCCTCAATATTTCACTTAGAGCTATAAAGTTAGTTTACATGGTGCTTACCAAATTTGGATATTAGATAAGTCAAAATAGCTTAAAGATTGAATATTTACCTAAACCTAGATAGTACATAATTAAAAATCTAAATCAATAACATAAACATACATTTTTAAAACCTTGATAAAAATATTTTTAACACGTGAATAAAACCTTTTGCAATAAAATCAAAGCTTAAGAACCCTTATAATTAATTCATTTAATTTTCTATATTTAATTTCTATGAATTTCAAAGTATCAATTGTAACTCCTTTATCTAAGTTAGTTTGTTTGTTAGTTCAATACATTTATTTAATTAGTCTAGACAATTTCATATAAATGTAATTTTTCTTCTATAAATATAAATCATGCTCACATAAATATAAGATATGGACGTTTAAACTACTTTCTAGATTAAATTATATAGTAAGATCTATTTGTTTATTTATGTAACATTATTTTAATAGTTTTTTAATTTAATTTTATATGTTTTTATAACACAGTATAGATTATTATAGAAGAAAATGAGGTTTCCTTAGGTCCAACTGACACTAATTGAATGATTTCAATTAATTATGGGTTTGCCTGAATTGTCTGGGTTAGAGGGTTTTATGTTTTGTAAGGGTTTTTGGCTGATACGTCTCTTCATAGTTGGTGGTTTGCTAGTTTTTCTTGTGTCTTCAAGAAGATGGGTAAGTCGGGTGTCTCTGTTCAACCCATTAGGAGGTCAAGAAGGCTTAGTGTGTTTGAATTTCAAGAAGATATTTCTGTTATTGAGCATGAGGTACCCGAGGCTTCCACACCACCAAAGGGCAAGGACAAGGCCCATGGAAAAAACAAGAAGGATGGTGTTGTGAGCACCTACAATCTAAGGAGTTGAATTGTTTCTGAAGAATTGATCAAAGTTAAGGGGAAGGAGTTGGTTAAGCCCAAGAAGAAAGCAAAGAAAAGGAATAAGCATCACAAGGCTTATCTAGGGAGGCACAACTCTCCCATTGAGATTTTTGACAACCCTTCAAGTGACGAGGGAGATACTGACCTAGAGTATAGCCATTATATGCTTTCTTTGCTACCATATGAGGATTCTGGTGAGGGAGGAGTAGTTGCTCCTCCAGTTTCAAAGTGAGCACGAAGAGGGCAAGCATACTCAGATGCCGACGAATTAGAGTAGCGTCTCAGCCTAGTTTTTATTTTCGACGTGACCATTGCCACTGCATCAGGATTGTCCTCTTCAACACGTGTCTCATTTTTTGTCTTCAGTGTTGATTTGGAAGTCTTTTGGGTTGCTATGATGGAGAAGTGTTGGAATCCGTATCCTCAACGATAAATATGCTTTTTTTAGGAAGTGTGTAAGTTTTTGCCTCTGGTACTTGTGGATAATATTCTTTGGTCTACATGGATGCGAGATTTCAGTGATGTTGCATCAACCAAAGATGCCCTTTGGAAGGCTGGCTCATCTTCTTCAACCAACTACATGGAGTTTGTTATCATTTGCTTCCCCTTGTTCTGAAATTATTAAGTGTAACCGTTTGGAGAATATCTTTGAAATTGGCGTGAAATTCATCCTCAAATGCAAATGATTGTATTTCGACATGTTGCTTGTTGCTCCCATGTCTTTATAAATGGGATTCCAGGGCCTGAAATAAGGAGGTTGGGTAGTGAGTTATTCGGGTTTCTAATCACACAGGGATTGAAAAATTTACTGATTAGTCTAGTAATTTGTCTTAGGTTTTGGTTTGTCAATACACATATGTGATCCTAGTGGTAATACTTACAATATAGAATAGTAATATTGCAAGTTCAACACCATTTTTCTCTCCTATGTACTAGTTTTACAAGTTATGAATAATATAATCAAGGTTATCTTATTTGTCTTTGTCAATTTCAGATAGATGTATGGCTCTATTCTTGTTTGTTAATTCAAGGAATTAATGTAGATACTTGAATATAGCTATAAACTTGTATTGAACTTAATGCTAGGATGATAGTAAGAAGTAAGGGTTAGAACACAATGCTGGAATATTGTAATGCAACATTTTAGAGCTTCATATATTATTAGGTGTGAAAATTACTGTCATGTTATGTATCTAATGATATTGACTCTGTTATGAGGATTAGGCACTGGACTAGGATAAGTAGTCATATTGTGTTGTGTTGATTTACTTGGTGATTACCCATTCATCAAATCAAATTCTATAAAAGGGTTACAAAGTTATGAGGTTTTGTTATTCTCATGCTTTAAGTGTGAATTATATTTGAGAAGCAACCAACTTCTTTGATATAGTTGCTAATTGAGCACATATATGAGAATCATTTGTGTACATTGTAGTGTTATTAAAATCAATGACACAGGAGTATCATTATGAAAACATTGCTAGGGATCACCATCCTGGGTTTCACAGAGCCCAAAGTGAAGGAGCAAGGGCCTCAAAACCTTTACTTATGTGTTGGCCAGTCCTTACCCTTGCTAACCATTGAATCCAGGCATATTTATAGGTGAGTGGTAAGATTAAGTTTGGTTCCCATAAAAAATAATCAACAGTTACTTTACAAGGATACAAATCCTTTTAGATCAACCCTTATAAAGTGTACAAAAAATAAACACAACATGCAAGGCCCCTATAATATATAGATTCAATACTCTTTTTAATATACTAAATCAAAAAGTATCTATATTATTTACACCTTTAATGATGTAAAATGAGAGGGGACATGTATATTTCAAATGATTAGAAGTAAATGCACTGAATATCTTGAAACATTGGCATATAACATCAAATTGTGCCAAATAGAATAACAAATTGTACAAAACATGTGTTTAGTTTGCTTAAGGTAGGAAAGTGAATGAGGCTAATCAACCAAAATTTGAATTACACTTTTAGAAAGGAAGGAAAATAGTTACTATAAATAATTATTTGATAGGGTAAACTTTTCCATTCTTAGGACACTCCATAAACAAAGGACATGGTTGCATCTCTGTCATCTTACCTAAATTTCTATTTATAAAAAAACATAATATTGAATCTTTGGGAGACTTATAAAATACAAGGGTTCACCCCTTAAAAACCAATTTATGAGAGCAACTCATTTAGGACAAGGGGATCAAATCCCTACGTTCTTTCATTTGATTGCTTACCATTGTCACATTATAATATTTGAGATCAACGATATTTAAAAATATCTTAAAGTGTTGTTACTTTACAAGGAGACACATTCTTTTAGATTGACCCCTATAAAGTGTACAAAAATCAAATACAACATGCAAGGGCCTTATAATATAGATTCAATACTCTTTTTAATACAATAAAAATCAAAATGTATCTCTATTATTTGCACCTTTAATGATCTAGAATGAAAGGGGACATGTATATTTCAAATGATAGAAAATAAATGCATTGAATATCTTGAAACATTGGCATATAGCATCAAATTGTACCAAACATAACATCAAATTGTGCAAAATGTGTTTAGTTTGCTTAGGGTAGGAAAGTGAATGAGGCCAATCAACCAAAATTTGAATTATACTTTTAGAAAGGAATTTGATAGGGTAAAATTTTCCATTCTTAGGACACTCCACAAACAAAGGACATGGTTGCATCTTTTCCCTCTTACCTAAATTCCCACTTGAAAAAATCATAATATTGAATCTTTGGGGGACTTATAAAATACAAAGGTTCACCCCTTAAAAACCAATCTATGAGAGCAACTCATTTAGAACAAAGGGCACATTAGCTAAGAGGTCCACATGTTTGTTACATTTTTTGAGCTAACACACAAAAAATATTTTCTCCAACCTCTTATATTGTATACAAGCCTCTTAAGGTAACATTTTAGCTTCTAACTCAACCTGTCCATTGATTAAAAGTAATAGAATCTCTCCTAACAAAGATCACTAAGTTTAAACCTTTCAATAAGGCCTCCATCCACACCTCATTATTTGTCTCAAGCTCTTAAACAAAGTAGTCTCCTTTTGCAAATTTCCTTAAATATTTTAAGAGGTATTAAGCACTTGCTTGACCATAATTTTCATGAAAGGCCCCATCAAAAGTGAGCTTCAAAATCCCTTTAGAAGTTTATTTTAAACATTATTGATTCTTTACTTTTAAAAACCAAATACCCCATTAATCAAATAACATTTGATTTTAAATTGTATCAACATAATAATATTATTTAGTCATCATATTGACTTCAGTTTTTCAAATTTATGGAAAAGTAAAATATATTCACAAGTCTTATGATTTAAAAAATAAAGAGTTAATACTAATTAATATAAAACTAAAAGTTAATATAAAGGCTTATGATTTTATATTTCTTAAAAATTGATATTAAACACTAAAGACACAATAATCATGATTAAAAATTTAAATAGATATTTGGTTTCACATGAGAATTATATTATGAAGATTTTAAAGTGTATTAATAATTAAAATTAGAAATGTATCAATTTTCATGGTTCCTCGGTAGCACCTCCTTTCATTTATTTTGTTAAACTAGTTCATAATTCTTGATTGTGAATGATAGATGAAATAATGTGACAAAACGTTGATGAAAAGAAATGCTTACATGATCTAATCCATAAATATTCAAGCTAACATTATAGATTCTAGACATTTCATATCTTTAATTTCTCTTTTAATTGAAAAAAGACTTTATTAAAATAATCAAATATTTCATATCTTTAATTGATCTAGTATTGTTAGCCCACATTAACTATAGCAATTTAATTTTCACTAGATTATAATTTTATAATTACTGGAAAGAAAATAAATCAAATAAAATTAAAAAATAAATAAAATAATATAACCTTCCTTGAACGTGAGTGGTGACAAGCCTGTAAGGAAGGTTAGGTAACTGCCACACAGAAATGAAACATGTTTAACACGCATGTCGTACGTACAAGTGGCGGCAACTTTCTGACAGTTGCCCTATATTTATTCATCTTATCAGGCACGTGGGAAACGGGCAGAGCCCGTGCAATGCACCGGCATGTTCGGTCAACATTGATGAGAATGAAGAGGAGGAAATCAGCTCCTCAATTCCTCTGCGCGTATACTCTTTCCTCAGGTTTTCCGTTTCTGTGAACGTCATTTGACATATATTTAAGTCTGTAACAGCTTTGGGTTTGGTCTCTTTGCTGCACAATGGACCGAGAGAAGATCGTCGAAAGAGATTTCATGGGATTATGTAACGGCGACGAAATTGCAGAGAAAAAGGAGACGGATGCAGGGACTGTGAGTATATAGATATTAAGTATATGCTCCTCAGCTACATATTTATTAAGTAAATGCCTATTTTTTCTGTCTTTTTGAGTTTTCTTGAAATAGTTTCCTTTTTCTTGTTATGTTGAGCCCCTTATTCTTTTATCTTTCTTGAATGGTTAGTATTGTGGGCTATTTTAAGGCGGAGAAAAAATTGTTCTAGAAATTTCTTTCTAGGTAGTGGTAGAAAAAAATCTGTTTATTTTGTTTATTTGCTAAATGTATTTTTAGCAAAATAATCCGCAAATCGGGATGTAAGAGGAATGGTAGAGGTGTGCATGTTATTTTTCATGCCCGTTGGAGGCCATGGTTTGCATTGATTTGTCAGCACTTGTGATTTTTCTTGTCTTCTGTAAACCCTTCTTTTGACCGAGTCTTACGCCCAAGTTTTAACATGATCGACTCATACTTAGAGAATGTAAGAGATGAGTATGGGTGAAGCTGATAATTTTCAGGATTTTTTATGAAACAAAAATCAATGCAATCAATAGAAATGTTGAAGTTACATATTTTGTATCTGTTTGATGAACAATTTTTTTGTCTAAAAAATTTAGTAAAATATTTGATGAATAAAATTCCTGACCATTTTTTTAAAAATTTAATGATCCACTTTCCAACAGATTTTCTAAGTGTCAAGGAACAAATTCTTGGAGAAAACCTTGTCTATCAATTTTTAATATTTGACGTTTAGAGCACACTCTATGATCCATCATAAAAAAAGAAAACTTTAGGTAAAAGAGTGCAGATTTCAGATGCTAACAAATATATAAAGGTCAGAGTGCCAAGGAGGCTGGGTTGCCTAAGGAAGCACAAGAGGAGGCTTAAAAGTGTAGAGAATAAAATCCCGTGATGAATTGGAAGGTAGTTTTTTATGGGCCATCTTTTTTTACCAAGAAAATTTCTAAAAATTATTTTCCAAAGGCCGTTGACCAATTTTTCATATAACATCTAACATAAAACTGATATATTTTCCAAAATACAGATGTAACAATAGTAATTTTTTTTGGTGTGGTTTCAGAAGCAGCCCACGACAGTGGTCCCATGCAGAGGGCTTCCTAAAAAAAATTTCTTAGATAGCGGTGCATTGGGGGGGAGAGGGTGAGAGCGCTTTCTAAAATTTTCAGTGGGTGCTGCTGAGAAATATTGAGGAGCATTTCACAAACCGGGTGGTCTGAGAAATATTGAGGAGCATTTCACAAACCGGGTGGTCTGGTCCCATGGATTTTATAGCAATGGGCAATTTTAAAATTTTAAGCTCAGAATTTTGAGGATGCTGGTTATGTCAGGATTTTTTTTACGAACAGCTGAAATTGTGTTTTTAAGTAACAATTAATGTTAAAATTTGTTGATACATGATATATGGCAAAAAAATTCTTCCAAGCTGGTGGGGGGGACTTACAGCAGGTGCCCCACCCTAGAGGCACCTGCTGGAAAGCTGAGAACTAAAAAAAAGGGGCTCCAATTTTTTTGGTAAGATTCTAATTTATCCCGTAGCATAGTTTTTGTCATCTCATGGGACCTCTGGCTCCATAAAAATAGATCTTGAAGCCCCTCCATGGAACTGCTTCCTTAGCAGGCCAAGTGGGCTCATCGTTTTTTTGGCTGTTTATATTTCAGCTGTTATGATGTATTTGTTGATTTTTTAAAAACAGTATTTGCATTCATTTGGCCAAAAAACTTTTTCCAGCTTTATTGGAATACAAAATATAATGTATTTGGAGGGAAAGATGTAATCTTTGGTCACATTGTAAATTTTTTAAGGCAGTTGCTACATAATTTCAGCCCCCTCTATCTCAGAAATTCTACATTGGAAACAGAGATACTCCAGCTTTTTCAGAGAAGATTCCAAGAAAAGCTGTATATGGTTTTGGAAATATTCATGTGACCGCAAGCTCCTTAGAATGAGAAGCTTCCCTGCATGGGACTATGTTGTCAATCATATATCACCTTCCCTTTGACTGGAAAGGTTTACCCCCAAATTTAATAAGTAAAACATGTACCATCCCCCTGAAAATTTTCTGGAGAAGATGTGAATGATATCAAGGTCTATGTAGATCAAGGTCATGTAGTTTGCCTTTAGATGAACTTACGAAGTTACTAACTGCTCACAGATTCACACATAAAAAGGGGTAATAATTCCTATGTTCCAAAGGTGAAGCAGCCCTGGACTACAGGACACCTTCCCCTCATTTCTTTATCTTGAAGCCACAATCCAAACATCCCCAAAATACATGGAATGCATTGCCTATGTAGGCCCCAAAATAGAGGAGGCTGGCAAATCTTCTCTTATAAAGCAAGAAAAAATACTATTGCATAAATTCCTAATTTTATCCTATACTATACAGAAATTTCAGTTATTTTTTTTCAGTTTTTATGCCAAAATTGCAGTTTTGTTTTCCTGCTGTATAAGAGTTGATATTTTTAATCTATTATAATGATGTAATTGTTTAAAACTTAAGTCATTTTTCACTGTTAATGTAAATCTTCAGTTGATTTGTTTCTTTATTTACATTTATTGAGGTTCATATCAATAAACCCCTTTCATTCATGTATCTGTTTCGATTTTGATTTTGAATATATATATTTTTTAAAAATTAGACTGCAGGAATCGGGTAGCATGACCCCCTATAAACTGCTGTGCGCCTGGTAAATTTTTTAACGTGACCGGCGGAGCTGGCGCAACACGCCCTCCGGTACCATGGGGGTGGGGGAGACTAGACCTCGTGACCAACCTCCTGCAACAAGAAAGATTTAGCCAACCGAGCTAGGGCCCCGACCCCATTGATTTTGAATATATTAGGATACGTGTGAAACTGGATTTATTCAATATATATCTAAACTTAGATTTGGAAATAGTTTTTTGCACTATAAATGAAAAGTGAGATTTTGCATCTTTTTTTGTACAGTCAAATTGTTGTTTGTGTTTTATTATGATTCCATGCTTTAACTTAAGTAAGAGAATATTTATTTGTATTGGAATAATATTTTATATTCTTAGGTCTGCATACCCTGCAACCGTCTCCCGAAATTTGCAGGGTCTCTCTAGATCTCTCCAAAATGTGCCTCTACGTTTTCATCTCACTATGCCCCTGAAGCCCTGTGAATCATTGCATAATTCTCCTTAACTCCTCCATATGTCTTATGGTCTTGGTGAATCAGAATGGAAATGAATTTTATATGAAAACCATGGATAACAGTTGCAATTGTTAGATCTAATGAAATTTAACATTGGATAGTAGAGGTCACACTCAGGTAAGTGAGCCACCTTGCAAGTCAGAGTTGACAAGTGAATGATCCTTTTGATAGATAAATTATCATGCTATTTAAATTTGGGCGCCACACATGAGATAGAAGGCATACCCATGTAAACATATGAGGCTTGAGCTTGTGCCCTTAAAGGGAGTTGACCATCATGATAGTTTTGATGGCCTTGGTGAAGAATTACTGTGGCTGTTGTATGGATCGAAACTATTATGCTATAATCCAAATAAAAACCTGCCTGGAGCTCCCCCTATCAGAGGCTAGGAGTTCCTGCAAAATGAAATTGCTTTGATGGTATTATTTAATTTCAAAATATCTGTTCATACCAGTTAAGAATTAAAACTTCACTGAGCATCAAAGTTGAGCTGGTCAGCTATATTGTTAGCTTTCAGTTTAGAAAATACAAGAATGCTGCAGAAGAGATTGGGCAAAACAGATCAAAATCATTTTGATTTAAATCTACAAGTCTAATAAGTTTCTAAAGTTTCCATACAAATTTTTTTTTCTCCCCTTCAAAATTAAGAACAGTTACTAATGGGGGCCTTACCCAAATGCAAAAGGATTTTTCTTTAAGAAGCTGCTGTAGCAGATGGGAAAAAACCACATCTCTTCATGGTCCATATGCACATCTGAGATCCTTTATTGTTTGACAAGAACTAGGCTTCACGGTTGCCACAATCTTAAGAACTAAAGCTCTTGGTCCTGCTATGGACTTAAGTATGGATATGGGCATCAGAATTTTCATTGCGACATGTTTGGAACAGCCATACAAAAAATATTTAAGATATAACAAATCTAGCAATATAAACAAGATTAACTACAATATGTATGGAACATACAAAATTAACCAAATAACTGTTTGAAAATTGATTATTTACTGTCAAATGTCATCTGATACATCAAAATAATTTGTAAGCTTACAGCACCTATTCAAAATATACATATACATAGTGATCAAACTGCATAATACACATAGAAACTCAAAAAAGTTGTTGTATTGCTCTTCATAGAGAACATCAACATCATCATTTGTTGATTAAAGCCATAATCAGCACCAGTGTTACTCCCTCTAGTCGTGCTATTTTGGTCTTGTGTAGGAGTTTCATGTCCTCCATTGATGTTGACTAATGGAAGATGTGCAATGGAAGCAACCTAGCTGAGATAATTTAGGTCTACAGCCCGATGCTTCATCTCCCCTTCCTTTTGTCTTGCTTATGTGAAAGGGGGCACATTTTGGAATTCTTATAGATCAATTGCTTGTAGTTGGTTTGCTTGATACCGTGATTTTTCTTTTGCATCAATGAATCCATAGATAGGTCCATGGATTCTATTGCCCAATGGATAAGTTTTGCTGGTCTTGTGTTCTAGTTCAGATGTCATGTTGTAGTCTATGGTCTTGTGGTCTCAATTTTATTCTAATATAATTAAAGGTATATAAGTGTGTCAATATGTATTTTTTGTCTTTAAGTCACTTGGGTCATATTCAAGTTTTTAACTTTTGCACATTAATGAGCATATTAAGTTATTTTAGGAACTAATCACTATTTAAATATACAAAAGGAATTAAGTCATGTAATCTTTGCCATTCATTTAAAGGTCAATTTGGAAGTGTTGGATATATTTAGGGCCCATGAAAAAGTGAGTTAAGTCTTTGTTAGGTTTGAAGTGGGTTAGAGGTTAAGTGATAGTTGGAGCTAGTCAAGCAAAGCAATACAATAAAAGAAAGTAAAATGAATGTCAAAGGGTTCTTCTCTCTACATTGGAAGAGGGCTGTGAATTTGAGTGCCATATATTTTGTTTGTGTGAATGGAATGTATACTTAATGTGTGAGAGTCAAATATGTTTTAAAAGGGTTATCATATATCTTTCTTTGCAAAATCTTATTTGTAAAGGAAGATAGAGTTTTTCCATGTGCCTATCCCATCTATATGTATTTTTTTTCATTTCTTGATGGACTTGTGCTATTCGAATTTGAATGTTGAAGCTTTGTATCACTTGTATGTAGTTAGATATGGAGAATACTGTGCTTCTCGATGACTTTTGTTGTTTCCATTACATATTCTATAGGTACCAGGAGACTTGTACTCGCTTCCTAATACTTGTCTCCCATACTAAAAATGTGTCCTTGACTAGAAGACACATATGAGGACATCTATAGACATTGTGAGACTTTAGATGAAGTTTCTTAGCATCTCTTTAAGTCTATTGGAAGCATCCCTTGAAATTTGAAAAATTGGAAGATTTGAGGTTTCTTAGATATATAATATTTATTACATTGGATTTCCTCATGTGCTGATATGTGGTTGACTAGAGCGAAAATAACTAAAAAAAACAATAATAGACTTGTAATTTTCTTTTATGTGCATGGAACTTTTATTATTTCTTTTGTAGCAAATTTTTTTCTTATCAAATCTCAAAGATGATTATAGTACAAATAGAAACAATGATAAGGCTTAAGATGTGTACATGTATTAGAGTTTTAATAAGGCTTAAGATGTGTATTTGTATTGGAGTTTTAGTAAGGCTTAAGATGTGTACATGTATTGAAGTTCTATCATTAAAATTATAGCCATCTCTAAGGACCTTGAGTCTTGTTTTTAAATTAAAGGCACTAGGGCTTGCATGGTAAAACTTGGACAAATACAAGATGGAGAAACAAGGTGATAAATGGTACCATCGTTATCTTACCAACTCCTAGAGTGACAATAAATGTCGTGTGGAACAATCTTTGGTTGCATAATCCATAATACATATCAAACCTTGTGCAAGTCGAGGATATTGATATAAAGACAACTCGTGTCAATGCTAGCATTGTAGCTATTAACACTTTAGAGGAATGCGAGCATCTCTTCTATAGTTGTATACCATCATTGTTTGGAAGCTAAAAGAAAATCGTTATTCAAGATAGGGTCAAGTGTCTAGGTCTCCACTAAAGCACACCTAAAGCCTTTCTCTTTGGGATGGTTGCAACAAGCAAAAGATATTTAGGTAAAACACCAATGTATATTAGGTATATAGTAAATCCCAAGCATGACCTAGTCATTTGTGATGTTGTGTTGCTAAACGTTTGTGATGTTCTACTTTGAATATCATATGTGTACAAAAGAGATGGTGTCCATTTGATCAAGCTACAATTGTGGACAATGCATGTCGGTAATCACTACTTCACATTTTTGGAGTCTTCATTGAAGCCCAAGGTAACCTTTGTATCTACCAAACAATGCCACAAAACCATTTTCCATGTGTATAAGTTAGTGCTTCTCATGGTTTCTTCAAAGGTGCCTATGCAAGAAAGTAAGTGTGCATTGATGGGATGCAAGATTGTCAAGCATTGTTGTAGGAACAAGTTGACAAGGTAATGCAATAGTATGGAGATGTCTTTGAGAGATAAAAGCGTCTTCCTATAGTTTGTCTTGTATAGCTCAAAATTGATTTGGTTCTTGGATCTCCTTGTCTAAATAATTTGCTATTGTAGATTTTCTTCAGAGAATGATGAAGTTCAATGCTAGATCCAGGAGCTGATTGATCAAGGCAATATTAGCCCCAATTCTTTCAGGCAGTAGATTGATAGTCCTTGTGCAAAAGAAACATCCATTGCTACACATTGACGACCTCTTGGAATAACTTGCGGTGTGCAATACTTCTCCAAGATTGACCTTAAATTAGGATATCATTAGGTACTAGTGCACTTGAAGACATTTGGAAGGTAACATTCAAAACCAAGGAGAGATTGTACAAGTGGATGGTTGTCATTTGGCTTGACCATTGTGGCAACAAAATTCATGTGCTTGATGGAACATCTTCAACCTTTCACCAACTCCTATGTCATTGTTTACTTGGATGACATACTTGTCTTCAACAAGACTTGTGACGAGCTTGCGAAGCATGTCTTGTGCATCCTACACACTTGTGCCAACACAAGTTGTAGGCCAACCTTAGCAAGTGCCCCTTTGACATCATGCAAATCCAATATTGGGCTACACCATTGATCACATAGGCTCTATGTAGATTTGAAGAAGGTCAGGATGATTTGGGGCTGGCCAATTGCATAGAATATCATAGAATTGTGTAGCTTACTCGGACTTGTAGACTTCTATTTCAATTTTGTCCTTAGATTTTCACGCATTCCTTGACAACTCAATCAAATCATGCACACCCAAAGTAGTATTTTTGTGGACGCTTGCACGATAATGTGCCTTTGAAGAACTTAGGTGGCACCTTTGCACAACACTTGTTTTGACATTGTGTGACATCAGTCACTTCTTTGAGTTTTAGATCAATGCATTTGACTATGTGCTTAATACAACACTAACACATCATGGGCACCTGGTTGCATATCACAAAGACTTTTAGCAACATAGTTTAGCTCTACTCTATCAATGGGAAGGAATCATATGCAATTGTTCAAGTTGTCAAGTAATGACAACACTACATTGGAGGCTATCATTCATTTTGATCATAACCCATTTCATTTCTTGCATACATAGTGTAATGCCCAAAAAATTACTAAGGACAAAATAGGTGAAAACAAGAGCAACAATTTTTTTGCTACAATTGCATCATAGACGTGTAATAATAACCACACATTTACCAAAATCGTCATCATTCCTAACAACAATACACACAAGTGGAGAGGCATTGTCACCTCATCAACATAAGATAGTGCAAATACTTATGTGGCACACAAAATCACATACTCTAGCACTAGAAAAAGACATAACTTGTACGAGACAACGTGCCACAAGCATAGAAGAAGGAATAACTAGACACATCAAGCTAAACACAAAGACAAAATAGGGGAGATGGGGTCTCACTCTATAATAATTAACTAGTTACTTGCACCTATCACCTATTGCAATACAAGAATTAAAGCAATAAGGAAAAGATTGTTCATTGACCAATTACTTTGTTCAAGAATAAAAGAGGAAGTACATGAATTAAGAAACATCATTAAATTCACTTCAATTCCACAAATACAAACATAAATGAAAGAGAATAACATCAATCTTTCTCCACAATGTCCAATACATGACTAGGCAACTCCCTCTAGCATACTATAACACAATCAATTTCTTTCATGCAAAGGAGTAAAACTATGATAAAAGTGCATCAACACTATATTTTGAACATTCTAAGCTATGGAAACAAATATAGTGGAGCCTAGGGAAGATGTTTCATTTTTGTTTTCTCAAAATTCAACATAAACATTCTATAAGTGTTTGCCCCTATAGGAAGTGTTTGCCTCTTCTCACAAGTCAGTGTTTGCTCCAATAGATAGGTTGTTTGCCTTGACAAACATGCTATTTACCTTGGCAAATTAGTATTCATCTTGATGAAATCCTGTTGGTGAAACCATCAAACACACTATTGCAAAAACAAGTTTATAATATCCTTAAAATATATATTTTTTTCATAAGGCAAGAAGGAAAAGTGGTCACTTATATTAAGTCTAGGAGTGGAAATCAATTCTACCAAAAAGCATAAACACACATAGCAACTAGCATTTAAACATCAACAAGAGGCTAAATACACAATTTGTTCTATATCTTTTGATAATTTAAATCTGCAAATGAATGCATAAAACCATTGAAATCACCAAGTTCCCAGTTTCTCTTTAAGTTTTAGAAAATGAAAATTGCTACTCCTCATATTGCACACACATTTACACAATTTGTTCTATATCTTTTGGTTATTTAAATCTGCAAATGAATGCATAAAACCATTGAAATCACCAAGTTCCCAACCACTCCTCTTTAAGTTTTAGAAAGTGAAAATTGCTACTCCTCATTTTGCACACACATTTACATTTTTGACTATAATAAAAATTCCCAATTCAAAGTCCATTATCAACTAAAACTTAAAACATGAGCAAGATTATAATTTACAACACGGATCCATAGAGCACAAGGTTCAATATGTTTCAAGTTCATTTACAAGCTCAAAGGTATAAATACTCCCGAATTACACATTTACTTCAAATTCACAAATGCGACAAATTAAATAAATAAAACTAGGAACTCTCTAAGTTCCAAATGAGATTTTGATAGCTCCATCATTCATAAATCAATGGTGGCAAGTAAACCACCTAACTTGTGTGAACCAATAGGTCCTCCCCACCTTGTTGGCAGATGAGCACATGGATAGCAAACGCACTTACAAACACTCAAGCTTGGCTACATGCAATGACATAGTTAAGCACGGTTTTCACAACACAATTGGAATTGCACATGATCCAAATAAATAAGGAAGAAGATATGGAGTGTCATTCACCTTGGCTTGCCAAGTCCAAGATTGGAGATATAGGGAGAAATAGCAAGTCATAGCAAGCACAAATTAAATGTATGCTTCTTACTTGTGAAGGTCCTTGCTCATGATGCGCATTTTGGTATTCATCATCTTAACTACGTAAACAATTTACATCAAATACACTCACAAGTTTGGAAGAAATATTTACATTTTGCATCAAACTCAAGTTTTAGAGTTTGGAAGAAGTGGCCACTTCAAGTCCCCATATTTAATCAATTCCTAAACAACTGAGAAGACTAAAATAGCAAATTGGCTTTTGGGAAGGGTTAAAGGGACACACACAAGCATTAAGACAACACCAATGCCTAAGCTTTTACCTTACCCAAAACTAAATTCAAAATTTAACATTTTCAAGTTTCCATTGAAATTTTGTTAAAACACACCTCCATTAATGAAGTTTTCTTCAACAAAATTTTGGAAGAACAAGAAATCATCCATCTTCAATACACATAGCGATAAGCACACCATTTACCATTCAAATGCAATAAAGAATAATTTTAAAGGGAAAATACCTTTATTTCACAAGATTGTGATGCATGAGCATCCTTGCTTATAAAGCAATCCTGTATCAACCAAAAAAAACATTTCTTTTCTTGCATTTCAATCTATAGCAGTTTTAGCATTTCATTCTGCATTTCACAGCATTATTGTTTCTCATCTGGCGGAGTAGGATATAACATCTACACGAGGTCATCTACATCATATTCAAATTTCAGATCATTTGCATTTGTCTATTGAAAGTTATCGGTCTCAAAATTTCACTGTAATTCACAGTCAGAGCATTTGGGGCTGACTTGGTCTAGATTTCATAGTGCGGACCTATTTCGGAGCATGCGGAGTTTAATGGAACATCATACAAGCATTTTGGGTCCAAGGGGATCTTTCTTGGAGATCCGTAATACATCTCATTTCGCGAAGGATATCTTTTATGTTTTAAGGCCGACCTTCACATTTGATCATCTATCAGGTTTGTAAACCCTTGAGGCCGACGTGAACCTTTATTGGAGCTGGAGAATCATATTTAAGATCATTTGTAATTTTTGTAAGGTTCATTAGTAGAATAATTAGGATTTCATGATTTAGAGTTCAGAAAGTTTGCATTTCTCGTTATGGGACTGTAATAAGGCCTTTGGCCAATTGTAATGTTGAATGCCCTTGTGGCAAGCCTACGAGCCCTGGTTATTCGCCCATGAGGCATATGATGCATGTAAGATTGCCAATTCAATAAAGATCTAAGTTTGCAGAATATTTTCTTGTGTTATTTCTACTGTGTTGACTCTAAGCTGCACGGTTGGACAATTCTTCTCGTTATGGGACTGTAATAAGGCCTTTGGCCAATTGTAATGTTGAATGCCCTTGTGGCAAGCCTACGAGCCTTGGTTATTCGCCCATGAGGCATATGATGCATGTAAGATTGCCAATTCAATAAAGATCTAAGTTTGCAGAATATTTTCTTGTGTTATTTCTACTGTGTTGACTCTAAGCTGCACGGTTGGACAATTCTTCCCGGATCCTCCATCCGTGACTGCACCAAGTGGTATCAGAGCGATTTTGTGAGTCTTGAAGGCATTCCTTGTGGTGAATAGATTGTTGACTTGAAGCAGATTGCTTGTGTTTTCAACTGATCACCGACTTGAGGCAAATTGCTTGTGTTTTCAACCAATTGCCGACTAAGAGGTAGTTGAAACCCTTGCAACCAGATCGCCCAATTGAGGTAGTTGCACTGGATTCAAGGAGAGAGATGCCGCCAAGGAGAACGCTTGCTATGGCGAATGTCATTGGAAGAATGGATGAAATGTGGGAGATGATGAGAGCAGTGCAAGTTCGATTAGATGCTGTTGAAGAAGATTGAAGGCGAGGTTTAAACCTTAGACATGAGAATGAAAGTGATGATGATCTAGATCATACTGTGAATCAAATCAAAGAAACCCTAGAAAAAGAAGAAAAAGATCAAGTGAAGATGTTGAAAGCCATTTCAAAAATTGGTAAACGACCTAGGATTGAAATTCAAAATTACGTAGGAAACTTAAACCTTGAAGAGTTGATTGATTGGATCAATGAAATGGAGGAATACTCTGAATATGAAGAAATTAAAGATCTGGAAAGAGTGAGATTTGCGAAAACAAAGTTGAAAGGTCATGCTGCTTTATGGTGGAAAGAAGTTCAATTAGATAGAAATAGAAGAGGAAAGGAGAAAATCATAAAGTGGGATAGGATGGTGACAAAGCTGAAGAATCAATTTATACCTGCAAATTATGAGCTTGAATTGTTGAAAAGATTGTAGAATTTGAGGCAAAAGGAGAGATTTGTGAAGGAATATATTGAAGAATTCTAGAAGATGATTATTAGGACTGGACATAGTGAAGCCAACAAAGAAAAGGTTGCGAGGTACATCAATGGTCCGAGAACAAACATCTAAGAAGAATTGAGCTTGGTAAAGATGACATCAGTTGAAGAATCATATCAATTTGCATTGAAGGTGGAAGAGAAGTTGAACAAGAAGTTTGAACAAAGACAGAGAAGTGCAAGAGGAAGATTTCGGAGGAGCGGATCACAAACCGGAGAAAAAAACCCTATGTAGAGCAGAACAAAGGTGGGAAACCCTACTGCAGTGAAGAGAAGGACTTTAATTCACACTGCAGAGGAAGAGAAGATAGAAATTCCTACCGCAGTGACAGAGGAGGTCATAATTCATACCGCAATGATGGACATTGGAGAGATGAAGGAAGATTTGTGAAGAGATCATTCAAAGGAACCTGTTTTAAGTGTGGAGGTGAAGGACATAGAGCATTTGAGTGTCATCAAGGAAGTATCGGTAAGAAAACTGAGCATATTGGAAGAGCAGCTTATGTGGATGAGGAACCCATTGAATCCCCTAATTCAATTGGGAAACTTGAGAAAGGCGAGTCATTGGTAATGAGGAGAGCTTTGATGCATGAAGAAGTGACTGAGGAACCACCACAAAGGAAGAGTTTGTTTAGAATAAGGTATAAGTCCAGAGGAAAGGTATGAAAATTACCATTGGTAGTGGTAGCACTAATAATCTAGTTTCAAAAGAGATGGTGTCCAAGCTGAATTTGAAGAGATTGAAACATCCAAACCCCTATAGGATAGCATGGATTCAGGATGAACATAAGATATTGGTGAATGAGTAATGTTTGGTGAAATTTCATATTGGGTCATATAAGGATGAAGTATTATGTGATATTATGCCCATGGATGCATGTCATTTACTATTAGGGAGACCATGGCAATATGATAGGAAAGCTATTCATGATGGAAGAAGTAATACCTATATTGTGACGTCAAATGGCAAGAGAATTAAGTTGATACCTTTGGAGGAAGAGGACAAGAGTTAAGTTTGTAGAACTGCTAGACTATGTTTGGTAGATAGAAGAAAGTTATGCTAGACTATGTTTGGTAGATGGAAGAAAGTTCTTGGATGGATTGAGGCATGAAAATACGTGTTTTGCATTGATTTCGAAGAAGGGTGGTAGTTCGGAGGTAGCAAAAGATGTTAGTCCATCGCTAAGTAGCAGAATTGTTGATAGAGTATGAAGACATCATATCAGAGAATGTACCAGATGGATTATTGCCAGTCGAGAGTATCAGTCATCATATAGATCTAATACCGGGAGCAAGTTTGCCAAACAAGGCAACACATAGGATGGCATCGGAAGAGAACGCAAAATTGAACCGGTAGAGTTGTTGAAGAAAGGATTGATCAAAGAAAGCTTAAGCCCATGTGTGATACCTACTATACTTGCATCGAAGAAGGATGGAGAGTGGAGAATGTGTATAGATTCAAGAGCAATCAATAGGATCACTGTCAAGTATAGATTCCCATTGCCAAGGATGGATGACATTATGGACTGTTTGAGTGGAGCAAAGTATTTCACAAAGATTGATTTCAAGAGTGGATACCATCAGATCAGAATCAAAGAAGGAGATGAATGGAAGATTGCATTTAAGACGAATGAAGGATTGTATGAGTGGTTAGTGATGCCTTTTGGATTGACCAATAAACCTAGCACTTTCATGAGCTTGATGAATGAGGTATTGAAGAAATTCTTGGGTAAGTTTTTCATTTTCTACTTGGATGATATTTTGATTTTCAGTAAGACTGGAGAAGAACATTTGTGGCACATCAGACAAGTATTGCAGATGTTGAGAGAAGAGAAGTTGCTGATTAATGTCAAGAAGTGTAGCTTTATGAAGACATAGTTGGTATATTTGGGTTTTTTCATTTCTATTGAAGGATTGAAGATGGACCCAGAGAAGGTTAGAGCAATTGTTGAGTGGCCTACACCGGTGAACATTGGAGAAGAAAGATCATTCCATGGATTGGTTAGTTTCTATTGGAAGTTTATCATAAGCTTTAGTAGCATTTGCACACCTATGATAGAAACAATGAGAAAGGATAGGAATGACTTTAAGTGGGCATCCAAAGCACAAAGAAGTTTTGAATTGATGAAGCAAAAGGTGACAGAGCAGCCAGTGTTAGCATTGCCTGATTTTGACAAAGTATTTCAAGTTCATTGTGATGCAAGTGGAAATGCAATAGGAGCAATTTGGAGTCAAGAAGGAAGACCTATAGCCTATTTCAGTGAGAAGTTGAATGATGCTAGAAGAAGATATTAAGTTTATGATTAGGAATTCTATGCCATAATTCAAGCCTTGAAGAAGTGGAGACATTATTTGTTGCCTAAGGAGTTTGTGTTGTACACTGATCATCAAGCTTTGCAGTATTTGAACAGTCAGGGAAGGTTGAATCAAAGACATATGAGATGGGTTGAGTTCTTGCAGAGTTATACATTTGTGTTGAAGCATAGGAGTGGCAAGTCAAATAAAGTTGTAGATGCATTGAGCAGCAGAAGGAATTTGTTGACAGAGATGAGAGTAGGAGTATTGGGTTTTGAAGAATTGAAGCACATGCATGTGAATGATCTTGATTTTGCCGAAGCCAGGAAATCATGCAAGGAACCAATAGTGACAGATTGGAGCCAATGGTTGGACTATTTCATTTAAAAAGATATGTTGTTCAAAGGAAATCGATTGTGTATTTCGAGGAGCTCAATGAGGGAGAACTTGATTAAGGAGAAGCATAGTGGAGGACTAGTAGGACATTTTGGAGTGGACAAGACAATAGCATTGTGAGTGAGCATTATTTTTGGCCGCAGATATATAAGGATGTTAGGAAGTATGTTCAGAGTTGCAGAATGTGTTAAGTAGCAAAAGGGAGTAGTCAGAATACCGGATTGTATAAACCTTTGATAGCACCGAAGAAACCTTGGGAAGATATAAGCATGGATTTCATATTAGGATTACTAAGAACACAAAGAGGATATGATTCTGTAATGGTAGTAGTGGACAAATTTTCTAAAATGGTACATTTCATTCCTTGCAAGAAGACTAATGATGCTGTGCATGTTGTTGACTTATTTTTCAAGGAGATTGTGAGATTGCATGGACTACCTAAGATTATAGTTTCGAACAGGGACACCAAGTTTATTGGATACATCTGGAGGACATTGTGGAAGAAGATGAAGATAGACGTGAAGTTCAGTTCAAAATATCACCCACAAATTGATGGACAAACAAAAGTGGTAAACAAAAGTTTGTGTAACTTGTTGAGATGTTTGGTTGGAGACAAAGCAAGAAAATGGGATATAGTTCTATCACAATCAAAATTTGCATACAATAACTCAGCAAACCGGAGTACAGGGAAGACACCATTCGAGATAGAGGAGTTGCAAAGCTCAGAGACATCAGTATGGAAAACAAGAGGAGTGCAAAAGTAGAAGAGTTTGTAGGATTCATGGAAACATTGCATAATCAAGTTTGGAAGCACTTGGAGGATATGAACAGTAAGTATAAGGAGAAGGCAGATGACAAGAGGAGACATAAGGAGTTTTCTGTTGGAGATGAAGTAATGGTATATCTAAGGAAGGAAAGATTTCTAGTTGGAACATACGACAAGTTGAAGATGAGGAAGTTTGGACCTTGTAAGATTCTAAGGAAGTTTGATTCCGGAAATGCATATGAAGTGGTGTTACTGGAGACACTTGGTATAGCACCTATTTTTCATTGTTGCAGACATCTATGAAGTATCATGAAGGACAATCAAGTGGCACCAACAATGAAGTTGATTTGAAGGAGTAGTTACCACATCAATCACCAGAGAAGATTGAGCAGATTTTGGATACCAGAACCAAAAGGAGCACTAGGAACAAGCAGTACAAAGAATATCTAGTGAAGTGGAAAGGGAGACCAGTGGAGGATTCATCATGGAATTCTAAGGTTGAGATGTACCACTTTGGTTTTCCTCTAGCCCCTGGAAAGTGAGGGGCTCACTTTTCTTCTAACCTTGGGTGTCTAATGCAGGAGCACCCTTGGTTATAAAGCAATCCTATATCAACCAAAAAAAACATTTCTTTTCTTGCATTTCCCCTTGGAAAGTGAGGGACTCACTTTTCTTCTAACCCCAGGTGTCTGATGCAAGAGCATCCCTGGTTATAAAGCAATCCTGTATCAACCATAAAAAACATTTCTTTTCTTGCATTTCAATTTATAGTAGTTTCAACATTTCATTTCGAATTTCACCACATTATCGTTTCTCAACTTGTGGAGCAAGATATAGCATCTACATGATCATCTACATCATATTTAGATTTCATATCATTTGCATTTGTCTACTAAAAGTTATTGCTCTTTGAATTTCATTGTAATTCACAGTTAGAGCATTTGGGGCTGACCTGGTCTATTCATAGTGCAGACCTATTCACAATGTGCGGAGCTTAATGGGACATCATACAAGCATTTTGGGTCCAAGGGGATCTTTCTTGGAGATTTGCAATACATCTCATTTCACGAAGGATTATCATTTATGTTTTAAGGCTAACCTTCACATTTGATCATCTATTGGGTTTGTAAATCCTTGAGGCCGACACGAACCTTTATTGGAGCTGGAGAATAATATTTAAGATCATTTGTAATTCATTGTAAGGGTCATCAGTAGATTAGGATTTCATGGTTTAGAGTTCAAAAAGTTTGCATTTCCTGTTATGGGACTATACTAAGGCCTCTAGCCAGTTGTAATATTGAATGCCCTTGCGGCAGGCCTGTGAGCCTTGGTTTATTCGCCCATGAGGCATATGATGCATGTAAGATTGCCAATTCAATAAATATTTAAGTTTGCAAAATATTTTCTTGTGTTATTTCCGCTGTGTTGACTCTAAGCTGCACGGTTGGATAGTTCTTCCTAGACCTTGTTGGTGTGTGTTTTGAATACGCCACCATACACAGAATAAAATGCCCAAGGACACTTTATCCTCTCTTGAAAAGTAATTGTAAATACCTAAAAGATAATACAATGACTCCAATGTTTCTTTTGGCCAGGTTATGACATATGGACAAGGTCAGTGGGCGTTGTGATTTGCTGGTAATCACAAAGGGGACTTACGTGAAATTCTTTTGCAGGTTGGGGACTTAGACGGTTTTATCCTTGAGGGCTCTCTTTGATGGGTATTTCAAATTTTCAAAAAAAAGGCAAAAAGGATAAGGGTTCAGAGATCTAAACAACGCCTAAGAATTCAAGAGACAGCAGTGAGTAGACAAAATGGGTAACCACACTTCGTTTCGCCTCCTTCGGACAACTACGCGAAGCGGGTGCAATCTTCAACGGAGGTGATAATGGTTTTCATGTTCGAATTGATAATCAAGACAAACAGAAGTTAAGCATCCACGATTTTACTGGCTCAGACTAACTTTACACGTCGAGTGAAAATCATCCACTTGACAAAAGTATGAGCAAAATTTTATCCGCCACTGCGATCAAATCTATCATTCATCTAACCAACATGTAAATGAAATGTTATTCTAATTCTACTCTAAGTGTTGAAGGAGAAATATTAAACCTTGCATACTACTTGAAAATAAAAGTTGTTCTTAGCAAATCATGCACAAGAGCTTTTATAAACGGAAATAGTTTCGTCGCAACAATTTTTTATTACTCACTTCACCCATTACAAGTGAGGGTCCAAGAGTTTATATAGAGTTCCATGAATTGAATAAATGGCTCAGATTAAACATAAGCCGACGGTCAAGATTTAACAAATGAAACCCTAATTAGGGTTTCCCAAAATGACTTCAGTTAACTGGCAATGAACAGCAATGAGTTGGCATTCGGAGCTATTTTCAAGGGACCACATCCTGATCCTCTCGAGCCACCGTGTATTTACTGAATCTGGTACGATCAAGGCAACTTCATCCATGGTAACCTGTGGAAGCATGCCGATTCTAAATTCCAGCCCATCCATGCTCTCAGCGCATCTGGCGAAGGTCTCCTCCCACTCTGGTTCAGTCTTTTCAAAGGACTCTCGGATACTCAGGAAGTTCGCCAACTTGGCCCAGTCCTACCTCAAGATGGGTCCAGTGATTTCAAAGATATTTTCCTGGACACTTTCCTTCAAAACTTCCAATTGCAGGTCATTCTCTCACAGAGCCTCTTTATCCAGGATATCAGCAATTATGTTGAGGATTTTGGCCTAAACTTCCTTGACCTGTTCCTCCGATCTAATGCCGTCAACCTTTACCCTCTCCAAGACTTCACCTTGTGCCGTCAAGGCCAAATACCAAGTGTGGAAGTCATAGGCTGCTCCCGCTGCGATGACACCTCCCTCTATCAATTCTTGCTTAGGAACTCCTTTCAGAATCCTAAGGCAAGGGATTATCCTATCTTGCACATCCGGAAGGTTATCCCATACTTCTGCCAAAGCAGCCAACCTAGAAAGTAAGGCAGTGGCCTGACCATAAACCAAAGTTAATCTTTCCACGAATGCCTCAGCTTCAATCCCCTTGGCTGCTATCCATTCTTTGGCCTCCTGAACCGTGAGCGTGTTTTCTTCTATCCCTTTAATGGCCTCCTGCGAAGAGTTCGGAAGTAGAGGAGCTGCCGTAGTATCTTGATCAAGTGGCTTGATCAAGTGCTGGATGTACTCTCTTAAGCGCTCAATCTCTAATTGGCACTCCTTTCTTTTGGCTACCTCCTTCGCCAACCTTGATTTGATGGCAGACACAGAATTATCCAAATCTTCCATTTCCTGGCCCTTAGTGGTTGGACCCAAGTCAACGGTCGTGATGGCGTAATCCTGTGGGGCCATATCCTCCTGCGGCTTGTCCACTGTAGGCACGACGATATGCACTGTCCTGTTGCCGGCCTCGTCTCTCTGTATGCTGGAGAATTTCTTCGCCGGCTTTTTGGCCACGGTTTGAGACAGTCTGGCCAAAAAGTCTGCCGTATCATCCTCTTCTGGTTCATCTGCCGGCACTTGTATTTTTAGCCTTTCCTTCAGCCATTCCGGGATCGTAAGCTGCTCAACACCGTCCTCCTCCGGCACGCCTTCTCCGTCAGGAACATCCACAATTCCCCTAAGGGCTGAAATCATCCCTTCCTGGAAATCCTCATCTTGGGCGCCCACATTGTCGTCATCTGACTCCAATATTTCAGTGCCCGTGGGAGAAGGCGGTGCATCGTCATCTGGCTGAGGCTCTGTGTTGTCTTCAGGAACCGGAGAAGGATCCCTTATGTCTGCCAGTGAAGCATTGGCAGTAGCTAATATCTCCTCAATATTCCTAGAGGCGGCCGATTGAGAAGGTTTTATCTTGGCCTGCTTCTGGACTGGCTCCTTTCCTGCAGTTATTTCTTTCCTCTTCCTAGAAGTGGTGGTCTCCATCACTTGTACGTCCTGGGATGCGCCTGCGTTGGAAGAATAAGACTCTGCCTCGCTTAGCATGTCATAGGTCAGGGTTATCTTTTGGCGCCTTAATTCTTGAACTCGTTGATCAACCCACCACTGAGTAAACTTGATGACAGGCCTCATCAAGACGTTCAAGTCAGCATGCTCTGCTTCTGACCACTGGACAGCGGGCAAAGCTGAATTCTCATCGAAGCGCGGTTGCGTCTGATTTTCGTCCTCCTCCAACTGATTTGGCACGTGGCAAAATTTTGTTGCCCTAATCAGGCTGAGCGGCAATCTAGACCACATCTTCCGTCTGACCTCAAATTCATCTGCAACATTCGCCCAATAGTCCTCCAGTTCGACCCTATGCTTGTATCTCCTTCCATCCACCGTCTTGATGTGGTGATGGGGGTCGTAGTGATTTCTGGCCGGATATGGGGAAAAAGGGTAATGCTGTATCTCGATTCTGGCACTGTCAGCTGCCTGTGATGATGGGCAAGACTCCAGCATGTTCCCTATAAAGAAGGGAAAAGTTATTGCCGCCTTTTGTTTTGTCCGTTGGAGGCCTTGAAATTCTTCTAGCTGCCTTAGCACTTCCAACAGGACCATCTTGTTAGTTGGGAAAATGGGCAAACGATATGGGCTCCCAGTAAATCCCTGGATTCTGATGTACGTGTATCGGGGATACTGGATAAACCATGACCCATATTTGCTAATCAGCTTCTTGGCCTCAGGAGTCAGCCGTTGATGCGTCCCTCCCTGGAGTATTCTGGTGATATACATGAGGAAGGCGTCATGAGCTCGCCGGAAGTGCGCCTTTTCCTTCAACTGCAATTGTGGATAGCAGTCGTACGCCTTTAGCTCGTTTGATCTACCGCCGACCGTGCCCTTGCATATCAAGCCTGCATACTTGTAAGTTCTAGCCAACATATAGATGACGTAAGAACTCATGTAAAACGTTTTGGTTTTCTCTAAGTTGATAAGCTGGTGGTGAAGATTATTGCTTATCATTCTCGCCCAGTTGAACATCTTGACACCTTCTGTGAGGTCCTCAATGAAGTAATACATCCACGACTCGAAGGGTGCCCCTGAGGGATTGCCTGCCACTCTGTTCAGCAAGATAATAATATCTCCATAGTCTTCCTTGAAGTCCGTGCATGTCAATTTCTTGGGCATCTTCTTGATCGACGGCCTAGGCTTATCCAGCCACGACTTGTTAATGTTGGCAGCACAAAGGCCAGGATTTTCATCATATAACTTCTGAGCATCTTCCCTGGTCTTGTAGACAGTTTTAGGATATGCCGGAATGCCGAAGGCCTCCTGAATGGCCAACTCTGTCAGATATGCCAACACTCTCCCATCGGGTGCCACAATCCGCCTCAACTCAGCATCATAGTGAAGTGCGCACTCCACCATAAGTTCAGCACAGCCAAGCGCAGGCGGGAATCCGACAGCTTGAAATATGCCGTTTCTCACCATCCTTCTAGCGGCAGGTGTTGGTAAAGGTCCGTTATGCCCATATACTCTCTTCTTGAATTCCTCAAGGTCGATATGGCCAAGATCAGTGTCTGAGACATCTTTCCACTTTGACTTTATTCTGGTCTCTGGCTGCGATCCTTTACTTGCAAACTTCATCTGTGCCTGCCTGGATGTTTCCCTTTGATCGATCGTCAACCTGCCAGCACAAAATTCTTAACATTAATACAAGATCATTTAAAATTAACTTGTTCCGGGGTGTAGCTTGGACAAAAATCGCACTTTCAGCCTATTGAATTAAAATTTCTGTCAACAAGCAAGCTGAAAGTAATTAAATTCGCCTATCTATGAATGAAATTCGTGTCGGAAACGAAGTAGAAGATAGATACACAGTGCAAACACATTGTTGATTAGCTTCCAAACCTCGAAGATCGTGTTCTAGCTGCGAATGAATTTTAAAATTCAGAAATCTGCCAGAAGAAGTGCGCCAATATGCTGGAAGTGCGATTTCAGCAAAGAAATAAATTACTTTTCTCAAAAAATCACACTTGTCAACAAGAAAATGCTACCTCGATTATCACAACAGTATTATTCTTATAAATTTCTCCTTTGCGAACGATTTCCTGAAGATTCGAGAGAGATAGCTACTTCTCAGCCGGAACTGTGAAGAAATGAGTTGTTGAAACTCATTTTATGGCTGAGAAGTGCGATTTTCTTCAAGGCATTGTTTTCTTTCCTCTGATTTTCTTCCAATTTTTTCAGAAACGTTTTCTTCTCAGATTGGCAAACTTCTAATTTCACTTTCAGTTATCGAGGCAAGTTTCTAATTTTCATCTCTGTGCCGTCTCTGCTTGAGATTTTTGAATTCTCTCAAAAATTGCCTAAGTGTTGGAAAAGATATTAAATTAATCGTTTAAAATTAATTTTCCAACGTATTTTAAATCTTCGAAACATGGCAAAGTTCAATTTACCTAAGGCAGAATAGTTTAATCTTCCAAATAATCTCCGGTTTTTGAATTTTTAATTAAAATTCCCTAAGTGTCAGGGAAACAATTAAAAATATTAAAATATTAAATTCCAACCCGTTTAACCTGGATACATGGCTAAGTTCGTTCGTCCGAGGAAAAATATCTCTTTTCGAATTGTCTGCCTAGCCAAAATGTGCTCAATAGCTTATCTGCCAAATTTCAACTTTCTAGGCGGAGTTCTGACCTTCCTGGACATTTTTATTTAGCCAAACGATTCATCTTCTGGGTTGGGCGAACTTGGAGATCTCTGCCACTTTGCCATTTTTTTACCACTGCCTTAGGAATTTTCCAAGTTGAGAGGGGTGGACTCAATGCTTGCTCTGCCAAACACTCTTCATTTTGTGCCAAAGAATTTCATTCCGTTGTGCTGAGGCGTGATTTTTATGCTGGCCAAACCTCTTCTTCCTCTAGACATTTCTCCGTTTTTCATGCCTTAGAATAATTTTCCTTCCAAAGTTTGGACGAATCTCTTATAATTTATTGCCTATGGCGTATTTTATTTTCCATTTGTCTTAGGCGAACTTCACACTTTTCTTGCCATGGCGAATTTTATTCGTGCCTTGTCCAATGGCAAATTTCATTTGTTTCAACCATTTGATTCAATTTCTAGTGAATTCCCTTGTAATTTCACCCCTTTCCAAACATCTTGGAGCGCACCCTTTCATATTTTACCTTTCTCCACACTTCTTGGGGCGGACTTCGTGTGCGTCTTGCCATTTTTCCCTAGGCTGGGCGGACTTTGAACTTCTTGTGCCAAGGGCGGACTTTACCTTCTCCATGCCACTTTCCATATGGCGGACTTCATCATGCCTTAGCCACTTCCTATCTTGCTGGGCGGACTTGGAGATCCTCATGCCATTTGACTTTCTTGGGCGGACTTTGACCTTCTTGTGCCAAAGGCGGACTTGCCTTGTCTTGTGCCATCCATCTCTCTCCAAACATCTTGGGCGGACTTTTGCTTCCTCATGCCAAGGGCGGACTTGGCAATCACCTTGCCTATGGCGGACTTGGCAATCACCTTGCCTATGGCGGACTTTGAGGTTTCCATGCCATCTTCTTTTCTTGAGGGCGCCATTCTCAGACTTAGACATTTTTCCAAAAATTTGTTTTTTGCCATCTTTCAAACTTTTTTTCATTTTACCTTGATTTTCTTGATTTCTGGAGACATGTTGATTTTCTGCTCTGTAGGATCCAAAAATAGAAACTTTCCAAAAAAAGAAACTTTCCAAAAATAGAAAAAGCAAAAAGCATCCCTAAAAAATAGGAACTCTAGAATGGCCTAAAAATGCCAAAAATCAAAAAAGCAAAATTCAAAAAAGCAGAATCCCTAAAAAATAGGAAGTGTCAGAAACGACCGAAAGCAATGGCGATCTTCGTCTACCGGGTCTTCTAAGCACTTCTATGACGTTAAGGTACAAAAACGGGTTCAAAATCCCAACTTAGCCGGACTAACTTTCAAAATTTACCCACATTAAAGACTCTCAAAGACGTTGCGCAGAGGGCGGAACCAAACTTGGGGGTCCCCATTTGCGATGGGGCGATGTGTGAAATAGGTCACAACAGACCCTCCATTTGTGACTACACTAGATTGAACCCAAAGGCTTGAAGTTAACACTATACTCTTTCCAAGCACATTTCAAGGTTTCCAAGATTAAAAATTCAAACAAATTCCAAGTATAATCTTTCTTCAATAGCTCAAGAACACACTAGGGTTTTAAGAAAATTCGTCTCCAAGCTCTTTCCATCCAAAAAATATGAACCTCTCAAGAATAAGGCATATAGAATTATTAGGTAACTGTATACGTAACCATCACAAAGAGTTAAAAGATTACAACTAACTTACCTCCATTCCTCACAAATAAATTAATGTCAAGTGTCCAAGGTCTTAACCCTAGTCCAAAGTCAATAAGATTTTGAGGAGATAACAACAAAACAAACAAATAAATAAATACCTTTTTTCCAAAATATCTATCTGCCACTCACATGGTCAAAGTTATTCAAATCAAATCTTATCTTCTCTAATAATAAAATATTGCATTAAACTTGCTTTCCAAGTCAAATAAATATTTCTACACATTTCCAAAGAATTCCTATATATATACATATACTCTAAAGCTTATTTTTCAACAGTATTAAATCAAGATTTTGAATAAATTTTGTCCATATTATTCCAAGTGATTTAAAACATTTCTAACAAGCATAGAGTTTATTACCACATATATGAAATACATTAATGCACACGGAGATGACATATAAAGCACTTTACTCGTTTAACACAAGAGAGGTCCTAAATTGAATAGAACTAGGACTTAACTTAGTTGCAATGGTCTAACACGAACCATGTCCAATCACCCCAATGGAGTAAGATAGTGAAACACAACACACACACATATCCATGTGTAGATCTTTCTATTTTCTCATTGTTGAATCACACTTGTAGCGCATGCTCTCAATCACACATAAAATATATCTAGCACAAGATAGCCAAAGCATAGTATAATAACCAACAAAGATAGACTCGCACAAATACATCTCACGTAAATCACCTCATGCGAATAATCATAAGCATAATTACGATGATACAAATGAAGACATGATTAAATCACATTTAATAATCTACAAATCATAGCATTGAATCATTGAAATTGATGCAACTAACATCTCATAACATAATGGAAACAATTAAACTGAAAAGATCATAATAGCTTAATCGCAAAATAATATAATGTCTCATAATCATATGAATGTGTTAGTGTCAAATGATAAAAAAAAGGAGTGTGAAACATCATAGATATAATCTGATTAAAAAATGTTGGTAATATAAAGGTTCAATGCCTGTGGGCTTTACACAAAGCAAGCTAGACAATGTGCTGCCATATGAAGTGGATGACATATTTGCAACAATTCCATCTGGCAGTCAATCACAAGAAGGAAAAATACCTCTGCTGATCACTGGTCCTTGCGCTCATCACAGTGTTGGATTTGCATGGCCACAATTTTTCTGACAGAGAAACTCTCTACCCAGTAGATCCAGACTTCAATGCTATTAGATTTCCACAATCCATATTATCAAACAATTTTTATGCTTCTGGATTAGATTGTGTGCCAATTTCTGAATCTTAAAAGAACGTTTAAGATCACACTCTGTGATCCATCATCAGGATATAGAGCTCAAGGAGATGTAGAATTGGTTTTTTGCAGACCAAGCTAGCTTAAAAAAGGAGAGAGGGTGGAGAGAGGATGGGAGGAAAACACGCAACATGAGGATCCAATTATAAAAGGCAAAATCCTAAAGAAAGGGAAAAGAAAAACCCAAAAAACAGCAACAATTAATCATAATGAAAAGAAAATTGAATAAGAAATAAAAAGCTCATAAACATTAAGGAATAAGAGGGATAAATTACAAGCATAATAGATTACACTAAAGAAAGAAGCAACAAATTTTTTAAAAACCAGAAAGATAATATATTAATTAAACAAAACAAGAACAAAGAATTGAAATATTGACCTAATTGAAATACTAAAAATATATATGTACGTACATACATATATAATGCAATATAAAAAACATATATTATATGGATTTTATTTCTATTAAAGATATTTCTTTTAATGTTATATGTAGATACATACATACATTATAAATACATACATATGCACTACAAATATTATATGCAAACATACATTACATACAAACATACAGTATATGTTTATTTATTTAAACATATATACATACATTATATATATACACATATAGATACATACATACACTACAAAAGAAATAAATAAAAACAACATTCAAATGCAGAAAAGAAATAAATATAAACATACATATGAAGATATACATATATAGAAACATGCATACATATAAAAACATATAAATAAAGATACATACAAGCAATATATATACAAATACAATATACAAACAAACATAAAAATAAATAAATACGTACATACATACAAAAACATACACATACAAACAAAACATGCAAACATAAGAAATAAATAAAGATGCATATATACAAACATACATACACACAAACATACAAGAGAATATATATAGATATATAAACCACTATAGATACAAACAATTATATATACATACACATACAAACAACATACCTACAAAATACATACACACGCACACATATAAAAAGAAACATATGAAATACCTACAACATGCATAGATAAACATACATACATACATATACAAAAATATAACCATATATACATTTCTATAAAAACCTATCCATACAAACCTACATAAACAAAAATCCAAACATACATAACTATAAACATACATACAAATCTTTAAATGTATACATGTATCTCTATATATGTATGTATCTTTATATATATATCTAAGTATACATATATACAAATATACATATATATCTATATATATACATGCATACAAATATACAAACATACTAACTAATATGTATACATACATACATACATACTTACTTATATGCTTGTACCCATAAAAAAACAAACATAAATACATAAGAGTAGAAATAAAAGAAATAAAGAAGCATACAAAATTAAACAAACAAAAGCACTTGCAAACAATAAACCTAAGAAATTCAAAAACTAACCTCTGCCAAAAGAAACCTGTAGAAACAAAATAACCAAGACACGAAAAACCAAAACATACATACATATACATACATAAATAAACCTACACATATACAAATAAACACAAAAATAAGGACAAACATACAAAGCAAAAAAGAACCAAACATGGGGAGGAGGAGGAAAGGGAAAAAGGATGCAAAAAAACAGGGACAAAAAAGAGATAGGGGTGGTTGAAACCTTGCAAGGAGGGGGTTGGTGGGAAAAAACCCACAAGGATAGGCAAGAGGAAGGGAAGAGGGGGACAAAATTGGCACACAATCTAGTCCATAAGCATAAAAATTGATAGATCCAGACTTTGCATAAACCTACGCCACACTTGCATAAGGTAAACAAGTTGGTGAATTCTATTTGTTTGACAAGCTTCTTTTCAAGCTTGGGCATCTCTGTGTTCTAAGTGGCACACCTCACTAACGACTCATCTGGGAGGTGCACTATGCCAAGAATGTGGGACACTTCAACATTACTGAAACATTGACAGCTCTACAACACTTACACTGGCCTCACATGTGCATAGACATCGAGTGCTGTATCAAGTCTTGCATTCCCTATTGCATCACCAAGCTCACAAACATGAAGCTAGGGCCCTACACATCTCTAGTAGTACCAAAAAGGCCTTGGGAATTCATCAGCATTGATTTCATGAGTTGACTCTACCCATGAGAAAAAATTAGGATGACTTTGTGTTTATTGTAGTGGATAGATTTTAGAAGATGGCTATTATGGTTGCATGCAAGAAGAGCATCATTGTGCAAAAAGCCTCGTGACTATTTGTCAATCATGTTAGGGTTTATTGTGGGCTGCAAACATCCATCATGTCTTATTGTGACTTGAGTTTTGTTAGCCACTTTTGGCAAACTTTGTTGGAGAGGTTGGATATACAATTGGATCAGTCCACAGCTTTCCATCTGTAGACAACCAGCCAGACAAAGGTAGCTAACTGCACTTCCAGGCATCTACAACTGTGCCCATCCATGCGAATGGGATGCTATACATTTAGCATGCCTACAATAGAGTTCTACACAATTCTATGGGGCACGGTCCTTTTCAGACATGTCTTGTTTCCAACCAATGACACCCTTGGACATCTCCTACTGTGCAGTGCCCCTACAAAGTTGTGCGCATAGGAATGGGAAGCAGATAAAGCACAAAGGTTTTTGCAGCACATTCAGAATGTACACCAGTAGGTTCATCAGACTCTTTTATGGCCATAACAAAAATATAAAGAGCTCCATGATGCACACTGCAAAGTCAGCAACATAGTTTTAGTTGCATCTTCAAAAATAACATTTTTAGGGTCCACACAGGAAGATGAACCCTTTGTGCTACAATCCACACCAACTTGCACTTAGCTGGTGAGAACACATTGATTCTTGATCTGCCTCAATTCCCATGTTTTCATCTAGCATTTACTTTGGCACTCAAGCTATATTTTTCTGCTTTTCTTGAGCCAACATCTGCTCAACACCTTTGGATTTGGATCTTGAACATGTGCTCACAGTTGTTCGAGACCAGATCTCAGAAAACGCTGCTACTTGCATCCGCCAAGGCACACACCATTTATATAGAGTAGTCAAGGCTGGTTTATGCAAATCAAACTAAATGGAATGGGTGATCGAATTGGCGGCTTTGTGTTAGTTTCCATGACTCACTGAAGATGTGATTATGTCCATCACTTCTCAAGAAAAGGTGAATGATCTGTGTGCAGCTGTGCAATGCACACCTCAACTTACTTTGCTTGTTCCAGCACACTCTTCCATTGCAACTGTGCATTGCTGTATTGCTTCGTGCAACTGCAAAAACATTTGGGCAACTTCTGCTTTGTGCAACACTTAGCACAATTTGCACAACTTGTAATGGCCAGTAGTGCAGTCTACATATAGAAGGTTTGCTATTAGACTCTCAATAAACCATACAGAGATATATAAGTCTAGGCAAACCAGTTTGATGTATTCAACCTCCCCCTGGTCACGGGAATCTTCATTCTCAACCTTGCTGTCTGTTTACATCTGTTAGTGTAGCCTTTTCATTCTTTCATTGAATAGAAGTACCCTATTGTTAAAGTCTTCCACTCTGGAATGTGTACTGGTTAATTTCTGCATTTTGTTTTCCTTCACATATTCTATGATTCTGTCTTTCAGTAACTAAAGATAGAGTTGTCCCCAGACCACCTGAGACCCAGATCACTCATAGCTAACCTGCATTAAGCATGATCACTGCTATCGACAGGATGTTTGTGTTAGGTGTTAGGGGTTCCACCTGTGCTCAGAGTTGAGCAAGGAGAGTGGCATAGATACTTACTGCCACTAGGAGTGACTTGCAAAGGCAAATGTTCTAGAGTGATCCCTGTTCTCAGTTTTGTGGTGACCACTCGACCAAGTTTCATCTATCCTTGCTTTGAGGTTCTGAAATGAAGATTGCTCAACTGTAACCTTTCTGTGGATGGTTGAGATGAGCTGGCTGGAAATGTTATCCACCATTTGGTTCAGAGCATCCTATTTAATAGTATGGGTAGTTAGTGAGCAGTTGGAGTGGATCACTTTGAGGTAGGATCCTCAATATCTTACATTGTTGGGGGCTTTATTCCAACGCTTTCCCAAAAGATGAGCCATAATGGGGTGAAGAGTACAATCACATGCAACTTCAAGGATTTGATCCTTGTTAGAGTATATGTTGATAAATACCCATCCCTACGAACCAGTTCTCTTGATATTGGTCTATGTTTGTAATAACCTTGAACAAAAAGAATTTGAAGTCTATATGGGCCCTTAGCAGCTATAATAAAGAAAGGATGGAATTATAAATATTCCTAAAATGTCTGTCATTTCATATATCAGTAATGATTATCCGTAGCTACTTGAAATTTCAATTGTTTCAGATCTGCTGTTTATTTCTGATTTCAAAGTATTATTTGTGTCTTGTAATTTTATTTTGCTTTTGGATAATTATAACCCCAATCCTAGATAGAAGGAATGTGGGGTTGGACAGCTCTCATAAGGGGAACTATTGTGTAATTTCAGTCTTCGTTATGATTAATTTGCTATTTTAATTCTGTGTTAATAAAATTCAAATTTTGTGATATAAAGTGCATTTAAAGTAATGTGACCGAGTTTGTCAATTGTATTATTCAATCACAACCAGAATGCTTAGGTACAATGAATGCAAAATGAATAATAAATCCCCAGAAAGTGTAATAGAATATATAATCATGTCTCTATTCTCTTCTCCTAGAATATGCTGCCATCATACAAATCAGAAATTCTGCCACAAAAGCTCCCATGATGGGACAAGTAAGATCAGAATTCCTCAGCAAAGATGTCTGATGTACCCAACCCTTGAGATGTGTAAGATCAGAATTGCACAGAAGATGGGTGATATGCCCAATCCTTGAGAGGCTTATGGAAAATCATTGGCGGCAGTACTTGAAAAGTCGATACAGGTCATGTGAGAATGGAAGTGGGAAGCAGAGATAGTAAGAGGGAGATGGAGTTGAACTTTTGGTTCACCTTGGACTTTGGCATCCAAACTATGTTACCAAGATACTGGTACAAGGGTTTACTGATTTGTTTTGGGATATTGGGTTTAATATAGCTTGGATAAAACCATACAAAAAATGCCATCTCCCTGCTCCCTGCCCTATGACAAAAATAAAATAAAATTAAAGAAACAACTACTGAAGTGATAATTCAAATTATCAGATGAGTTATGATATATGATATATGATATATGCTCATATTATTTGTTTAAAACAGAAAAATGGTCAATGGTCATAATCAAACTCAAGAACTATGTGAACAAATCATCATATTTCTCTTTATCGAGAGCATCTAAATTAGCAATTGGTTAATTGGAACCAAATGTGGAACTACAACAGAAAAGAATACTTGTATTAACCATCGTTGGTTCATTAACAATTGTCAGAAATTACATCCACGACATTCAGCTCCTATGAATATCTCTTCCTATCAACTATATAGTAATAACACTAGCAACAACCAACAGAATCAACAACAACAATGATCGAACAATACATCAATAGAACCATCCCTCTCAATTGATGGGTAAACCCCTATTTATAGCACAAAACAACTATACATGCAATCTTTGAGGCTGTCACATGATTACATACATTTTGCATGTACCATTCAATTAACAAGTGTTCCATGCATTCTTATAAGTTTCTTGTTCCATGTTTTGCAGCTTGCTTATCCACATGTCTGTCCTTTAGAGTTGATGCTCTTCTATCTTTGTTTCTCATGGCACTCCTCTGCTTTGGATTCTGTTCATTTAGTCTTGTTATGAAAAACTTGCACAATAAATTAATATAATAGGAATATGCTGAAAATACTTGATAGTAATATGCCACTTCGAGGGGGCAACCTCCTAATCCACTTCGAGGGGGGGGGGGGACACTTCCATTAATATTCAATAAGAACACGATTCTCAACATGATGATAATAGCCTACCTATACCTCCTATATATACCATAATTATGCCTAGGATATCACCTAGGCCGACCTAGATAATCCTATATAAGCCTTAGACTGACCTAAATAACTAAATAACAATATAATAATGATAATATGACTTAATTAAGAGTTAAGGTAGCCACAAGCCGACTACTCATAAAACTATACACACTATAGGGGTAGGGGCATAACATTCTTCTAAGTCTCTCGTTCCATGTTTTACAGCTTGCTTATCCACATGTCTGTCCTTTAGAGTTGATGCTCTTCTATCTTTGTTTCTCATGGCACTCCTCTGCTTTGGATTCTGTTCATTTAGTGCTGTTTCCCAGGTAGCGCTTTGAAGAAAGAGTTTAGAGGGCCAACATATCCCCAGACTGATTTGTTTTTCCATCCCGAGACAAACTTGCTTTTGGTAGGACCTTTTGGCACTCAGGCAATAGGGTCTCTATTGCAAATGTGGTGAATTCCTGTAAGGGCACCTTTACCTTTTTTAAAAAATTGTTCATGGCGTGGACTAAGGCATTAAGTTTGTCCATGTCATCTCCTTTGTCCTACCCTTGTCTTGTGATTTGAAGGATTATTTTCCGAAGCTCGATGCTATCTTCCATTTGTCTTTTGAGAATAATCCTAGGTGCTCTCCTTCCATAGTGACTTTGAATTTGAGTGCCAATTCTGTTTGCTTTTAAGGGATTGAGAGACCACAAATGTGGCATAATAGAATGATGCATTAACCCTTGCCCTTTTCAACATAGATAGTAGTGGATTATTGGTGGACTTCAGCTTATTTTTATTTTATCTTGGCTAGAGGATGCCTGTAGGGAAATGCAAGGGCCTAAGAGTTTGTGTGGTGATCTCAACATGATTTTTCAACACCTTTCTTTGCCACTTCCACTTGCTTTTGTACTTCTTGAAGTTGTTTGGCAGTTTTTTCTTTAATTGTTGGTCTTGGAAGAGGAGTGGATGCCAAAATATGCAAATATGATTGTAAGTATGCAAGGCATTCCAGGTTTAGTTGGATAGAAGCATTTAGCCACTTATCAATAATACAAAAACATCTCTTAATTGGCATGTGCCACTTGATGAAGTTGTGCTTTGATTTGGTTTTCCACGGTGAGGGTTCTGTCACTTAGCATATCAAAATGTCTACGGCATTTTGAGCCATTCATGACAACCATGGTTGATGAATTGGGCGTCAGACAACTTATTTGGTGCAATGTATTTTTTTGGTTTTCCCATATTGAGAGTGGATCCATCTTAAGCAACTACTACACTTGTCACATTGCATGAATAGTTGGAAACTTCATCTACAGGAGTTGAATAGTGTGCAGATCAGTTGTTTGGGCTTGGGAGGTGTCAAATTGGTGGAGTGTTTGGGTCACCCCATTGTGGTAAAAATGTGAACAGCAAGTTGCAAAACATGGAATACTGCCAACAGAAAAATGTTCAATGGTCATAATCAAACTCAAGAACTACATGAACAAATCATCATATTTCTCTTTGTCAAGAACATCTTAATTAGCAATTGGTTAATTGGAACCAAATGCAGGACTACAACAGAAAATAATACTTATTGTATTAACCATAGTTGACTACACATTAACAATCCTCAGACATTTGCATCGACTTGGTTCAGCCCCTATAGATATCTCTTCCTCTCAACTATATAGTAACAACACTAGCAACAACCAGCATAATTAAAAACAGACCATTTATTAGGAATCAAGTCTAGGCCAAAAGTAGTTGAACTTACAGATAAGACCCAAATTTGAGTATTTTTCTTCCTCAGAAAGGACCTCTTTAACCAACACTACCACCAGATGTAACCCTGAACTGGGAATCAGCTTGAGCATTTATATTAGATCAGCTGCCACCATCACATTTTCTTGAGATTTATCCTTATTGCAGCCCTTATTTTGACAATATGATCAAGAGAAAGAATGGCTGATATGCCCCATTGCATCACTAGCCAGATTTGAGCAGTTTCCTTGCGCTTTACTCTTCCTGTTGGGTGTGACTGGAGCCACCAGCATCAAGCATGGCCCACATCCATATAATTTGTTGCTTGCTTCTTTGCTTGATAGATACCATCCATGACATTGAGATCAGCACATCCTGTTGTAGTCTACTGCACAAAATCTGCGAAGCTCATCGCCTTGGGGTTTGAAGAGGGAGAAGGAAACTCCATTTTGAATCTCTACTTTGATTGGAAACCAAGAGCCATTATCTGGAAAAACAAGTGTAATGAATATCAGTGGTTACATTATTATTATCTTTATGTAGACACATTATTTTTAGTCCTCTGTTACCAAGCAAGGATGTTTATTTGCTTAATTGTTTTGGTCTGTGGTTGAACTTTAATCCGTTGAATTCTTTGTTTGATAAATTTGCCTCTTCAATAAAGTTGATTATTGTCCAATTTTGACATTCTTCATTTTGCACATTGATGCTAATTAAGGCCAAATTACCTCTACAGCAATGTCTTTGAGATTGCAATTAATTACTATCTTTAGGCCAACATTTAAAGCCTCCTTATTGATGTGAATGGTTCAAATTCCTAGGTCTATGGCATTAAAACCTAGTGCCACATCCACCTTTTCCTTTTATAACTTCGTCAACTCTTGCAAATTTGGAAATGTCATTGGGGGTTCTCTCAAGTTTTAACATTTCTTACCCAATAGGTGGGTAGCTCTAGTTACCTTTGGGCTTGCATGACTTATTATGCTCAGGACCCCTTCATCGGGAGAGGAGGCTAATTTTTATTCTTTACCTCTGGTGCAGGGTTCGTACCTGCAGGGTACGCACCCGGTTCGGGTTTGTCTGCGGTTATGTGCGGGTACTTGCTGGGTGAACATAGACGTATATGATATCATTGATATGGCTTATTTGAATATTGTTCAACTATCAATTGGCATTTAATATTTATCTTTGGCATTTGGCATTGATCAATGATCAAGTATCATACTATGAAATGATTTAGTTTTACAATTCTTTATATTTCTCTTATTTTTTTGTATATATAATACATATATATATATATATACACACACACACACATACCCATACGCACCCAAACCCCTAAATTTTTTTTTCATGTACCCATGTACTGGGTTCTCGTACCCGTACTCGTCCCTGAACCTCTTACCGGTAACTTAGTTCTTTACTCAAGTTGATGTGTGTACTCAATTATGCTTGATATAAAGCTACATCTTGCTTGTCCATTCTTCTTTTCTTCAGCTATATGATCTTTGTCCTCTTGAAGGTACACCACAGTCTTTGTTTTGAGACATTTGCTTCTATCTCTATCCTTATGGTCCTAGTGTTGCATGGCTGATCATGAAAAATTGTCTTGTTCTCATCTAACAAAGTGAAATGACAGATGTTGTTGGGCCTATTTTGCAAACAGAGATAACTTTGTAAAGAAGAGGCCCCATAATAGACACAGAAAATTACAAAGAATCAGTGGATGATAGACAGCCTGCTCTTTTACTATGCAGTGGTTTTTTTTTGGGAGCACAAAATCCTAAATTCCTGAGATTAAATTGGTTCAACATTCTATTGCCTACAGTGTTAAATTTAAACCACTATTTTTTCTCATATCTCTGACTTATTTTCTTCCAAAGTTTTTCTAGGTAAATTAATCCACTCTTCAGTTAATGTAATCTTATACCTTAAGCAGCAGGATATTAATCATTGCCTTTATTGAAGAGTGACTTTGTCCCTGCACATAGGATTCATGTGTTCTCAAGGATCATCTTGATTTAGATTTTTTGTTGATCAAAGCACCCTCTACCCCTTTAGAGCTATTTACTTCTAAAATCCTTTATTCCAAATACCCCTTCATGCCAGTGCCCCTTTCTTGTCTAGAATCTTTCTCAACTTCTCTAATTCCATCCTTTTGAAAAATAAATGCTTGTTCCATGCATTGCCTTGGACTCTACTTTGGATGATCTTTTTTAACCAAAAAAGGCCTACAAGATAAGCTAATGCATCAGCTGATATTATGTTGATTGGTACATGCAGCCAATTAGGATGTTCATTTGGATAGACTAAAGCATTAGTCACTTCCACCGGACTATGCATAAAAAAAACATGCAAACTGGGGCATACTTTAATAACTGATTTTAGCAACTACACTGATCTGTCAAGGACAACCATTTCCCTCTCTAGCAAGTTAATTTATTTTTACGTTATCAATAAGCTCTTTCACAAATCTTCTGTCATTTATTAAAACAATGAAGGGTCCCCTAAATCCTTTTGTATGGCGGGATTTTCAAGAGACTAGTATCTTGCAAATATTATTCATTTACTCAAACAAAGTTGGACTCGATCATATTTGTTTTGACCTCCTTTTATAACCTATATAAAAATCAATTAGGGGAAAACCCCCAATTACCGCCCACGATCCAATACCCGTTCACTCCATGCTCACCTGATCCCCCAATAACCGTTTACATTTTAGTCATTACATTGTTTTATTTATGCCAATAAAAATTTACAAATTACATCAATATATGTTCACTACTGAATGTGTAGTTGACAAAAAAAATTAATCCCACATTGAAAACTATTGAAAACACTTCAAATATTTGTGGGTTTTTATTGTTCGGCTAATGAACGGGTACTGGTGAAGTGGTAAAGATGTATGGGGCGAAGGTTTTAAAACACCCTTTTTGAACACTTTTCGTTTTACGGGTTCTCCAAGGTGCGTTTTAAATACCTAGAAGCCAAATTTTTCTTTCTAAGGTCCTAACTCGCTTATGAAGAAGCCCAAAAAAAAAAATTGAAATTGGACCTATTTTTCACTCTGCACGAATGCGCGAAGTTAGCCCTGACGGCTACTGGTACGTTTCCCCTAAGTCTACTCTAATATTCCAATTTTTCTATGCTGAAAGAGTTTCTATGAAGAGAAATTCCGTTCCAACACGCCTTGCTAAAGGTTGGGCCATTCAGGTCATAAATGTTAATTGAAATATAATTAATTCCAGAGCACGAATGTGGCAGGAAACTATTCATTTTTTGATTCATTTGCACATGGATTGTAACAAATTTTTAGGCCTGGTGATTACAGTTCAAATTTCGTTGATATACAAATAGAGTTTTCCATTTTTGCAGTTACATCCTTAGGTGTTCCTCCCTTGCCTTTGTTCCATGAATTAACATGATTTTCTGGTTTCAGTGCTTGGTTTATTGATTGAAAATAAACTTACCTTGTATTTTTTGTCACCTGTAAAAAATGTTGATCAAGGGTAAACAACATATAATACTCAGAAGCATATTCTATATTTCTGATCTTATCTACATATTAGCTCAACATAACATCATAACATAAACTTCAGATAATTTCAGAAAGCTTAAGGGAAGAATTTCTACATTATATTCAGTTTCCAGGCCTAAAAGCTTACCAAAGCTTTTTGAAATAAAAGAAGCTGAATTGGGAGGGGACCTGAAAGCTGCAGTTATAATTTTAATTATTGTGCAAATAAGGATTGAGTTTCTCAACAAGCTGGAAGACACAATTCATTCGGTACTGATCATGTGCGGACATTCTGTAATTCACATGTACACATTTCTTTCTGTGGCATTGGTTTTAAAATATTAAAATCATTAAATAATACCATTGGGAAGTCTCATACTTTTATCGCAATCAATTTCCTCCTCTAAAGATGAGTACATGTGGGTAAATTTTGCATTAGCTATTACATGAATATGAGAGTTGAGGCACATTTTAAAGAACCCTCCATCTGAAGGTGGAGAGTGATGATTTCTTCAGAAAAGAAATTAGATAGAAATTCTGATAATGTTCATGAAAGACCAATAATAGGTCAAAGGGACTGGAATGCTAAGTCGCCGAATTGGCACATATACAGGTCGATTCTGGGTACGAATTATCCTGGAATTGGATCCTGGTTTGAATCTCCTACAGATTCGACCAGGGTGTGAATTTCTCCTGCCTGAAACGTTTGCAAATTTCATGCAGCGAATCTGGCCGACTCCAGCGATGACGTGACGATTCCAGAGCGAGTCTCAAGCATTTCAAACTGCAGACAGGATTTTTTCGGCTTTTTGCTCCATAGAAGCCCTAAACCGCATATCCGCCATGCGATATATAGTCCATTCACGAGATATCATTTTGGACCTGCAGGCCACAAAGCTATCTGTTCCAGTTCCATACAGGGGTCAGATGAATGGACTGCAAATATGGCAGAATGGATTTATTAAGTATGGTCGATAACCATTTGTATAATACTTCGATGAGTATTATATTATTTATATAATTTATTAAATAGTATGATTAAATATTATATTTAATATTATTAATTTATTAAATGTACTTATACATATATAAATATATATTATTAAATTAAAATATAATTATATATGAATATATACAATTTTCTGATATATGGTATTTTATATAATTTAATAAATTTATTAAATAATTTCATCTTTTTAAAAATATTTTGTATTACTAAATTTAAATTCAGTATAATATATACTATATTTTTAAATAATAAAATACAATTATATTATATGAATGTATATAGTCTATATTAATATATAATATTTATATTAATTTTTTTGTACAGACGTACCCAAACATACCTAGACGTACCCAGCCCCCCAAAAAATATGCTGTACCAACGTATTGTACCCATGTATTCGTACCTGTACATGATTCGGCAACTTAGCTGGAATGTACATCAGGTACAGTAGCAAAGATTTAGGGCAAACTGGGCCCTAGACTTGAAGCAAATACAATAAAGCAAGAAAGGGATATTTACTTTATCTTGCCGGAGAGTCGAACCACAGTTCTTTTTTCATGCTTCAAATTGGAAATAAGGTACTGGTAGTATTTGCTTTCGATTCCATTGCATAATACCTGCATGTTTGTGTTTATGAATTTTGGCTTTGTCTGTTCTTATTAAATATTAAATTATTAATTAATGTGGAAAGCAACCACTATCTGCTTATACAAGATGCTCAGTTATTTTTGTAATACTACATTTTTTGTTTTGCCTGTTCTTTATATTGTGTCTCATACTGACATTGTTCTCATGACAGAAAGATTTTACTGATGTTCCTGTTGAGGATGGGAGCCACAACTCTTCAAATAATGTACCATGTCAACGTTTTGGAGCACCTCCAATAGCATATTCAGCTGGATCAACAGAGGGTTTGAGCTCTTCAGCCCATCCTGGTGCTGAATATGGAGTCTTTCCAAGCTCGAATCTTTCATTTCCAATGCAAAGTTTTGGCCAGCATCTAGGTGCACCGTCTATCTTGAAAGGACAGCAAGCAGTATCTGGTGCATGTGGTGGGCCTTCTATGGCTAATCCTTCTCCCATTCAACATTCGTTTTTTCCAGACTTTGCGGGTAATTATCCTAGCACAAGAGCAACAAGGTAACATAAGATCCTGTTGACAATGATGGTTGCATGATTCTTTCCTTTGTTATTTATTGTGATTAAATACGAGGGTTATACTACAGAATTTTGGGTTCAGACCATCTGTTGGTTGATTTTGGCAGCAAGTCTCCGAACATTCCAGGAAATCCACCTTCTGCACAGCTTACAATTTTCTATGCCGGGACAGTGAATGTGTATGATGATATCCCTGCGGACAAGGTAGGTGTTTTTTGCGGGACATCTTTATTTGGACAGACATATGATGAAGGATAATTTATTCAATGGACAGCAGGGTCTTGGTTTGGTCTTTCCTGCCCGGGCTATCTACCAGTGTGTCAGAAATATGAAAAATCATTATTCATCATGGGTTTTGGCCGAGAGAGCAATTCATTTTGCTTGGTTAATATTAGTTGAGTGTTTGAGTTGATTGGCTGATCTTTGTTGCCATTGTATATTTATTGTCCATATAAACTTTTACCGATCAACAGGTCACTGGGGTACTCCAAACCTAGTCATTATATTCTCTTATTTGTGCAGTCAGTTAAGATCTGAGAAAACTCAAATATGGCCAAAGATGTCGTAAGGCACCAAATACTGATTTTGGCAGAATGTTAGCTGGTAGTAGTATTCTCATGTACATTGCAATATCCAATTCTCATAAATAAAAATTTAGATACTTAAAATTTACTATTTCCTGTAGGCCCAAGGTCTCATGCTTTTGGCTGCAAGTGCAAGGCCTACAAAAATGACTAATCAGCCTCCACGAAGCTCATTAATGTCAATGGCCATAGCAACTGGTGGTCATACTCCAATTTCATCACCTTTTCCTCCAAGTTTGCCAAGTCGAGCGTGTCCTGTGACTCCACAAGCTCCTTTACAAAAGCCACAGGCAAGCAGTCAACCTAATCCATCAGCAGCAGTATCCTTGAGCACTGGAGACTCTCAGGCAAATCAAAATCAAGTGACTTCAATTAGTCAGCAGGAGGCTTCAATGTCAAGTGCCACGGTGATAACCCCTGCACCCGTTGCACCACGAGGTAAGAGCTGTGCTGAAGTAACGGGTTTCAATAATTTGAGCTAAAGTAATGTGTATTCTTGGAACGCAAAATGTTCACATTTTGGAATTCTCTTTATGCTTTCAGCAGTACCACAGGCACGGAAAGCATCTCTTACTCGCTTTCTTGAAAAACGAAAAGAAAGGTATTTGTTCATTTTTCATAGTTTTCTCCCGTTTCATGAAGCAACTTCCCATAGGGAGACATTTGAGATGTTTTCTTATGGTCTTCTCTATTTGGCATGACTTTCAGGATTGGTACAAAAGCTCCATATCCTACTAAAAAATCACCTGATGCATCACCTCAAAGAGAGCAATCTCCTAGTTCTAAACACTCTTCACCTCTTGATGGATGTCTAACAAAAAAACACCAATTGAATTGTATTGGACTGGAGGAGAGGAATCCCTTTGATTCAGAAAACATTGAATCTTATCATGACGAGGATCAAAAGGAGCATTTGTGTTTACAAAAAGTTCCAAAGATTGAGCGAGAAGAGTGTGAAATTACTGTCTAGGTTCCAGTACTTTGGTTTTCAATGATGTCATACTTTCTTTGAATTTTAGAGGTGGTTTGCGGAGCATAGCCTAAAACAAACGAAAACACAAGAAGATTTTCAGATTCACTGAAAACTAATTTATTGATTAGGTTTATGAATACTGGTCTTACATGTATTACAATATTTTGTATGCCATGGAATGAACTTGAAGGTTCATAACGCACACTGTTTTTCTGATATGTTTATCTGCATTAAGAATATTATGTAATCAGTAATATTTTTTGCATGGATTAGTTTTTTTTTCCTCTTTGTATGGGTTAGCTTCATTATTCCTCGTTGTATTGGTTAAGTGAAGGAACAAAAATCTGGCCAGAATTCCATGTTTCTGGTTTAATGCTGCATCTGCTGTTTTTATCTCGTTCTTTGAAACTGAAGCTCGTTCTTGCCATGTAAAAGATCAGGGTTAATGTTTGGAGAAGTGTATGTGTAGTTGTCTAGTAACCTAGCTCTATAGTCTATACCATATCAATGCAAACAACTTATAGAAGTAGTCATTTAAAATGGAAAAATTAGTGTTGTTATATACATATAATTATTGCTAAATGGCACATAATTAGATGAGAGCATAAAGCATAGTTGCACGGAGATGCATCTCTGACCCCTGGGGTGCGTCTTGGATACCGGGACACATTTCCCCGTACCAGAAACTCGTCAGAGACATCTCCTCAATTTTTCATTTAAAAAAACAAAAAAAAACCCTACATTTCGACAAGTTTCCATATGAAATGAAAAAAATCAAATCGAAATTTCTAATTCTCAATGTGTAATATCAAATATGTAGTATGAACTCTTTGACTCTGATATTTGTGTGTTTAAATGGTAAATTTAATGTTAAACTTTACCAATTTTCTTGTTTTGAAAGTTCAATGTCATGATATTTTCAGTTTTAATGTAGCAAATTTATAAATCATTAAATTATTTTAATTTTTTTTTTCTCTAAGAATCCCTGTCTCCTATTTTTCAAAAATAGATGTACTGGAACCGGTACCAGTCTCCTGTACCTGTACCAGTACCAGTACCAGTACCAGTCTCCTGGCAACTATGGCATAAAGCTTTACAGAGAAATTTTCTGTAAACATCTTGTAAGAGAAGTGTTTTGAGTTGGACGTAAGGCATATAGAGGGGGAGAGATTTTCCACCAGAACATATATTTAGAATTTTCAGACTTCCCAACAGAAAAGGAGAAAGATTCAGATTTGGCATTCTATATGCAAGAGAGTTTTGTTATGTACGTGTAAAGAAATAAGTATGTGTGCATGACAGAAGTTGTATTTCTATCTTCTAACTGTTACTGTGGTGTTCGTGCAACATTCCCTCTTCATATAATTCGACAATCTTGTTTTGTTCGGTTTGTTGTTATAACCTTCTGATTGTTCTCATCTTCCTAGCAAGTTAAAGATTAATTCTTTGTATTTAAAATTTTGGGAGTTAATGTGCATTTGATCTTTACAGAGTGTATCATTATTTGATGTGACTCTTTCAGAATGAACTGCATGTTCACATTGAGCCAATCTTCATTGTCTACCATCCTTCTGTACTCATCTCTTATGAACATGAATGATTCATAGGCATCCTTCTGTACTCGTCTCTTATGAACATCAATGATTCATAGGTATCTTTCTGAATTCATCTCTTGTATTCATTGCATCTAGGTAAATGATCTAAGAGGGTGGAAACACAAGGATTTTCTTGGAGGTCATCCATCTAAATTCTATTCCTGATATAGCATGCTTTTAAGGGGGTTTATCACATAATATGAGCTCTGCATAGCTTGTACCCCATCTGTATAACTTTTAGCTACTTATGTACCATGGAACTATTCAGTGTGGAGGTTTGTAGCTCTTCCATTTTCACGTTTGGATTTTATGCAGGGCATCGTTTTGTAGTTGTGGTTAGCGGAAATTGACTTTGGTATGTTTTTGTTTAATATGGTTGTACCCAACTGTATTATTTACTTCTCGGCTTGTGGATAGTTAATTGATGAGCTTTACAGATTAATATCTGTTAGCTTTTTAATCAACATATCGGATCACATTTCCTGAACCATCATCAGGACAAGGAAGAAGAGTAATAGTTGTTAAGAGAATTTTTAATAGTTGCATACAGGTGTATTCTCTTGACAACCACCGTGTGTTTTAAATATGCTTGTTGTAGTTAGGAAGGTAGTCTGGTCTTGCTAGATGCTACCTGGTCTATATTTTGTACAAACAACACTCTGAACGAGTAAAGCATTCATTGGCATTGTGGTCTGCAATTTCTTGGTATAATTCTGTTATCTCTGTTTACTTGCAATAAATAGTGTTATCATTTGCTTGTAAACAATAACATCACCTTTAGGGAATCAACTAGACGAAATCAATCATCATGACATCTTTTCCGAGTAGTGTTAATATTGAGAATTTCTATGATTCATCTTTCATGATAGTTGTTCCAAGAACATATTTCATGAGCTTGAATGATCCACTTGGAACTTATACATCTAGGTGATGCTCATAGGGGTGCATTAGTAGGTTTTCTTGGCTCAATACGACCTTGGGTGAAACACACTTAAGTTACGAGTTTTTTGGCATAGGGACGTTTAATTTTCTCACTTGCATGATAGTTATTCGTAAGAAGACATTTCCTGAGCTTGACTAGTCCTCCTGGCACTCAACGCATCTATATTACACTCAGGTGAAGCAGAAGTTTTGGTGGCCCATATTGAGTCAAGCAGATTTGGCTATTGAATTTCCTCATTGAGGCTTGCTTACCTAGTGATCAATTCATTATGAAGCTAGCCAACTCGTTCATTTTGAATAAGTTTTCATATATTTTCAATATTATTATTATGATGCACAATTTCAAACCATTTTGGTAAATGAGCTGTTAATTACATTTAGATGCCTTGATCCTTTGTGTTATTGGATCATTTTAGAACAATGGGGTTTTAATATGATGGTGAATTTTGATAGAAATTCAATTTTGGTAAATGAGCTGTTAATTACATTTAGATGCCTTGATCCTTTGTGTTATTGGATCATTTTAGAACAATGGGGTTTTAATATGATGGTGAATTTTGATAGAAATTCAAAGTAGCGTGTTATTTGTTTCTATAAAGGTAAAATTTATTATTTGTTAGAACAAACCAAAAAAAGAGAAAAATAAGGTCTTTGGCTTTAGATCCTTCTAGTGGGCTCTTGAAGGCAAAAGCACTCTTCTAGAGGCTGTTTTGCTAAGTTTTGGAATGAGTAGGGTATTAATTATGTTTACAGTGTTCTTGATGGGGGTTTGATGGTTTGGTAGCTTATTTAGAGCAAGTTGGGTAATGTATATATTGGGATGATATTTGATGGATGGGGGAGGTGACACTCTTAAATTTGTGTATGCTTTATTGCCTTTCATCGTGGAATGGTTCAACAAGCTAAACTCATTATTGGGCCTTCATAACTTGGAGAATGTTTGGTTCGAGAGATTAAAAAGTATTTGGCCTTACTATATTGAATCCATTTTTTTAAGATGTTTGCTACTGTTTTAATAAATTGGCTCGTGGTGCTAATATGTCAAACCTTGGGTCTACATCTTGTTTTGTTTGTGGGATGTTTAGTTAGTTTTGTTCATTTATTATGAGTGTCTTTGTGAAATAAATGTGGCAAAAACTTATTCAGGGCAAGTTTGGTATTCCTAATCTTCACAAGATGTATATTTTGGTATGAGATATGATGGGTGGGGGCAAGAAATTTTTGCATGACACTCCTAGATTCTTTTATGCCCTATCGTCTTTCACCATGGGATGGTTCAACAAGCTGAAGTCATTGGGCCTTATATTCTTGATACTATGTATTGAATAGTGTAATTACTCAAGAATTATTGTAATAGAAAGTACTCAATTATTATCTCGTCTTCATTTGTAGCAAAGATCGTTAAGTGAAATTTAATGGTAGTGAATATGATTACTACTATAGAAATGATTTTACTTATCTTTAATTTGGTTGGTTACTTAAAGAATGTTGTGTAATTATATTTTGTATTATTATTTTTACTGTGTTTTTCTTACTTAATGAACTAGCGAGGTTGTTATATGTTGTATCAAAGCACGATTCCAATACTAGGGCCTATGAGCCTACTATACAAAACTGTCAAGATATAACTCTTTGTGTGACTTGAATGCATAAATGGGTAGATCAAAGGTTGGGAGAAAGAAAGGAAAGGCTAAGAAAGCAAAGAAAACTTAGCTAAAAGTTAAAATTGTTAAGAATGTGAGCTACATAGGAGAAGCTTGGCTCTCTGATTTTGAGACCCTTATTAATACTCTTAAGAATATTAAACTAGAAAGGGAAAAATGAATTGAACAATTGGATGCTAATCCTATTAAACCTTGATGGTTCGTGACATGATTTTTGGGTGTGGATGCAACATGCCAATACTAGGAAAGGAAGTGATTGGAAAGTACCTGCAAGTACATTCATGTTCCAAATTTGTATTGCTGGATTCCAAGGGTGAGCAAGAACCTGAAGAAATTCCTCTCTCAAATAGTGATGTCTAATGTGAGAAAAACCTCATATAAATAGGATCCGTAAATCTATTATTATGAATAAGTTTTTCCATGTGCTTTCTTAATTATTGGATTATGAGTGCAAATTATGAACTCTTTTGCTCAAATTTTAGACTAATTATTTTTTTACAAATAAAATAAATCTAGAATCCTTTTTTAAGAAATTGATAAGACCGTGATGACCTACCAGGTGTAATCATGGCATGAACAAGGGTAAATCTTGGTGGTAGTTAAGATGGTTCAAGTCAACCATCAAATATTGGACAACATAAAATTTGGATAATATCTTAACTATTTTAAATGAAACAAAAGAGAGACTAGGAGCTTTGAAGCAAGAAGCAAGAGGGATATGTGGACATGAGAATGAGGATGAGAAAATCCACAAAAATGGTGAAAATAATGACCAAGAGTAGAATACCAGTGAAGAACAAAGGGGAGATGGTCAAGACCAAGAAAATCAAGGAGATTTAAGATCTCACTTGACCAATGAATTGGCAAGGGATTTGAAATTTTTTACTCCACCTAAGTTTAATGGAACCATGATAGGAGATGGAGCCAAATAATGGCTTGCCAAGATGGGAAAATATTTAGAGATAAGAAATTATTCAGAGATAAACAAGGTGGTTTGGGAACATATAAATTGGCAAGAGAAGAATCCACTTAGTGGATGAATAAGAAAATGGAACTAGGACTGAGTTCCCTAACTCTAAATTGGGATCAATTCATAGTTATTGAAAGTTATAATAAATGAAATGAAAGGAAAGTACTAATCTAAGAGAAATTGTTTGAAGGATAATGCAACCATCGAGATGAAAACCAAGAGCACCAAGAGCATGCACATCAAATATCCAAGAGGAGACACAAGAATTTGTAAAGGGGAAAAAGCAAAGAAAACACTCCCAATATTATGAAGATGGTATAAAGCCTAAGAATATTACAAAGAGAGAGAGAGAGAGAGAGCGCTCAAGCATAGAATGCTTCATATGAAGAATGAGAGCACCTCAAATAAATAGAGGTGAAAAAGGACTTGCATAAGTAACTCTCATGTCTATGCATGCCACCTTTCATCCTATGTGTGTGCAAGGTGTCAAGATCCTCGCAAGGAGGAGGCTACACCTAAGCCTTAATATTCCTCCAAAAACATTATAAAATGTGCCATTCTCACACGTGTGAGAATCCTCAATAAGACAAAAGACGTAGGGATTCCTTTGGAATATTCCTACAAGTAACTAAATAATATAACTAATGAATAATCTTCACTTAAGTAAAGATTATTTCATAATAGTTATTTTTAGATAGAGGTGGTTACCTCAAATCTACTTTGATAAGAAGCTGACTAATTTTCAGAACCTACGACAATGAAAATTATCAATAACAAAATATTGAGAAAAATTTACCAGGTTGCTAAAGTATGCTCCTCAATATCAAAAGGATGAGAGGTTAAGGATAAGGAAATTCATCATGGGTTTGAATGCTCAAATTGGGAGTGAAGTTGATGTTCACGGTCCAACAACCATGGACCAAGTATTTGAGAATGATATAAAGCAAGAGCAAAAGATGAAGTTCATCTCGACATACTGAGACAAGACTAGGAATAAGTTTAGCTAGACTAAGTCATCACCTTCATTCAAAAATAAAGGATGGAATCAAGATCATAAACCAAATAAAAATGAGAATGATTCCAAAAACAACAAAAACAATTCTCAAAATAGAAAAAATGACCAAATATGTTAGAAAAAGAGAATTTCAAGAACGATCAACCTATTAAGAAAAAGTCCTCTTTTCAGATTTTAGAAGGTTTATGATGCCAAAAAGTTAGGTTTACCAAATGAAACATAGAAAAAAAAAAGCGATCCTAAGTCCTAAGTGCTTAGAACAATAGGATTCAAGGCCTTTTCCTAGGGTTTCATTGAGATAGAGATCAACAAGGTGTATAGATTGAATTTCAACCATGAAGGTGAAGCCAATCAAACCTAGATCTCCATAAATTTGGGGATTGGAATGATTTGGAATTGATTTGCAATGATTAACTTAATTAAGCTATATGACCTAATATGAAGAATGCAAGATCCTGACAATAGAAAAACTTAAACAATAACTTGTAGGCAGATCTGGGAAGTGCATAGAACCATACTTGTTCAGAAAATTGGTTTCAATATGCATAGGAGGACTTATTCGCCCAAGGGCGTATGGGTCCTTGTAGGCCTTTTTTGCTCTACTTTTGGGGCTTCTGATGACAGATTTGAGACTTTCATTTCCGCTTGCAAAGTTGTTAGAATGCTATCGTATAATTTTGTAGGTGAGTTTCCATGAGTTGACAAGGTGTAGGGCTTCAAATACAACAATGAACAATTTTTCTTCAAGATTCCTTTAATCCTCTTCAAACCTAAAATTTTCACATTAACAAAGAGAAAAAATATTGTGCCATTTAAGGGCTTACCTTAGTCAAATCTCGTGTAAGTGTTTCCACTTCCACAATGGCAATGCCAATAATAAAATGGACAAAATATAAGAAGAAATGATGAAATCACAAAGCGCTGCAACTCACCACCCTTCAATGGCTTCCTTGAAAGACTGAAGTCATACACATCACCTCAAGGTCTTAGATCTTGCTTGCTTGAATGCTTTGAAGACCTACAAAAAGGGGTTAGCCTTCACAAAACAATGATAATATGAGATGAACTTACATACACTTTGACATGATACTTGGATCTTGAATTGCTACAATAAATAATTGAAATGATGCTCTTGAATTGCTGTTGACAATAATGTTTTCTCATAAAAATCTCCTTCTAGTTTCAAATGGTGAAAAGACTAGGTATTTATAGGCATTTAACCAATTCACAAAAATTAAATCTTGATAGCCAACATTTGCAAAAATAAATTGAATGTTAAAATGCCAACTCCGACATATCAAAAATTGATCCTTGGCAGAATAGGGGACCCATTCACCCTAGGCCGAATGGGTCCTGGCCCTATTCTCCAAGACATTAAGTGTTGGGGGAAAAATAATGGTTGGATGCATTTGTTCAATGCTTACAATTTCTCGGAAAGTGGTACAAATGGGTTATAAAATAGATAATTTAGGAAATTAGAGACCTAATTAGGTTCAATATTTTAGGGGGGACAAAATATAGTGTGAAATTGTCAAGGGTGACAATTTATGATGCTACATTTAGCTCCCACTTTAGTGAGAGTATGGATTTATGCTCAGACACACACTAAAGTAGAGAATCTATGTCAAGAGGAGTCTAATTGTCCAAATGTTGAAAAGATAGGATGACTAAGGATCTAGGGGGAGTGAACAAGCCCCCAAGATCCAAGATCCCATGACAAACCAACATAAGCGCAAAGGAACACACATGTATGATATGCATTAAGACAACATACATAAACATACATGTCAAAAACATGAAGCATACACAATGACAACACATGGCATGATGAAACATAAAGATGACAAAATGAAAACAAACACGATGTAACACAAAGAATACACACAAAAGACACATAAAAAACACAAGATTAGTACTAAAAGATTCGAGTTGGTGAGGCAAAGAGACCTTAGTATTAAATTGTCTAATACCAAACATCATCCATCGAATAAATGTTAGCTCCCATGAGGACTAGCAAGCCGTGTTATGCCACATCACTCATGAAACACGTTTCTCCACTGGCAAGCAATGTGTGTTATTCTAGGTGGCCATGTTAAAAGGGGGTGCTCAAATTCATGACCCAACAAGCTCCGTTATGTTGGATCCATGAATTGTCTTGTAAAAGCTCACCTAAGGGGGTGCATAAAGTTTAATGTCTCAAGGGACGAATAAAACTCACCTCAGGGGGTGCATAAAGTTTAACGTCTTGAGGGACAAACAAAACTCACCTCAAGGGGTGCATAAATTTTAACATCTTGGGGGATGAACAAAACTCACATTAGGGCTGCATAAAGTTTGATGTCTCGGGGGATGAACAAAACTCACCTCAAGGGGTGCACAAAGTTCAATGTCTTGGGGGACAAAAAAATTTCACCTTGAGGGGTACAAAAATTTTAATGTCTTGGGGGACAAAAAAAATCACCTTAGGGAGTGCATAAATGGCGACAAGATAAGGCCAAAAGCTCAAAAGGGCTTTGCTCAATACATGAAAGGTCACACCTTAGGGAATATCACACATGACATCACCACCAATAGAGGACAAGTCATGGGAAAAGAAATTCACACCTTAGGGAATACTAGCCATAGGATTACCACCAAGGGGAACATCATATGCAAAGAGAGGTCACATTCTTATGGACATCAAGCCTAATAGCACCACAAAGGAGACACTAACATAGATAAAAAAGGTCACACTTTGATTAATAAGGACACACTTCCTACTAGGAGATGTATGCTATCATTATGAAGAAGGGACCACTTCTTATGCAAATAATGAGTAGGGGACTATATGACCCCCCTTAAAATGTTAGTGTACTTGCTACACTAAAGTTTTAAGGGGATGCAAAGTAATCCTAAGAAGGAATGCACCTAACACAAGGCTACCTAACCCCTTTCCCCCTCAAATGTAAGGACAAGTGTGAGCCAAATGGATTATGATATGTTGCTCCTTGCGATAATAAAATATGATTGCATAAAGCCAAGTTTATACCCCCACACATAGTAGTGAGTATTGTGTGATACGACCACCACTACATGGCAAGGATAAACAACTAATGCTATTGATTAAGTGAAGGTATTTTTGATGTTTTCATTATTTTTGAAGGACAATAGCTAAGACCTTTTCTTGTCTCTTGCATGTTGGGCTCTATGGGGACATGAATTCCTTATTCTCTTACACCACATCCTTTTCCATTATAGCCAAGTTGTCTTAAAAGTTCATAACTTCTTCCATAAATGGCTTCTATTTCTTTCGAAGGTGTTTTTTCATAATCAGTTTCATCATAAGTGGACGTGTAATTTATGTTTTCCTCTTTGATAGAAGTTGTGGATGTTTTTGATGATTCGGTGATATCATTGCGACTTCTCTTTCTTTCTTTGATTTTGATTGCATAATCTTGTATTCCCCCATGAATGTAGGTGTGAAATCTAATGAACCCCAATCATCTTCCAAATTTTTTGTCACAGATGAAAGACACATTTTTATCCTTAATTTGTAAAGGATCCACTTTTGTAGCTGGTGTCAATGTGCTAAGAGGATTCTTCATTCCTACGTTAGTTTGTAAACAATTTTCAGATTTTGGATTAGCTTTTATCATGTAAACCTTATTGTTGTAAGCCTATTTCATTGAATGATGAAGTGTTGAAGGCACACCTTCCATCTCATGAATTCATGGTCTACCCAAGAGAAGGTTATACGAAAGATCATGGGGTATGACATGGATGAGAGGTTGTAACACAAATTTACCAACTTTAATAGGTAACGTGATCACACCAAGTGGTTGTCTTCCCACATTATCATATCCTTTGATCAATAAATCAATGGGTTGAATTAAAGTTTTGTTTGCTCCAATTTTATCCAAAATATGCACACTACAAACATTAATCCACGAACCATTATCAATAAGGGTATGCCTAATCCCAACCCTATTAATAATAGTCATTATCATCAAAGCATAATTTTGTTTTTGCATTTCCAAAGGAGGTAATTCATTTTGATGAAAGACAGTATCCAAATTATGGGAATTCATATTCTTAGTCAAAGCTGCCACATCATTTGGTTGCACATAGGAGGGATCAATTTTTTTTTCAAAATAGTTTCAAGCATACCATGATAAACAAGTAATGTTTGAATCAAATCCCATAAGGATATCTTAGCAAGAGTGCTACGAATTTTCTCAACAAGATCAAATTATTTACCACTACATTGCAAAATGTTAGGTGTAAGTGGGAGCTATGGTTGAGGCAATGGGATGGATGTTGGTGTTTGTTTTGGCTGCTTATTGTTTCTAGTGTTATATGTGTGAGCTACAATATGATAACTTGGTTTCCGTGACACATGATTACTAGTAAGTTGTTTTGCAAAGCTTAGGATATGGCCATGAGGTTTAGGAGGTCCTATAATGAGAGGTGACTTATGAGGTCCAAAAGGAGTTTTAGGGGATCCAATAATGAGAGGAATTTTAGGAATTCCAAAAGGAGTTTTAGGAGGTCTAATAATTAAGGGAGATCTAATGGCCAATTGTGTGTTCATAACCTCAATGAATTTGACTTCTTGTTGATGATATTCTATCAAGGGGGAATCTAATATCACCTTAGCATCTTCATTTATACAAGCCATAAATGTATAAATTATTTCATCCTCTTTTCCAACAATATCTTCCCAAGTAGGAGAGGTAAGGGAGAGAAACAAACAAAATTCTCATGATGCTCAATGATTGGATCTTCTAACACCAAGATACCTTCTTCACACATAAGAGAGATATCCGGAGAAGAACAAACATGATTGTCATGATTGTCAATGATTGCATTCTCTTGCACCAAGCTAATTTCACACACAAGAGAGATAGTGGGTGAGGGATCAATCAAAAACAAATGATGGGAAATAAACTCATTGTGACATGCTTGTAACAAAAATTCTTTGAAATGATTAACAAGATTTGACAATAGAACATGAATTATGACAACAAAATATTTTTGCGATGAGAACATGATGTAAATAATTGTCTTGTTGAAATGCAAAAAATTCTTCCAAATTTGGTACAAATTAAGCAAAATGATACCCTTCTTGCACATGCAATAACACCTTTTCAAAATTTCAAATAGAAATCGGTAGGCAAAAACAGACTAAAAATACAAAGACAAAGATCTGCGCAATTTTTTTTTGAGCTACCAATAGCAAGACAAAGGCACCCAAGGGCATCTGAGTTTTGGACAGGGTGTTTGAAATTTCAAAGTTTGACTGTGTAAGGCATTGTTGAAGGAATCTGGGCCCGCTTGCAAACAAGTTTAACAATGAATATTCTTCCAAAATTTGTTGAATTTATGTTAATGTGATTCAACATGCAAGTGTACAACAATATTGAAAATGTTTTGACAAATTTGAATGTAATTTTTAGAGCTAGGATGCAATAATTGATTGATTCTACGATGCCAAAATCTGAAAATGATGATTTTGATGCAATTTTGAGATTAAACCATGCACTTTTTTTACTTTTTTGACCTAAATGAAAGATGCCTAAATGGATGCAATGAAAAATTTCAAACCTAATGAATGCAATGTGAATGTAGATCTGATCTAAGATGAATGAAACAAACCCTAATGCAAACTATCATGCAATATGTGATGTGATTTTTTTGAATTTTTATGTTTTTATGATGCAAAAATGAAACCCTAAATAAGAAATGCAAATTAATGCAATACACATACTAGATCTAGTGTTGAATTAATTTAGATTTCAAAAGGTTTATGATGTCAAAAAGTCGGGTTCACCAAAATGAAACATAGAAAAAAAGGTGATCCTAAGTCCTAAGTGTTTAGAATAATAGGATTCAAGGCCTTTTCTTAGGGTTTCATTGAGATGGAGATCAACAAGGTGTATAGATTGAATTTCAACCATGAAGGTGAGCCAATTAGACCTGGATCTCCATTAATTTGGGGTTTGGAACGATTTGGAATTGATTTGAAATGATTAACCGAATCAAGCTATATGACCTAATATGAAAAATGCAAGATCCCGACAATGTACAGACTGAAACAGTAATTTGCAAGCAGATCTGGAAAGTGCAGAGGATTGTGTACCTATCCAAAAAAATTGGTTTTAGTATGAATATAAGGACTGATTCGCCCAAGGGTGTATGTGTCCTTGTAGGCCTTTTCTACTATGCTTTTGGGGTCCTCTGGTGATAAATTTGAGACTTTAATTTCCGCTTGTAAAGTTGTCGTAACAATGTCGTATAATTTTGTAGGCGAGTTTCCGTGAGTTGACAAGGTGTAGGGCTTCAAATGCAACAATGAAAAATTTGTCTTCAAGCTTCCTTTAATCCTCTTCAAAGCTAAAATATACACATTGACAAAAATAAGAAATGTTGTGCCATTTAGGGGCTTGCCTCAGTCAAACCCTGTGTAAGTGTTTCCACTTCCATAATGGCAATGCCAATGATAAAATGGATAAAAGATAAGAAGGAATGATGAAATCACAAAGCGCTACAACTCACCACCCTTCAATGGATTCCTTGAAGGATTGAAGTCATACACATCACCTCAAGGTCTTGGATCTTTCTTTTTTGAATGCTTGAATGATTTGGAGACCTACAAAATGGGTTAGATTTCACAAAACAACAACAATATGACAACATGAACTCACATACACTTTGACATGATGCTTAGATCTTGAATTGTTGTAATAAATCACTGAAATGTTGCTCTTGAATTGCTCTTGACAATAATGTTTTCTCATAAAAATCTCCTTCTAGTTTCAAATGGTGAAAAGACTAGGTATTTATAGGAATTTAACCAATTTTTGAAAATAAATCTTGATAGTTGACATTTGCAATTTGAATTTTGACTATTAAAATGTTGACTTTGACATATCAAAAATTGGTCCTTGGAAAAATAGGGGGACCCATTCACCCTAGCGTGAATGGGTCCTAGCCCTATTCTCCAGGATATTAAGTGTCGGGGGCAGAATAATAGTTGGATGCATTTGTTTAATGCTTGCAATTTTTTAGAAAGTGGTACAAATGGGCTAATAGAATGTATAATTTAGTAAATTAGGGACCCAATTAGGTTCAATATTTCAGGGGGGAAAAAACATAGTGTAAAATTGTCAAGGGTAAAAATTTATGACGCTACAATATATATATATGTATGCATATTTATATTCCAACATATATGTTCTTAACAAAATATATTTATTGATATTATTTGGAAGTATTTATACAAAAAAGAAATTGGCATTGTAATAAAATATTACTATTTCATAATGGTAGGATTGAGCAAGTGAGTGACAATGTGTGCATGGGTGGGTGTAGAGATGGAAAAAGTAAAGGGAGCGTGAGAAGAAGTGAGTTTGGTTTGGATGAAGGGGAAGGGGAAAAATATGATGGTAAGCCAGTTGGGGAATGGTGCTACTCATTAGTAGATGAATACGCAAATTATTTTTGTTGCTATGGTTGGAGGCTCAAAGATATAGTTTTGATTCAAAATGGAGAATAATTCTCTGCTTGATTTGTGGAGGGAGGCACAAAGAAATATTTTTTGGCACGATCTTCTTCTATAGTTGTTTCTAGTTAAGAGATTCATGACCTTTACCATGCCCTCAAGAAGGGTTTTTTCTTTCTCCCCCCTATATTGCTGTGCTCAGTGTGGAGGCCTCATTCCCTGCTGCTCCTCCTATTTGAGCTCCAATTTTTTTTGAGGTTCATGGTGAGATAGGGGTTGGCAATTCAAATATTGTTGTAGGTCCTTTATTGCAAATTGGTTATGCCAATGTTGAGGCCACTGTGACTAGCATGGGTGAATGCTCTAGGGTTGTTGTTGTGGTGAGTGTGCCAATGAATTGTGTTGGGAATGGTGTACTTCCTACCCATGGATTCCTTGTTGCTCCTGTTCAAGCTTTGGGGATTTCAGAGGATGTTGTTGTTCTTGTGACTACTATGAGTGGTAGCATGGGTGAATAATCAAGGGATATTGTTGAGGAGAGTGTGCCTTCTACGCTTGGTGACGAGCCCAATCAATGACTAGTTTTATTTTGCTTAGTTTATATCTTTTAGACATTTTAAGTTACTTATTTCATATACATTCCTAAACTTATATACTTTTTATCCTTCATGCAACTTAAACCAAACTTAAACTAGATTTTGATGGATGGAAATATGATTATGATATATTAGTAGTTACATGGTTAATTATATGAATATGTATGGAATCCAATATGGATCTATGTATAATTTATGGTTATTAGTAGTGTGTATATGTTAGATGAACTAATTCATTGTAGTCCAATAGTTAGAGCAAGCATACTGTAACCTGTAACAACTAGGGAAGCTCAACCTACAACCAAAGGATCACAAGTAGTAGGGGAGAGTCTAGATTGATGAACGTGCAACAGTTCCAAAATAAATGAAGGTGATCAATGAAGGGGTCAAATTGTGAGTCATTAGGAAAATGAATACACATGACATAGGAAGAAGGGGTCAATACCATTGGGCTCAATGCGACATTTTGACTATGTCTTTGTCAAAATTGTTTGAGCCAGAGTCCTGTTTCTACTTCTCTTCTGTTCTTTTTAATTAAAGTTTTTGTTGCAAAAGACTCGTTGACCTCCTATTCATGAGGAGAGTGGACACTAGCATTTAGTTTTCTATTTTAATTTTTGTTTTGTATCCTTATGCAAATAAATATCCTCCCATGCCTATATTTGAGGCTTGATGGTCAAGGAGTAAATCTAGTTGAAGATATAGTTAAAATTATAGTTAAAGTGTATTCTTAGTTTTATGCAAGTTCACTATTATAATGAATCTGAATTTCTAAATCAGAATTCTATTGGAGATTCCTGTTATATTGTGAGTATTCGGTTTTCAATACAATAAAGATGTTTTCAATTTACTACTATGATTAGTTGATTTAATATATTTGGTTTATCTCGTGGGCACAACAACTTGAGTAAGGGCCACTCAAGGTACTATCTACCCACTTCAATTTCTATTGTTGTGATAGATATTTCATGTTGCATTAATTTCATAATAGATTCATGGTTGTATGCATGTTGTAACATTAATTTGATTGAAGCCCCTGGGGTAGTTAATTAGCTGAGTTGTGAAGAGTCAATAGTTAGTGGTATAGTTTATTACAAAGCTCAGTTTAGCAGTTAACTAGTTACAACACTAAGCTAAGAGTACCCATAGCATAGGTGCTAGATTAAGCCATTTACTCTATTTTATAGTTTAAGCTTCATTTAATTTTCCAAGTATTTACTATTTTCATACACATGTGTAAACCATGTATACTTGATGATATAGGTAGTGTAGAATCTCTGGATGCACATATAGTGCCAACATCATCAAAAGTTTACATAGCTCTGGTTGACAATTAAATGAAGTCTTGTGAGGGTTTAGTGGATTGTTCAGCTAGGAATCACCTTTGAATTATGTGTCTAACATCAAGTTGACTGAGCATTAGTTGGGCCTTACATTTTTGGTGTTGTTTTCGAGGATGGTGCTACATTCAAGATTCTTCCATGTTATTTCAAAGCTTTCATAGTTTAGTTTTTTGTGTCCAACATTAGGATAATTAGGTTTTAATACATCAATACTAGAACATTTTACTGCAAGAGCCTTTGACATAAGAAGTCACAACTATTATATGTGGAGGTAGCGAGACACTTTGGGAAGATTTCTCCCCTCAATACACAGTACAAAGGATATTGGTGATCAAAGTGAATAGAGCGAGGGTATTCATGAAGAAGAAATTTCCCTAACACCAAAATCCACTATAGATACATAAGAGACCTTCGAAACCTTGGGTGATGCAGTGGTGGATGACCCACCAGAGCATGTAACCTTTGAGTTCCCCATTACCAACCAAGAGAGAGAAAATACCTTGAAGTATACACCTTCTTCAATATTTCCTATATTTTATGGGTTGGTCATTGAGGACCTAGATACCTTCTTATTTGAGTTTGATGTGCTTTTTAGAAGTTATGATTACACAATAGATGCACATAGATTGAAACTATTTCTAACAACACTAAAGAATGCTTCCCTGAGATGGTTCATGGGTCTAGGATGAGATGTTGTTCCTAATTGGAATTCCATGAAAACAAAGTTCTTGGAGAAGTACCAAGACTACTGTAGAGGAATTGAAAAAAAGAGAGATGACATCTTTAGGATGTCACAAATGGAGCATGAATCTTTGGAAGACTACATGGAAAGGTTCCAATTTTGCCTTAAGAAATCCCACCAAAATGGATTCTCTGACGAGTCTTTAAAGATGATATTCTTGAGGGGGATTAATGAGGACTGTATGGATGCACTTAACCTCATTGGGGCAAAAGATATTTCTCAATCACCATTTGAGGAGATTTTCAAGAAATGCATGAATTATTCAAGGTATTTCACAAAGAAGACTAAAGGATATATGACATCTTCCATAAGCAAATCATCCAATAAAGTATTTAGAGTTGAATTGAGTAATCATTTGTCTAACATGAAGGATGATATTATCAACCATTTGGATACACAATTGGATACTCTACATATAAAGAAAAAGCAACAAGAAGTAGAGGTAACCCTTATAGAATACTACCCACATCGTAGACAAAGGAATGCTAATTGTAAATGTAAAAGAGTGGCAAGAATTTTTGAGGAGAAACAAGGGAAACTAGACTTTTATGCATTGGAAGATGAAGATCGAAAAGTGTTCTACATTGGTTAGAGCAAACCATGGTAGCCAAGAAAAGGTATTCCTTCAGACCCTTTGAATTAAAACATGTCATTTCCTAGTAGAAATTCAAATTTATCTAGTTGGAACCCTTAGCCTTGGGGAAAATCCATAGAACCAATGGAAAAATCCGCAACTAAATTGGAACCAATAGCAGCAATACCAGTGGCCACAAAAAAATTTCAAGGACCTAACAACAATTCTCAATGGCCACCTCAATAGAACCAATGAAAACCCTAGTGACAAAGAGGCCAACAATAGAAAAAACTTAACATGAATTACCAACAACCACAACAACCCTTGCAACCACAAAAAAAATCCATTATCCCAAACCCGATAAATCCATCCCCACAAACACCTAGAGCACCTCAACTACCAGCCCAACTTGCACCTAACCCAAATAACAAGCATGTTTAACAGACCTATACTAAAAAATCTATTCAATACCATACTTATTGGGTAGAGGTGATTGATGTCCCCTCAGATCAAGGAAGAAATTGGTTGGGCCATCATCCCCTCAAACCACTAAGTTGGTTGATGAAGAACCCCTAGAAAAGACCTAAAAAAATCTACTTGATGAGCCCATGTCAAATCAGGTTAACCAAACCACTTCAAGTCCAAAGCCTCCATTTCTTGAGAGATTAGTTGTTCATAGGAATCAAACACAAGCTGAAACTGATCTGTTAGGTCACCTTAAATATGTTTACATCAAAATCCCCCTCATTCAAGCCATAAAGGAGGTAACTATTTACACTAAGGTAGTGAGCGAACTGTGCCTAAATAAACTAGGAAGAAAGTGAAAAGACCCTCAAAGTGTACATGTCTTAGGAAAACTTGTAGATATTATGTTAGGAAACATAACTATCCCTAAGTATGTAGACCTTGGGAGTCCTGTATTAGATGTCAAGATAAATGATACTCTCATAAAGAACACCTTGATTGACTTGGGAGGAACTATTAATGTGATGACTAAGGAAACAATGTAACTATTACAATTAATAGAGCTCAAACCTACCCCTACTATCGTACAATTCGTAGATAGGTCAACAATTAAACCTAAGGGCATAATTGAGGACTTAGTCATAACATTGGATTCATGGGAGTACCCTATAGATTTAATGGTGTTACAACCTAAAGCTAATCTTGCAGGATATCTCCTCATCCTAAGAAGAACATGGCTAAAAACAATAAATTCATTTATAGGTTGCAAGTCTGGGAAAATGATTATCTCTAATGGGAATGTGACAAAAAATTTGGTCCTTTATCCACCAGCTCAGTCACATGCAGATCTATAACAAATCATTTGGCTACCCTAGATGAAGAAGACTAGTATTCCTTACAAAACCTCATGACTATAGAACATAACCCCTTGTTAAACAACCAAGATGAGTATGACTTAATAGAAAACATCATATGGAATAATTGTGGTAGGGACCCATAACAACAAAACTTCCTGACTTGTTTGCAAGATCCTCTACAAAATGTTATCCCTACTAGTTCATTTGAGTCAATCTCCCAAATTTTTCATAATTTGGTACCACAAAAATGTCTCCCAAAAATAGTAGGACTTGGCCTCTCATCAATTCAAACAACATCAAATAATTTGTAAATTATGCCAAGTAAAATGGTGAATGCTAATAGTGAATTAACTACTGCAAAGCAGACCTCCCTAATCATTGTGCTAAAGGCACACACAACAACCTTTGCATTGGATTACCATGACATGAAGGGGATTGAACCAACCTTGCGTATGCATAGGCTATACATCAATGATGGTTTTAAACCCATAAGGTAACCCCAAAGGAGGACGAACCTTGCACTTAGAGATATAGTTAAAACATAATTGCAAAAATTTCTTGATGTAGGCTTCATCTATCCTATTTCTAAAAATCAATGGGTGCCACCTTTAGTCATTGTACCAAATAAAGGAGGAAATTGGAGAGTGTATGTGGATTTTAGAGAATTAAATTTTTCCACTAGGAAGGACCACTTTCTAGTACCATTTATTGACTAAGTACTTGTTTCACTAGCAGGGAAAAAGTACTCTTTTCTAGATGGATTCAATGGCTATAACCAAATTAAGATAGCTCTAGAGTACTAGGATAAGAAAAATTTCACATGCCCTTGGGGCACATATGCTTATTTTATCCTACCATTTGGGCTATTGAATTCTCCAGCCACATTCCAAAGGGCAGTGCTGAGTATCTTCTCATATTTTGCACATGATTCCATGGAAGTATACATGGATGATTTCACAACTTATGGGGATACATATGGTGAAGCACTTGGTAACTTGGAGAAGGTCCTAAAAATGTGTCAAGAAACCAATTTATCACTGAGTCATGAAAAGTGTTTCATGATGATGACAAAAGGAATTGTACTAGGACATTTTATGTCAAAAGATGGAATTCGAGTGGATCCCAATAAAATTGAAGTAATATCAACACTCCTTGTGCCTCAAAAACAAAAAGATGTTCAAATTTTTATAGGAAATTATGGGCACTATAGAAGATTCATTCAAGACTTTAGCAAAATTGCAGCCCCACTATTTGTTTTACTCACAAAAGATACAAAATTTGAGTGGATAGTTGGTTTTCAACACTCTTTTGAAGCACTCATGACAACATTAACCAAATCACCTATCTTGAGAGAGACAAATTGGACCTTACCTTTCCACATCCATATAAATACTTTTGATTTTTCTATAGGGGCAGTGCTTGGAAAAAAGGAAGGCAACAAAGAGTATGCCTTATATTACATCAATAAGAATATACAAGGGACATAACTAAATTATACTGTAACATAAAAAGAGATGTTGGTAGTTGTTTATGCAATAAATAAGTTAAGAAACTACATCACAAGATATCCTATGTTCATATACAATGATCACACAACAATCAAATATTTAATGAATAAACTGGTGGTTAGTGGCAGGCTTGTAAGATGGTTGTTATTACTCCAAGAATTTGACATCACCATAGTGGATAAGCTAAGTAAAGAAAATGTAGTTGCAAATTTTCTATCCAGGCTACCAAATCAATCAACATAAGATGTTGATGTTTCCTTCCCAGATGAGCATTTATTTTCTCTATCTTTGCATATACCCTGGTTTGTTAATATTTCCAACTATCTAGTTGCAAGACATACACCATCTCATTTCTCACCTAGAGAAAATAGACAATTGGTTCACAAAATTTTTCCCTACTCATGGATAGCCAGTTACTTATTCTACACATGCCCAGATAATATAATGAGAATATGTATTAGAGAAGATGAGGTCTATGATATCCTCAGAGCATATGCCATGATGAACCTTGTGGGGGGCACTTTGTATCAAAAAGGACAATAGTAAAGATGATCAATATTGGTTATTATTGGCCAAATCTTCATAAAGATGTAGTGAAGTACACTAGGAGCTATGATAGGTGTCAAAGAATGGGAAGGCCAATAAAGATAGATGCAATTCCATTGCCGCCACAGTTGGCAATAACACCATTTGATAAATGAGGGTTAGACTTCAATCTCACCAACAACAAACAATAGGAGTATATACTGGCATGCACAAATTATCTCACAAAGTGGGTTGAAGTTAAGGATTTGCAGTTTGCAAGAGATGGGAATGTAGACTTTTTTTATATGAAGAAATATTCACAAGGTATGGAGTGCCAAGGTAAATTGTCATAGACCAAGGCTCCTAGTTTTTTGGGATAATGTGTCTCAACCTTGCAATTACATAAATTACTATTGATACATAAGGTACTATTAATACTTTGATGATGGGGGAGGTCGGGGGGGGTCCCCCCCGCGAGGGGTTTGGGGGGATCATCCCCTCGGCTAGGGGTTCGGGGGTAACATGCCTCGGTGAGGGCTCAGGGGTAACACTCCGAAAAAGAAAATTTTATTTATATTTTATTATTGTAAATTTGGACCATTTATCATTAGGTCTTAGATTTAATGGAAAATATTTTATTACCTTGACTTTCCCTAGAAGGCAACCCTATTTTATGAGGGAATTATATTACAACCATGTATTGTGATGTATTATGAGTGTCTAATAGCAGTCGTGTTGCCTCTGGATCTCTAATTGGTGATACTCCTATGAGAAGCTTTCTTTGCAAGTACATTGTAATCTTTGTGATTTATGAATAATATATTGGGATGCTTCTGGAGTGGGGGGTTTTTCTCTCGAAAGGGTTTTCGCCACGTAAATCATTGTGTTGTGGTATGCATGATATTCATGTCTATTTCTATTTAAGTTTCTGTAATTGAAAATATTTGTAAAGTCTTGCATTATTATCCTCTCAAGATTAGTGTAGGAAGTTATTCCGCTACCTTAGCTTCCTTACAAGTGGCATCAGAGCCCGATCACCTTTGGTTTTAGTTGTGGGTTGTTGGTGTTTATGAACTAATCTATATTTGAGTGGGAGCTTGTGTAGAAGATACTTTGTGAACTTGTTGCTTTAGATGGAAATTTCATCAGCGAGAATAGAGGTGCATAATTTTTCTAGAAATAATTTTAAAATTTGGAAGCTGGAGATGGAGGATCTATTGATAGATCAAGATTTGTGGGATGCTGTTGATGATCATGTTTCAAGGCCTATAGATCCTACTTAGATTGCTCAATATGATGTTATGGAACATAAAGCTAAGTGTCTAATCATATTGTGCTTGAAAGACTCTGTTTTAATCAATATCCATGAAGAGACCTCTGCAAATAAACTATGGAAGAAACTTGGTGGTGAGATGTATCAAGCCAAATCTTTAGTGAACAAAATTTTCTTGAGGAAGAAATTATATTCCTTGAGAATGGAAGAGGGTGGATGAATTACAGACCACTTGGAAGCATTCAATATGTTGTTGGATCAGTTGGTGTCAAAATGGATGAGGAGTAGAAATGTCAGATCTTGCTTTGTTCTTTGCTTGACTCATGAGATTCTCTTGTTATGGCTACTGGGAGTACTTTTGTTATATTGAAGATTGAAGATGTGATGGGTTCTTTTCTTTCTAAAGAGATGAGGAGGAAGGTATCCATCAGTGCCAAGGAGGCCCTAAATGTTCATGGGAGACCTAAGGAAAAGGCAAAAGTAATGAGAAGCGTGGTAAATCCAAGTCCAAGGGGAGATCCAAATCTCCTGGAAAGTCCAAAGTTTGCTGGAACTATGGTAAGATTGGGCATATTCGCAAGGATTGCAAAGAAGAAAAGAAGAAAAATAAGAGATTTAATTCTGATTTTGAGTTAGAGAAGGAAGATGGTGATTCATTCATTGCAGCTTTTGCAACACGTGCAGGTAATTATGCATGGTTAATTGAATCAAGTGCATCTTTCCATATGAATTTTAATAGAGATTGGTTTTTCGAATATGAAGAATTTGATGGAGGTAATGTGTACTTGGGTGATGATTCTTATTAAAACATTGTTAGCCGTGGTAAAGTTAGAATCAAGTTTCATGATGGTAGAATAAAAATGATTAATGGTGTGTTGCATATCCCTGGTTTAGCATGAAATTTGTTATCCGTGAGCAAACTAATAGATGCAAGTGTGTAGGTAGTATTTTTTGATGTAGGATGCAAGATGGTTAGAGGTACTATGGTGATTGCTAGAGGTGTCATATATGGTACATTATATAAGCTTGATGTATGCACTAATGAGTGCAATAGTACTTCTGTGAAAATAAAGTCTATGGAAGAGGTGAGGGTTCCAACTTCAACAAATGGTCATGGTTTTGGGGTACCAAAAGGTGCTCTTTCTTAAGAATCAAAGTTACCTACAGTAAAAATATGTTATGGCACCAAAGACTTGGCCACATTGGAGAAAAGGGTCTAAGGACCTTGAAAAATAAAAAAAATTGTTGAAGGTTTGTCTGATTGTAATCTTGAATTTGATTTTTGTGAGCATTGTACTTATGGAAAAAAACAGCGTGTTCAGTTTTACTTGAGTTATCATAAATCTTGTGGTTTATTGGATCTTATTCAATCTAATATGTTTGGTCCTGTAGAGGTTCCTTCAATTGGAAAATCTACATATTATGTTTCATTTATTGATGATGATAGTATAAGGACATGGGTATATTTTCTAAAGAGTAAATATGAAGTTTTCAGTTGATTTAAAGAATTTAAAGCAATGGTTGAGTTGTAGACTGGAAAGAAAATAAAATGTTTGAGGAATGATAATGGCGGTGATTTTTCTCTAATGATTTTGATGGATTATGTAAGGATTGTGGTATTCATAGGAAAAATACAACTCTGTATTCTCCACAACAAAATGGAGTTGCATAAAGAATGAACATGACACTGATGCAAAAGGCTAGGAGTATGTTGAGTGATGCTGGTCTAGAACAAAGGTTTTGGGTTGAAGCGTTTGCCACATATTGTTACCTGATTAACAAGTCTCCTACATCAGCTCTTGTTGATAAGCCACCTATAGAGGCATGGTCAGGTCATAAGCCTTCATTAAGACACCTTAGAGTTTTTGGTTGTGAGGCATATGCACATGTGCCAAAGGAGAAGTGAACAACGTTGGAGAACAAGGCTATAAAATGTATCTTCATTGAATATAGTTATGGTGTGAAAGGATACAAGCTTTGGGATCTCATTGCACAAAAGGTAATACATAGTAGAAGTGTTGTTTTTAGAGAAACTAAGCCTTCTTTTGTTACGTTGCAGCCAAAAATAAATAAATAGGAAGATGTGATTCAATTTACTTCTACACTTGAGAAAGTTGAATTGAGGCCCATGGATAGACAAGAAGTTGAGGAGAGCTCATCTAGCTTTAAATATTCAAATGAGGAGGAAGAACCTCCAACTTAGCTTTTTTTTATGTCTATAAGGTAGAGACAACCACCTGAAAGGTATTCACCTGATGATTGGAGATGTATTTTTTCTTTGAATACTAACATGGATGTACCTAAATCAGTAGAAGAGGCATTAGGTATGAATGATGCTAAATCCTAGAAGATTTCTATGGATGAAGAAATGTCAACTTTGAAAAATAATGATACATGGGACCTTGTACCATTGCCTGAAGGATGAAAACTTGTTGGTTGCAAATGGGTGTTCAAGAAAAAGATTGGTTCAGATGGAGGTATTGAGAAGTACAAAGTGAGGTTGGTTGCAAAATATAACTCTTAAGTTGAGGATGTTGATTATGGTGAGATATTTTCTCCTATTGCAAAAATGACATCCATTAGATTTTTGCTTTCTATTGCTATTGCTTATGATTTAGAAGTTGAGAAAATGGATGTGAAAACTAATGTGTGCAGTGAAATTTTTCTACCTCCTAATATGAAAAACTAACTAAAGAATGCAAGATAAAAACTACACTAAACCACCTCAAGATTAGGCTACATTGATCACAAATAAACAAAGATAAAAATAATAAGATGATATAACTTCTTACTTGTGTTAATCCTTGGTTGGCCCTTGATGATATTTTGAATATGCGCTCCTTGATGGAAAGCTTGTGATGGTAGTGGTAGTTGGGTGATTAATGAGGGTGGATAAATGCAATTATGGCTAGGATGCAAGATGCAAAATGTAAGAGAATTGCAATAACAATGACTAGAATGCAAAATGGCTTGAGAGCAAAGTCTGATAATAATGCATGAAGGTCATAAGGTCATGAATTCATTCCTCTTTTTAATGAATGAGAAAGAGGACTATTTATAAAAGAAATTGAATTCTCTAGAGGATTCAATGGTCAAAATTGAGCCACCATGGCCAAGATGGAGGGCTATGGTGAGTTGAGGACTCACAAGCCCTCACATCTTTCCATGTAGAGGATGAAGTGTCCCAAGGACAAGGTGAGATGGCAAGGGTACAAGTGATGTGGAAAAGGCCATGTGGTCCCAAGGTACTTGAAAGTACCTTGGGATTGAAGAGGATTTCCCAAAAAAGGGATTCCTTGTCCCCAATTGGGGCTGAAAGTGATAAGTGAGGAATTTTGGAAAGTCCACTCTTGTCACCATGGGGATTGGAGAAGGCATTGGAGGAACAAAAGTGAATTTAAAATTCACATTCTTGGGAGAGACCCATGGATAAGACAAGGTCTTCCAAAAGGAGGTCTTTGTCCATGTACTTGATGTGACTTTTGAGAGGTCATGGGGAAGACAAATGCATGGGGGGAATAAGTGTGAATTTTTAATTCACATGGGGAAGAGGTCAACCCAAAAAAGGTAAGTACCATGAAAGGCTGACTTAAGGACATACTAGAAAAGGTAAGTGATTAGGATTAGGATTGTGCAAATAGGTGATTAGGCAAATTAATGAGGATTAGAGGCAAGTGGCTAAATATGGAGGATGTGATATTAATCCAAATTAAGGATATGAATATCCTAATGAAGGATTAATTAAATTAACCTAGATTGTGGGAAAGGTTATGGAGGATGGGACAAGGAGAGAGAAAGAATGAATTAAAAATTGAAAAAGATAATTGAATAGATTAGATAAATTGATTGATTTATTTAATTTAGAGAGGAAATGGTAAAGGATAAAGTGTTTAATTAAATAATTTTAGGAACCTTAGGGAAAGGGGACAATATTAATTAAATATGTCATTTAATTAATATAGATGAATTAGACAAGTTAATAGAATTTTGACCATATGGAAGTGGTCAAATTTGGATGTCTACATGTTGCCCCTCTTTGAGATGGTGTTACAAAGTAGCATCATTCAAAATAAATTAAAATATAGCACCTAGAAGAAGATGGTTAGATTAAGGAAGATGCCCCAGTCAGTCAAGGAGTGACTAGGAGGAAAGATGATGGGAGTGAAGATGAAGATTAGGGATTGAGGATGCCACCTCGAGAGGACATGCAGGTTGAAGAGAACGCGGGTGTTCTCTCGAAATAGATGAGATGATGCAAGGGTAGATGGGGGAAGATGATAAAAAGTGATGGATGAGAGATGATGATAATATGAAGAGATAAAGGCAAGCACAAATGGATTCCAGGATAAATATGATGTTTCCCCAGTCAAGCTACAAGCTAGGATGGAGTGATGTTGGATGGAGTGTGGTTGATAAGGGAAGGATATATCCCAAAACAACACAAGGATAGGGAGGGATACATCCTTTGGAGGATGATGATTATAGTGTTGTTGATGAGGGAAAGATACATCCCAAAACAACAAAAAAGGATAGGGAAAGATACATCTTGATGAGAGTGTTGTTGATGAGGGAAGGATACATCCCAAAATAACACATGAATAGGGAAGGATACATCCCACTGATGATGATTGATGAGGATGGTGATTGGATCAAGGCTTGTAGCAAGGATATAAACAAAACCAAAGATGTGATTAGATGATTTCTGCTAGATTGTATGAATTAGGATTAGATGGAGATGTGAGATGGTTAAAATGAATGAAGATGATGGAGGTAAAGATGTAATCTAATGGATGAGAAAATGAAATTTTCCATTTTTGGAGCACTAATTTTTGCTATAGCATAAGACACCATGTACCATGGTACATAGAACCAAGGCGGATTAGTGTCTAATGCATAAACAAACACAACAAACAAGAAGGTTATCCCAACACCCCAAAGTTGTGATGAATTTGGTTGAGCAAGGTGTTGGGATAACCACAAGCACAAAAGGATGCCCCAGCGTAACACAAGACCACATGTATCTTGTTGGATACTACGTGGGACAACCAAGAAGACAAAAACACACAAAGATCAAGATATGCCCCTATGTTAACCAGTCAAAAAACATCATAATATGATAGATCATGGAGGCCTTGACAAGTGATGATATGGAGCTTAAATGATAAATAAAAGGTCCAAAGCATCAAAAGATCACAATCAAATTTCAAACGTCCTTTTCCATAGGATCAAAAGGGTGGATGGGATTGATGCGGTTTGTTAGGAAGGATGCATCCTATTGAGATTAAAGATGGAGACTAGGCTAAAATATCAACATGATGTAGGATATGTGAAACCGATTGAACCTCATGATACGAGTGACCTTTTTTTGTGAATACTAACTAGGATAGAGACGTACTTGATGAAACGACAAGAAAAATAGATGACCAGATGACAAGAAAAAAAAATGATGAAACAAGATTGACACACCCTAAAGACCTAGGGGAGACAAGACCGACACACCCTAAATTCCTAGGGGCTCAAGGGTTGATCAAAGATCAACCTTGCCTATGTGAAAGAACAAAGCCCTCATAGTTCAACAAAAGACCGTGGATAAAGTAAAAAGAGGATGATGGCGACCGTGATGGATGATGTAGACTGGACAGACAGATGCCCTGGGGGTGGATCAAATGATTTAGCCTTGCCTACGTGAAAGTCCAAGGGCAACACAGTTTGACACAAGGCCAAAGATAGATGATGAAAGATGACATAACAAACGAAAAGAAAAGCCCCGAGGGCAGATCAAATGATTGACCTTGCCTACGTGAAAGTGCAAGGGCCACATAGTTCGACATAAGACCAAAGACAGACAATGGATAAATGACAATGAGATGACCATGATAAGGAGATACGATGATGGAGCTGATATGATGAGCTAGGATAGGCTATGCGAATAGGATGGTGGATATGTGTAAGATGTGGATTATGTGAAGCTCAGGGAGGGGATAGTTATCCAAATCATTGAAAGATGAATGGGGAGGATGATGGTATGATTGGAAGATAAGTGATGAAGAGTGATAGGAGGCGAGAAAGGTGTGAGAAATAGGTAGGAATGAAGGCATTGGATTGCATAAGGGTTAGCATATAGCTATATATCAATGACAAGGGATTAGGAGATGGAAGGATAGATAGAGGGAAATTGATGGATTGATAAAGATGGATGGATAGAGGGATAAGGATTGGGATAAATGAAATGGATTACTGGATGGATAAATGGATGGGGAGATAATGATGAAAAGATGTAAAAGGACTAGTGGATGGGTGGATAGGGAGGTGGAAGGGATTGCTTGGAGGGATGGTGTTACCAAGGACTATGTCACAAAGGAGATGCGACCACTCTAGATATGTCATCGGTGACAAGGCAAGAGGGATGGAAGATAGAAGGATGGGGAAATATAGGAGTGAATGGATATGGATCATTGTAGGATGGGTGGACAATGAAGGTAGATGGATGTGGATAGGATGCATGGATAAGGAAGGTGGATGGATGGGGATAAGAATAGGATGGCATATGGATGAGGGGAATGTATTCCAAGAGGTGTCCAAAGCATGTATATATGTTTGCTCCTATCTAGGTCAAGATTACAAGGAAGATGGAGGGACTAGATACAAATGGGATATGATGCAGAAGATAGGAAAATGTAGGAGATGGAGGAAAGGCATGTGTAGGTGGAAGCTACCCCTAATTGTGGAAGTAGACTGGATGGGGGGTTTATGCATGACACCTATTTTCCAGCTTTTCATCATGGTACTTATCGAAGGTACTTGTTTGCCAAGTTTTCACCATTGGACAAATTATTTTCTCTTTACTATTTTTTTTATTTTTTTATTTTTTTGACTTTTTGGACTAGGATATGGGTGAAGATGGATAAAGATAGGGATATGAATATGTGAATTTGGAAGACATGTGATAAGGGGATAAACAAAGGAATCAAGACTCAAGTTCCATATGAGGTAAAGAAGAGCCCATGTGTAAAGTGACTATTCAGATGTTGGTACAACCTTATGAGAATGAATTTATTATGCAAGTAGATGGATTAAAGGTGTTTGATGGGGTAGATATGTGGGATGATTGATGGGATGTAGGAAAGTGTATGGATGAAATTATGGAATGGATGTGTGATGGGGGAAGGTGTTCAGGACCAACATTGGCACATGTGGTGGATGTGAAATGATAGGAGGATGAATGGATGGAGAGTGTGGCGATAATGGAGGCTTTGGGATAGTGAATTTTGAGACATAGGGACCCAAAATAGATCTAGGAGAGGGAGGATGCCAATGATTTTTTGATGGACTACCAACTTTGGATTCTGTGATGGATTTTTTAGTTGAAGGCATGGTATCTTTTTTCTTTGGGATCCACATGGTTTTGATTTTTGCTTGGGTGGACCTTGATGGCCTTTTGGATGGATTTGGATTTTGGATTTGATTTTTCTTTTCTTCAACATGTATTGTGAAGGGGACATGAGGAGCTTTAGATTCATGTGGATGTTTGGATTTATGCATTTTTACTTTTCCATCCAAAGTTCTTTTAGTAGCAATGGGATGGATATGGGGAGATGGGTGATGTGTAGAGGACGTGGATGGAGGATGCGAGATAGCATGCATGGAGGGGTGCCTTTGTTGATCCTGATTAGGAGTTATGAATTTAGGATTCTTATGTTGGGCACTAGGGATAGGTGGTGGATGGATGAAAGGATGAATAGGATGACATGGAGGAGGTGAATTTGGGATATAAGGACCCAAAATGGATTTAGAGGATGAAGGAGGAAAATGGACGATTTTTTTGAGGTAATATGATGGAGGAGGGATGGCGAAAAAGGATTTGGCATAACGGTGGGAAGTGCCTCTCATTCCTTTAGAAGAGGATCATTTAGGATGCATGGAGGTTGTATCGAATTTTTTGGATTGTTATTCTTGGGAGATATATCCAAGACCTTGTGTGCCTGGATGTTATTTGACCTAGATGGGCTCTAAAGTACCTTGCTCATGAAGGCCTAAACATTTTCCTTGATAGCTCATGTTCTTGAGCATGTGATCTATGGTGGGATGCTTATTCTTTTGGAAGCATAATGGGAGTGCATTAGCAGGTGAAGGAGGAAGGGTGGTGCATATAATTTGTTTTTCTTCTACAAGAAGACCACCATGGAAGAGGGTAATGTTACCAAGGTGATACAAAAGTGGTGTTGGGATGGCAGGACTAGATGTCAATGAAGGATCATGAGATGGAGACGAGGGGATAGAAGCATCCTGATCAAGAGGAATAGGTGATAAGGGATCAAGAGAGGGATTAGGTGGTATGACAAGATCTGGATTTATGGTAGTGGGTGATAAAGGCTCATGAGATGGAGCAATTGGATCTTGAGTGCAAAGGGGATCATGGGATGGAGTGGATGAGCTAGTGTGATCTTGAGATGGAGTAGATAGGATGGTAGGATCAAGATTCGGTTGAGGAAAGGAATCGTGAGATGGGATGGATGGAGGACTATAATCTTGGGATGGAGTGGATGGGATGGTAGGAGCTGGATTTGGAGGAGGCGATATGTTGGTATGATTTGGATCAAAATCTTGGCATGGCTCATCAAGGAAGGAGTGTTGGAGGGACTCCTCAAGTGGGGGAGATGGAAGGATGGAGGATTCATGAAGGTCATGGGATTGAAGTTTGGTAATATTAGGACTAGGAGGAGTGGATTGGATTTATCCAATGGATTGGGTGGATCTAGTAGTAGAAGATGGGGATTCAATGGATTCAATGGGTTTGACGGGTTCAACCATTTGGATAGTGTTAGGAATGGTAATGGGAGTGATAGTTGTAGGATGGAGGAGGGCCTCATCGCTAGTGACCATACATGATAGAGTGGGAGGGCATGGCTCCGCGACATCAAGATGCGGATCTAAGGATGTCTTTTCTTTCATGAGTGGGGATGGTTCAGGTGGGGTGATGGGAATGGATGGAGGAGTATGGATGGGTGGCGGACTAGGATTAGGGATTAGTGGATTGTTATTAAATGAGTGCATGGGATTAGATGGGGGACTAAGAGGAGATTGGCAGATTAGGATTAGAGACTGGTGGATTAGGATTCAGTGGAGTATTGGGATTAGGGATTAGTGGATTACGATTAGATGAGTGGATGGGATTATATGGAGGAATAAGAGGAGATGGAGGATTATGATTAGAGACTAGTGGATTAGGATTAGATAGAGGACTAAGAGGAGATGAAGGATTAGGATTAGAGACTGGAAAATTAGGATTGGGTGGAGGACTAGGAGGAGATGGAGGATGAGGATTAGAGATTGGTGGATTAGGATTAGATAAGGGGATGGGATTGGATGGAGGACTAGGAGGAGATGGAGGATGAGGATTAGATACTAGTGGAGTAGGATTGGATGGGGGATTACAGTAGGAAGGATTAAGATATAATGCAATGGAGGGGGAAGTCACATGGGAGGATGTGGATGTTGGATTAGGTTGGGGAGATTGGGATGGTTGATTATAGTAGGAATATTGAGATGATGGATTATGATAGGAAGGTGTGGATGTTGGATTAAGATGGGAAGATTGAGGTGGTGGATTAGCATAGGAGGAAATGGATGATGGATAATCATAGGAGGACATGGATGGAGGATTAGGATAGGAATACATGGATGGAATATTAGGATATGAAGGTTGAGATGGTGGATTAGGATAAGAGGACATGGGTGATGTATGGACGTAGGATGATATGGGTGGAGGATTAGGATAAGAAGATTGAGATGGTAGATTAGGAAAAAAGAAATATTGGGATGGTGGATTATGATAGGAAGGTGTGGGTGTTGGATTAGGATGGGAAAATTATGATAGGGGATTAAGGTGGAGATATTGGGATTGTTGATGATGATAAGGATAGGAGTATGGGGATGGTGTATTACTATACGAGGATGTGGATTTTGGATGGGATAGAGGTGGAGAGGGAGGACATGATGAATATGTGGATGGTGAGGATACTGGGTATCCCTTGTCAAGGGTAGCATAAGGATTGTTATTAGGTGTGGATGGAGACATGGGGGGATAGTTCAGAGGAGTAGTTGGATTTTGGGGGGTGATTGGAAAAAGACTGCTAGAAATGATAGCATCAAGGGGATTTATATTACACTCTTATTGATCAAGAAGGCTTTCATTATCGTCATCAACGTGGTTAGGATTCCCCTTGACTACTATTATTGGTCGTGTGAGAGGGGGATAAGGATTCATGATGGATGCAGATTAAAAGGAAAGAATAGATGATGGAAGATGAAAAAATAGAGAAGGGGTAGAGGATGGATTAGAAGAAGATGGGGGAAGAGATTGTAAGATTTGGTTTGATATCAAAAGAATGGACGAACGCTCAAATCAGGATTCAGGTTAAGCTTAGATTAGGATTAGATTAAAGCTCAGATTAGGATGATAGGATTAAATATCAGATTAGAATTAGATTAAAGCTCAGATTAGGATGATAGGATTAAATATCAGATTAGAATTAGGACTATATTAAAGCTCAAATTATGGTCCAGAACAGTCCAGGGGTGATAGGATCAAGAAAAACTAAAAATTAAAATTTTCAAATTTTTTCAATTTTTTCTATCGTAGTAAATCACATTTTCGGAGGTCTTCGAAGTAGAATTTGGGGTTGAAACTTGCGTCGGTCCATAAAATTATGTTTCCAAATGCACACTATTTTAGGGATTGAATTAGTACTCTATGATACCTATCCGATGGTGTAAACGGTTTTGAATTCTGACCACCGAGTAGAAAGTTATGACCCCGACAAGTTGGGGTAAATAAATTTCTATTATTTTTAAAAAATTGGATGGTTTGGGGATGGATAGGATGATGAGGAATGATTGGATGATGATTTTGGACTGAAGAATATGTAGGCTAATTGTGATATGAAGAATTGACTCCTTGGATGTGACGAACGAGGAAAAAAGCAGCTGAATGGACACTAAAACAAACCCGAATGGGGCCCCAGTTGAAGAAGAAAAGGAAAGGACGCCTATTCCTGGGGTAGGGACGCTTGTCCAAGGGCAAGGTTTCCTGTCAAGGGTAGGGATGCCTATCCTAGGGTAGGGATGTCTATCCTAGGGTAGGGACACCTATACTAGGGCAAGGTTGGCTGTCCAAGGGTAGGGACGCTTGTCTTGGGGTAGGGTCGCTTGTCCTGGGGTAGGGATGCCTATCCAAGGGCAGGGTTGCCTGTCGAGGGGCAGGGATGCCTATCCAAGGGAAAGGTTTCCTCTCCAAGGGAATGGATGCCTGTCCAAGGGAAAGGATGCCTAAAGAGATCCTAGTTTCAACTTGGAGTGAAAAATGGTTTAAAAGATATCGATAAATGAACTTCCAAAACAGGCAAACGGGTTCGTTGGACAGGGAGATGATTACTTAAAATGGGTGAATGGAAGTATGAGGCTAGGGAATGACACTCAGAATGGGAAAATGGGTTCCCAGAATAGGTGAATGGTTTCCTAGAATGGGTGAACGGTTCCTCAGAATAGGTGAACGACTAGTCGGAAAGGAGGAATGATATTCAAAACAGGTAAACATATATCTAGAATGGCCGAACGGATGGTCGAAATGGGTACACGGATAGTCCGGATTAGGGAATGACACTCAAAAATGAAAAATGGGTTCCTAGAACAAGGTAACGGTTAGTGAATGGAGGTTGAGAAAGGTTGTTCAAAGGGCAGGGTCACCCCTTGAGGGGAAGATCACCCAAATAGTGGGTGGGGTCACCCAAACAAGGGGCAAGGTCACCCAAACAGGAAAACTGCCAAAAGTTTGACTTGGTTAGGGTAAACAACAGCTGAAACAGGGGGGCAGGGTTGCCCCTTTAGGGCAAGGTCGCCCCTTGAAGGCAAGGTCACTCGTTTCAGGGTGGATTCGCCCCTGTTATTGGTCTAAACCTAAATTAGTCAAAAATAGTGATGGAAAAGGATAAAATGACAAGTAAAAGGCCAAAAATGACTGACAAGCATTGGTTTTTCACAAGAAGATACTTCAAACAACACAAGCCTAGTTTTAGTATTAAGGGTATGGTCAACATGGTCCTCTATCTAGGCATAACAAGGTTTCTAAGGGAGTCCCCGATATACACATGATACGTGGGGCACAACTGTGAACACCAGTCTGTCACAAGCATGAGTCGAGAGAAGCGAATGAGATACTGGGAGCTGAGACCAACTCTTCACGTCTTATCTAGGTATCATCCTAGCTTCAATGTTCTGCCAAACATGACATGATTGGATTGAGGTATAGCTTTCACCTCCCCCCTTTATATACCCCATCGATAACACGTGGTTGGGATCATCCCTTGGGGTGATGAAATCCCCAAGCAGGTACCACTAAAGGAAGAAGACACTAGACGTCTCGACTGGTCCCTAGGCTTGCACGAAGCACAAGGGGAGAGCTTTGATGCACCGGGATCTTCTAGGTGGACTCAACTAGACAAGAGTGAGTTGTGATTATCATCACCTAGGATCGCCAAAGAGGCGCAAGAGGAGTGGATATGTCAACAACCCACTCACAAGCACAAAAGACAATTGTATGTTGACCATCTAATTTAACTATGTTCCTAGTTAAGAAATGAAAAAAGAAGTAAAAAATATATTTTCTCCACCTGCAAGAAATGTGCAGTGAAAGTTTTCTACCTCCTAATATGCAAAACTAACTAAAGAATGCAAGATAAAAACTACATTAAACCACCTGAAGATTAGGCTACATTGAA